>VZTY01001942.1:41568-52616 GCA_013400935.1 Turnix velox
CAAGCCACTCTCTGCCCAGCCTGTATCTGTGCTTGGCATTGTCCCAGCCTAGGTGCAAATATGTTAACTGTATGTTAACTTCTAGCAAATATGTTAACTGTAACTGTATGGCTGGGAACATGCATGGACCCATTTTCCTAGAGAACACTATGTTCCGTGCAACTAAAATAGTCATACATGGTGTCAGAGTCTGTGTTTTGAGTCTGTTTCCATTTTCTTCTCTGCTCCAGTGAATGTTAACTCAATATATCCTATTCCATGTACAAAACTTCCTGGTAATAAATCCTGCAGGATCTTTCACACTTTCTGGGTAAAATGTGCTTTCCCATTTTTTGTGCAGTGAGTACCTTTGAGGAGGAGATGGAGGAGGCTGCTGCAGGACATGAGTAGCACGCTTATATTTGCTGGTTTTGCTGCAAGTTCATCACTGGCTTTTCTGTTGTAATGCATTCCTCTGAGAGGACTTTTGTTCTAGCTGGTAGGCCTTCAGCTTGAAGAATTGGTTGGAGGAGGAGGTTGCTATATGCAGGGCTGGTAGATCCTGCTGCTGACTGGCACGGATGCCCCTGTGTGGATACTGGGATTGTTCTGATCAATGGTCTTCTGTTGGTTTGTGTGACAGATGGGCAAGGAGATAAACTTTTCTTCCCTTTTTTTATCTCCACAGCACTTCACAGAGTTCCTGGATGAGTTTTCCCCTGATGTCCTAGGCCAACTCTTGAATGATCCCTTCTTGTCTGAGAAGAATGAAATAATGGAGATGGAACTGTCCCCAGCTTCCCCAGCTCCCCTCATCCAGGCTGAACACAGCTACTCCCTCTGTGGGGACTCCAGGCCCCAATCTCCCCTGACCCACATCTCGACTGATGACAACTTCAATGAAGGTAGTAGTTTTGCTGTGAAATCTGCTGACATTCATGCACTGAGCCCTTGTTCACTTGTCTTGATGGTATAGGGGTTGGAACTCGATGATCTTTAAGGTCCCTTCCAACCCAAACTATTCTATGATTCTATGATTCTATGATTCTATGAATGGGAAGCTGGAGAAAGTGCTCTCCAGTCAAAGCTACGTGATTTCAGATTTATTAAAAGCCAAAACAGAGGACCCTTTTCAACTGCATTTATTTTTAGTAGTGTGCATCTTACTATGAGATTTTATTTATGTTTCTAAATATATGTGTAGAAATACAGCTTCAGGTGCCGTCCCAGTCTTAAAACCTGTCTTGCTGAAGTATGAAAATGAGAAATAGGGAAATGAAAATGAAAAAAAAGGGGAAAAAAAATGCCCATTAAATCATTGATGCTCTTATAAAGGCATAGTAATTGCAACTTGATGGGTTCTGTGGCTAATTTTTTAACAGTTATCTCCCAATTCAGCTGTTGTAAACATCTGGAGGGGAACAAAAATGGGAAATGCAGGAATGATGGGAGGAAGGGATCCAAGCTGCTTGTTGTGATGAGAAGTTGTCTGTTCAAGGTAAAAGTGAGGCTGACAGAGGAACAAAGCCATAAATATCTGGTAGCTATGAGAAATAATCACCATGGCAGACTTTCGCTCCTGGTAATTGGTTTATGTTTTCAACATTAGCTTTAGAGTGAAAAGCAGTAGAATAAGTCCTAAGCTGCATTGCAGTAAAAGGAAGAGAGAGATCAGTGCTTATGTGTAAGCATTAACAACCTAAGCTGTTTATGAAGATCCATCAGGACATGAATTTTCAAAAGCTGATGGCTTTGTAGTCCAAAGTGCTCTTTCTAAACAAGAAAAAGTCTGTTAGAGATTTCACAAGTGGAGGAATAATAAAATTTGTTGGAAGGCTTTTCAACATGAGACAAGGTTTTGAAGATTATCTGGAAATACCATCTACATCAAGCCTTCCCAGTTTGTATTTCCTAACTAGCAAAATAATTGTGTCAGGAGAAACAAGCACAAGAAACTTCAGCTAGCAGGCTTCCCTGGAAGTTAACAGGGAGAAGCTTCAAACTAGGCTAGAAGTGAGAGGAGTTTCCTTTGGGGAAAAATCCTGAAGATATTCATACTTCTGATATCACTGGGTAATTAATAGAGCTCTAGTCAAAGGATGTTTTAAAAAGCCAAGAAACATTAGCAAGTGAGTTTAAAAATAGAAAATGAATGGAAAGCATTTCATCTTCTGCTCACTCTGCAGTGTTTCATAAGAGTGGAGGAGGAGGAGGAGGAGTTGTTCATGGTGTTTAGGATTTTATTTAATTTTAACCCTGGAATCACGCTCGTGACCTTTCAGTACCGATTGGCTTCAAAACAGTGAAGCTCAGAGAAATGCTTTAGGAAATTTCAGAATAAACCATTAAAATATATGTCTGATAGGTATCCAAAGGCATCACTCTAATGACTTTTCAGTCCTTGAGTGCATGAGAACAGGAGAGGGAGATGCTGTGGGTGGCAATACTGCAGAATTTGGCACTGGAGATTGAAAGTATCTCTGTTGTTAGACAATGGAGGTCCACAGTGCTCCTGACAACTCTGGTGAATGTCAGTTCCCTTGGTGGAGTTAAGGGGACAACAGCTACTGGGAGTGCTGGTGTCCTTTCTAGGAGTTAAAGGTATGGAGGGGGAGTTTCATGTGCTTTGACATGATCTCCCACTGCTGGGTTCTGAGATGGGTTTGGTGGAGTGACAGGGGCTGAGGAATGCAATTGTCCAATAAGATTGTCCAATAAAGATTGTGGAAAAATTTACATTCTCCCAGTAACCACGCCACTGAGCAGATTGTTGACCTCTTAAAGCTCTTGTGTTTTCTTGAATTTACCATGGTGAAGCTTCATGATCTGCAGGACTGGAAGTAGAAACAGGCTAGTGAGGTGGCTTGTGTACAAGTCTTCCATGCATGTGAGCACGCATGGACACACATGATGTGAATCTTCATACCTGTGGTCAACAGCAGTGTGAGGAGGATGAGAATGGCACAGAGTGGTTGAGCGGAGTCTGGATGCTTTCATGCATTTCGGATCTTAGCCCTTTTAGCTCTAGAGGACAAAGGAATTGGTATTGTGCACAAAGTAAAATACCACAAAGCACGAAGTGCAAGGCTTTATTCTCACTTTGTGTTGAAGTCAATAAGATGATGCAGTGGTTTCGATCTACATGTTCCCATGTATGGGCTCCCAGAGTCCCAGTTCACATGGAGGATGAGAAAAAGGCCTGACTTGTTTGGCACGTGATCTTCAAGACACATGCTCTAAAGCCATTCAGTGTCTATTTCCATCTTTTTTTCCTGCTAAGTCTCTGACAACCTTACTGAAGATTATATTTGATGTTTCCTTTTGGCTGTTACAATAGAGTGAATGCTCACTCTGAGTCTGTAGGCACCTTCTTAACAACTGTTTCATGAGAATAATCAACTTCAGACATGAGCCATTTTCATTGACCACTGTGTAACCACCAATGTTATCTCTACAACTGCTAAATTTCACAGAGATGTTGTGAATGGTATTTAAGGCCAGGCTGGAGGAGGCACTGAGCAGCCTGATATAGTGAGAGGTGTCCCTGCCTATGGCACTTGATGATCCTTAAGGTCCCTTCCAACCCAAACCTATTCTATTCTATTCTAAATTAACCCATTCACACGTTTGTAAACCTGACATTAAAAAGTTATGGAAGTGCTGAACCTGGCAAATACCTGAGTTTAACTCTTCTGAGGATCCCTGTTGACCTCTCAAGGTGAGAACACCTTTAAGCATCCATAAGATCAAGCTGCCAGCACCAGTTTTCCCTCCCTTTAATTGTTCTTCTCACTTCACTGTTTGTAAGTTATTTCCTCAGGAATGTTTTTTGAATACTGGCAGGTTGTTTCTGGTGCAGGGTCTCTGAAGGTGTCAGTCTGTAAATATCCAGACTGTGAAAGCATTGGCAGGAATAACTATTTTAAAGCAGATGTGAGCAAGGCGTCTGGTATTTAGTTGTTTGTTTTCCCCCACGGCATGTGGATTATTTTTATATTCAACTTGGCAAAAACTTTTTAAGACTAAAGATGCTAGAGAGATTTATGAACCTGACCTGCTTCCTTGCAGCTGGCTAATCATGTCCCTTTTATTCCCTGAATAAGGCACTTGGCCTAGTGGCCATTTCCAGGCTGTGATATGACAAAAAAGAGACCTGCATCCTCAGGTACCAATGAGTGGCACCAGTTGTTCTGCTACTCCCAGCACAGCAGGTTTCCACTTTCTTGTTGTGAACCTCTCTTCTTTTTTTTTTTTTAAGGCAGCTGTAGAGTAGCTATGGAGAAGCACAGTGGGTAGTTGAGAAGTGGAAATTGCTTCTTGGACAGAAATGAAGATTGTTGAAGGGGTGGCTGATGGCTAAGGGAGACCTTTTTCTTCACATCAGAGCCTTTTGAGACACCGGTTCACTTTTGACAGTTGTAAGCCATTAGGGAAAAAACCCCTCTGTTTTCTGTTACAGTTGGTGCATGTCTGTCTTCAGTTTTCCAGTCTCTTCAGCCTTCTGGAAAGGGAAGGCTGGGGGTCAGACAAACAGAAGCAAGGCAAGAGCCAAGTTTCATCAGGGACTATGGTTAGCTTTCTGTGAAAGCCTAGGCTCCTTCCCTGGTCCCTAATGCTTTGTCTTGTCACCCAGAAGTTCAAACTTGAGGACATTTGCTGCCCTTTGTTTTGGATGTGTGAGAACTGTACAAATAATTCTGAGAGGATGGCATGCACCAGGAGCATACAGAATCTGTATAGGATTCTTCATCCGTCCCCTGGGAGCAGCTGGAGTGATAGTGGTAGTTTACAGTTGGTTTGTATTTGGGTTTTGTGTGTGTTTTTAACTTTTACAGCTTGACAGAGCTCAGACAGTAGAGAGATAACTAGTTATTTATATGGTTGCTCTCCTCAAATTGTAGTCAGGTGGCTGAGTGCACTCCTTTCCCAGACCCCTTAGGCCTCTGTTTTTGCAACCAGCCTTGGTCCCCACCTGCCCCTCCTTATTCATGCTTTCCTGCTCAAGAATGCTTTGAAGTTACTGTTGGATTTGTCTTGGCTAGAGCTTTGACAGACTGATTGCAGAAATGGTATGTTTCTATTTTATGCTCAGCTCTGCCAAAACTGAGGCTGGCCTCAGAGTGTAACCTGTTACTGTTAGTGGGGTTTTTGCTGCTGAGTTTATGTTTTCCTGTAATGTGCATTTAAAGCACAAATTTTCCTTTTAAGCTTCAGCTCCCATCTCTCTGCATCATTTGAAAAAGCAATATAAAAAAAAAGTTGCACCATCTATATACACGCATACATATATTAGTTATATTTCTTATGTATAGTAGGTTATATTATGTCCTGTAATTATGTATTGGCTTTATGTATGGAGAGAGATCTATTTCTCTGCTTTTCTCTGTTTTTCTCCAATTACTTTGC
Organism: Turnix velox; assembly: GCA_013400935.1. Lineage (NCBI taxonomy): Eukaryota > Metazoa > Chordata > Aves > Charadriiformes > Turnicidae > Turnix > Turnix velox. The sequence continues at coordinate 46,954 of VZTY01001942.1, forward strand.
TGTAGAATCATATAATAGGAAGGAACCTTAAAATCATCTCATTCCAAACTCCCTGCTGTGGTCAGGGACGCCTGCCACTTGACCAGGTTGCTCAAAGCTCCATCCAGCCTGGCCTTCAGCACTTCCAGGGATCAACCAACTTCTCTGAGAACCCTGTTCCAGTGTTTCTCCACCCTCACAGTGGTGTCTAATAAAGACTACCCTCATCTAGTTTAAAATCATAGAATGGCTTGGGTTGGAAGGGACCTAAAAGATCATCTAGTTCCAAGTCCCCTGCTATGGGCAGGGACACCTCCCTCTAGACCAGGTTGCTCAGTGTCTCATCCAGCCTGGCCTTAAAGACTTCCAGGGAAGGGGCATCCACAACCTCTCTGGGCAACCTCTTCCAGTGTCTCACCACCCTCACAGATACTCAGGAAGGTTCAGCATCTTCATGGGGGTTGGGGAAATGGGATGGATCAGGCTTGCTTGGGTTTAGGATTGGGCTGAAATGCAAGAAGGCAGCTAGGAGAACATCCAAGGGTGGCAGGTGGGTGGCTGAAAAGCTGATGTTTGTGTTGTCTTTAGAAAATTAAAGATTGTCCCACCAACAGAAAAGGAATTAAAAAAAAAAACCAACAAACAAACCTCCAATAATTATTAAAAAATAGATCATCCTAATCCAACCAGATTTTTGCAAGGGTACTGAAGATCTGGTTAAATGAAAGTCCTACTTATCTCTCTTGTAACTCACATCATTCTACTCTCTGATATAGAATTCCTCTCCACCTTTCCTTTAGGCCCCCTTAAGGACCTGGAAGGCCACAATAAGGTCTCCCTGGCACTTTCTCTTTTCCAGGCTGAACAACTCCAACTCTCTCAGCCTGTCTTCAGTCCTCTGATCATCTCTGTGGCCTTCATCTGGACTTGCTCCAAGAGGTCCATGTCCTTCTTATGTTGGGTTCCTCTGAGGTGAATGAAATACTTCAGGTGGGGGGTCTCAGGAGAGTGGAGCAGAGTGTCCAGATTACCTCTCTTGACCTCCTGGCCATTCTTCTTTTTTGATGCAGCTCAGGTTGTAGTTGGCTTTGTGGGCTGCAAGCCCACATTACCTGCTCATGCTGAGGTTCTCATGAACCAGCACCCTGAAGACCTTCTCCTCAGGGCTGCTCTTCATTTCTTCTCCACTCCACCTGTACTTGTGCATGGGATTGCCCTAAGCCAAATGCAGGACCTTGCACTTAGCCTTGTTGAACTTCACACTTTGATGAAGGTGCCTGTGGATGGTATCTCTTCCCTCTGGTGTCCTCACTGCTCCAAACAGCTCAGTGTTCTCAGCAAACTCACTGGGAAAATGAAACTGGACAAAGAAATTCATTAGTGTTTTGCACAGATGCTGTCAAAGCCATGCTGGTCATTCTTGCAAGCACATTCCAATGCAGCACATTCCAATTTCACTCTGTGGGGTTTTTATTTTTGTGAGTTTTTATTTAGGAAATGGGGAGGAAGGCATTCAGTGGTGATAGCCTGCATTTGCATCATTTTTATGTGGAGGGTAGCAGTCAGAGTTCTTGTCAGCACTTGGAATTTTAAAAGAGAAGATTTTCGAAGTTTTATGTGTCCAGGGTCTGAAATCTGTAGGTTTTAACTTCTGTAAGCTGTAACTTCTGCTTGGGCAGCTGTGTGTCTCAAATATGTCAGTTTTGATTTAGAGTTGGGTGTTTTTGTGCTTACTTACCCTTCCTGTTAATAATTGACAATTTTATTTGCAGTCAGACCTCCTTTTACTTCCAGTTCCCCGTAAGAGATCTCCTTATTGCTTTTTTGTTTTTGCTGTGAAGTAAACAACCATCTGCTCTCAGATATGTCTTTCCCCAGGTGCTTGTAGCCTGTGATTTAGTTCCCTCTTGATTTCTACTTGGATACAGTTTAGATGAACTTCTTTGGTGTTTCCCTATAGGGGAGAGAGTATCTTCTGGACCTTAAGCTGTTGCTGTTCCTTTCTAAACAAAGGGACTTTCGTGGTTACTTTTCTAAACTTCATGTCATGTGGCTGATTTCCCAGGAATAGTTTCCCTAGTGATGCATGTTAGGGGAATACTCCTCCCACTTCCAGTCCTATTGTTTCTGAAGCCGGTGGTCTCATTCTCTCAGTAGGATTGCACTGGGAGTTCATGCTCACTCAGTTACCTGCTGTGAGCATCAAGCTCTTTTAATGCATGTCAGGGGCTGATTGCTGCCATAATACAGATGTGCCTTCATCACATCCTTTTGGGGAGAGAAATTCAGATGAAGAGAACTCTTTTTTATTTGAATGCTCTGCTTCCGTGGGTGATTTTTACATATCTTAAAAAAAATCATAGTTTTTTAAACAACATTTAGTAATATCAAGCTTTAAGGCTGTAAATCCAAGCAGCCAACTCAGTCTGTACCTCACTCCCATATATAAAAAGGGAGATGCTATTAAAAAACATGTTTTTTCTACAACTAAGTGAAATAATTAAAAATCTCAGGGGTTGTATCCCATCTGACTGCTGTGATTGTGGAAAGTCTCAGTTCAAAGGGAGATTAAGGCAGAGCTTGTAACCCTCAATTATCTCCTGTCTGGTTTTACCTGACAAGATGATTTTGATTGAAAACTGTGAAATTCGCTGCAGGGGAGAAAGTATAGACCCTGATTGTTTAGATGTGAGAGGAATAATGTGTCCTTGGTTCTGTCTTAATAACTTTGATAGTGATCCGAATAATCTGTGGGTTTTGGGTGGACTTTTTGCAGCTCAAAGCTGGGATGCCCATTTGACTGGTGTTGCTCCTTTGCTCAGAGATAGGCTACATCTGCTCTGCATTGTCCTTACTGTGTGCTGCTGCCTCTCATATTCCTCCATTTATTTAATTTTCCCTTCGTGCCACTTTAAAAAGGACCCCAATGTTTGGTAGGCAAACAGTCTCTCCTTTGTCGAGGCTGTGTTGAGGGCTTCACTTTCATTATTTGCAGTGGGAGTGTGTGTGCATGCTGAGAGGGGGAAATGCCATCTGGAAAATCTGTAAGAGAAACTGTTTGAGGATGAATGTGGGCTCTCACCTCATGGAGGGGGGTGGGGAGGACAGCGGCAGTGCTGCTGAAGTTCAGCATTTCAGGCATGATAAATGGGACTTGTGTCTGCCAGGGGGTGTTACGTGATCCCAGAACTGGACACTGGGCACGGTATGAGCCCACAGGAAAGAGAAGGATGCAGTTATTCCACGGGAAAGGTCCAACTTGGCTTTTGGAGGCTCAGACTGTGCAGCTGGGGTTTGGAACTTGCCTGTGAATGGCACATCCAGCAGTATGGCCAGAACCCCTGCATGAGCAGATGCCCTTTCTGCTGGGGAGTTTCTGCCATCAGTGAGAAAGCTGCCATTTGCACCTCCATACAACTTGTGAGCTTCCTCCAGGAAGCATTTTCCCCTTTAGTGTGCTCACAGTTTGCAGTGAGTACCCTTGGGTCCATCCTGCTGGATATGGGTGGCATCTCAGAGAAATTTGTATACCTTTCCTTAACACAGAATTTTTTCACAGGAGTGAAGAAAGGATAGTTATAAATGGCCAGAGGTTCTGCTGCAAGTGTTCTTCTGCCAAATACATCCAGGTTTAGATTGAAATGAGGAGAAGCTGAGTATACCAGAATTATTGCTTTGAGCTGTGGAATACCACCACAGGTAGAAACCAGGTTCATTTCTGCATTTCAAATGAAAGCCTAAGCTATCTGAAAAGCAGTGCATAAAATTTCAACTATTTATCCTCATGAGGCACACATTCCAAGCTCTAATCTGCTTTAAATCCTTCACTGCAATATGCTATATTTAATCTGGAAGGCAAGTGTTCCATGCACAACTTATTGACAAGATGGAATTTTATTAGCTTTGACCTTGTGTTTAAACCCAGGTTGCCCAGAGAGGTTGTGGATGCCCCCTCTCTGGAGGTGTTCAAGACTAGGCTGGACAGGGCACTGGGCAGCCTGATCTAGTGGGAGGTGTCCCTGCCTATGGCAGGGGGGTTGGAACTCGATGATCTTTAAGGTCCCATCCAACCCAAAATATTCTATGATTCTAAGGCAAGGACCAAATGCTTGTCCAAAGTACAGCTTTGCAAATGTGGACCCTTGGTACAAGTTTAAACATCATCCTGAGTCCAAATGTCTTACTAAGGTGTGAAGAGGCAAGTCTGAGACTGCATACTTTTGTACGTGGAATGATGGTGTAGAAACCATGGGGACTATATGTCCAAGGCCTGTGGTTCATGATGGGGAATACAGCATCTATCATGGGCCAAAAGGATTTAGTTGAATGACGTAGCTAAAGATGGGGGTTATTTAAATACACTTGACTGGAGAACTGTTTGGCTCATTTTAGGGATATTCTTGCCTTGCCCTATCCAGAGATGTCTCTTCTGATATCTGTGCAGAGCACTTTGATTTGTAGTCACTCATGGTCCAGTTTCTGGTTTTAATCTGTTGCTTGGACAGTGAACTTGGAGAGGAAAGCTACCTCTTCATTCTGCTTGTGTTTAAGTGGATATCCCTTGATGCTTCTGCAGGTCTCATTTGCTGACTTGTTTCAAATGACATGCAGCAGATGCATCTGTTTTCTGTGCGATTACGATCTATCTTGGTGGTAATGAGGGTATGACGTGGGTTTTTTTCCTTTCAAAATTAGATTCAGTGGTACATCCCTTGTATGGGCTTGTTTACCTGGTTGTGCTGTTTTCCTTTTTTACTGCAAGGTCAAGAAAGATGAGAAACACGTTGCTGTGAATGCTTACATTTCCTATGCTGGGGAGGTAAAGGAGAGTTGGAGAGTGTATCTCTAATTTTGTTAACTTCAAAATAGACAGCAACTTAATAAAGTGCCTCTGTTAAACATATCAGTAATTAGTGCTAAAATGAATGTGAGGACCTGGGGAGGTCTTTTTAGTTACTTTGCAAGCTCTCTTTCTCTGGACATCTATCATAGAAGATGATATTCAATCAACAAGAAGATTTGCTTTTTCACAGGGAAGGAGGGGCTATTTTTGACAAGATATAAGAATTAGTTGAACAGAATAGTGTTGGATAGAAATAATTAAGAAAAGCAAAGCAAAACTCTCTGCTAAAAAACCTCTATCATTGAAGTAAGCATTTTTGATGTTATTTTCCAATTTTCCTACCTTCCTTTAATATAATATTGTATGGAACAAAGAAAGAAAACATTGTTTAAGTCCTTTAGAGAAATATGAGTATTCCAGAAAGCTGCACAAGGTGTTGTTGAGAGACTACATTTGATTTTATCTTTTGACTTTTTAATGGGATATGAGATGGAAGGACCAGGAATAATGGATGTAAATTGGAAGGGGGTAGATCCAGGCTGTGTCTAAGAAAGAAATTCTTTACCCTCTCTGGGGGTGTTTAAGGCCAGGCTGGAGGAGACACTGAGCAGCTTGGTGTAGTGGGAGGTTTCCCTGCCTATGGCAGGGGGGTTGGAACTTGATGATCTTTGAGGTCCCTTCCAACCCGAACTATTCTGTGATTCTGTGATGTATGTGGAGTGCAGCATAGAGAGAAGTTGACTTGGTTGTGTTGTGCCAGAACTTTGCTCAGTACCCTAATTGAACATTTGTGCGTTGTAAGACTCCCACCTTTTTTTTCTTTTTTTTTTCTATTAAAAAA
>VZTY01001942.1:53994-77101 GCA_013400935.1 Turnix velox
TTTAATGGGATATGAGATGGAAGGACCAGGAATAATGGATGTAAATTGGAAGGGGGTAGATTCAGGCTGTGTATAAGAAAGAAATTCTTTACCCTCTCTGGAGGTGTTTAAGGCCAGGCTGGAGGAGACACTGAGCAGCTTGGTGTAGTGGGAGGTTTCCCTGCCTATGGCAGGGGGGGTGGAACTTGATGATCTTTGTTGTCTAAGAAAGAAATTCTTTACCCTCTCTGGGGGTGTTTAAGGCCAGGCTGGAGGAGACACTGAGCAGCTTGGTGTAGTGGGAGGTTTCCCTGCCTATGGCAGGGGGGTTGGAACTTGATGATCTTTGAGGTCCCTTCCAACCCGAACTATTCTGTGATTCTGTGATGTATGTGGAGTGCAGCATAGAGAGAAGTTGACTTGGTTGTGTTGTGCCAGAACTTTGCTCTAATTAGTACCCTAATTGAACATTTGTGCGTTGTAAGACTCCCACCTTTTTTTTCTTTTTTTTTTCTATTAAAAAAAAAAGAAGGTGGAAGAAAGATGTTTAACAGGAGTTAGCAAGAAAAGTAGGACAAGCTTGATGACAAAAGCAGCACGCAAAAGGCTTTCTGAAGAAATGTAATTTTAGGCTTGGCCACAGAAGATAAGATCTTAGATTGCATGTGTCACAAACCTTGGCTTGCTGTGATTAATGGGTTTTTGGATGCTGGATTTGAAACTCTTAATGCTTAACTTGCAGAAGTGGCTGTGCCTGAGAACTCAATGCTTTCTGTATTTTGATAAAGTATTGTAACAGTGCTAAATCATCTGAAAAATCCAATTCCATTTGTCTCCAGCTGTCCATTTAAAATTACTAGATACTTTTTGGCCTTAATCTTTCCATGACTCATTTAAATTTTCAGGAAATTAATTCAGTTTGGTTGAAGCATTTTGATTATGCCCTAGGAGGGAATAAAACAGCTCTGTGGAAACAGAATTTGAATTGTATTTGGCAAAGGAGAGGTGAGGCTGTGCCTGAAACAATGATAGTAACAAAAAGCATGGTACAGCTTCTCGCTGAGGGTAGCTCTGTAAAGTACAAGTTTTCAGGGAAATTATTAAAACATTACTATTTTTAGGTGTATGTAATGTGCAAAAGTACACTGAATTAAACCTTATAGAATCATAGAATTGTTCAGATTGGAAGGGACCTTAAAGATCATCAAGTACCAACCCCCCTGCCATGGGGAGGGACACCTCCCACTACATCAGGCTGCTCAGTGCCTTGTCCAGCGTGGCCTTAAACACCTCCAGAGAGGGGGCATCCACAACCTCTCTGGGCAACCTCTTCCAGTGTTTCACTACCCTCACCAGAAAGAATTTCTTTCTTAATATCTAGCCTGAATTTACCCCCTTCCAATTTACATCCATTATTCCTGGTCCTTCCATCACCTATCCTATGAAAAAGTCCTACCCCTGCCTTTCTGTAGGCCCCCTTCAGGTGCTGGGAAGCTACTCTGAGGTCCCCCCNGCTCATGTTGAATTTGTCACCCACTGACAGCCCCAAATCCTTCTCTTCAGAGCTGCACTCAAGCCACTCTCCACCCAGCCTGTGTCTGTGCTTGGCATTGCCCCAGCCCAGCTGCAGGACCTTGCGTTTGGCCTTACTGAACTTCAAAGGTTGTCATGGGCCCCTCTTCTCAAGCCTGTCAAGGTCCCTCTGAATGCCATCCCATTGCTTAATACCTGGATAATATGCACCATCAGTGTTCAGTTATCATAATCCTAAGGGGAACTTCAGCTGTGCTGGTCCATTGTGCATAGAAGTGTTATCTGGGATTTTGTTAAGTGCTGTGTGGACCCATTAAATGATATATTTCATGTACCAAAATGCCTAGCATTCATTGTTCTATTAAAGGGTATGTAGAGGAGAGTGATTCTCATCTCAGCAATCACTTAATAATTTCATTTCAGTCTTTTATGTGCAACTTCTTGGTTGTTCTTATTATTCTATAATACCTCTCATGGTTCTTCATACCCCTCCATAAGTCCCCTTTTCTTGGAGGGTGGGCCATGCCTCTTGACGAGACCATTATTCTGTAGCCTGTTCAGTTTTCCCCCTATTTGCTTAAATTTGTCTGGGTTTGGGCAGCATTTTCCCTTTGTTTGACTAGTATTCAGTCAAGTACACTGAGGTAGATAGTGGTTATTTTTAAGATAAGCTAAGATTGTTTTTCAGCTGCCAACCTGCTGTGCTCAGGAATAATGGTAGGAAGAATAGGAGATATCCCTTCAGCTGTCTTGGAGTAGAAAAGAGATTATTGGCAGGGAGGTTGGAACTCCATGATCTTTAAGGTCCCTTCCAACCCAAACTATTCTATGATTCTATGATTTTATTGGTGCCTTCTGAAGCTGGAATGTGTCAGAACAACACTGACCATGATGGCGAATGCATAACAGGGGCTTGGAAAAAGAAAATAGAGGGGAATATCAAGGTGGGATTTGACCAATTTGTTGCTCAGTCTTTTGCTTTTTCAGGGTTGTTCATCTGGAATGACAGCTGTCACCATGCATCATAAGAGGCTGCATCAAGAAAGTGTTAGATGTAGTTCTTCCGTTATCTCAGTGTTAAGAACAGTGTGCTGCTATCTCTGAAAATCACCCATAACCCTACAAATTGGTTTTCCTGGCTTTAAAGTCTAGAATAACTCGGAGCAGTTTGTGCAGATCTAAGTGGTGATGGCAGGGATGTCAGGTTAATCAGCAAAGTCAGTTTCCAGGGAGTAGAATGACCGGCTGAAGGCCAGCATATCTTGCTGTCTTAGAAGCAGCTGAATCCTTGTGATGAGTCTGGGGATTAAAGGTGATAAACATTACCAAATGCAGCCTTAGAGCTCATGCCCTGCTTCACTGGACACCCAGATCTATATTTGTACTTGGTGCTGATGATGCAGATCTCAGAAACTTCAGGGCTAATTACTTGCCTCCCTGGTAGCTCTCATTTCTCTGTAGACCTTCCCTCCCAAGGGGAATCTAATTAGAATGCAGATGATAGCATTGCCACCGTTGTAGCTAGACCTAGAACTGGGAGAGATGGAAAGCAGAGGCTCTGCATAACACAAAAAACTGCCTATTTTTTGCCCCCTCTCTGGAGGTGTTTAAGGCCAGGCTGGACAAGGCACTGAGCAGCCTGATGTAGTGGGAGGCATCCCTGCCTGTGGTAGGGGGGTTGGAACTTGATGATCTTTAAGGTCCCTTCCAACCCAAACCATTCTATGATTCTGTGTGTCTGCCAAGGGATTTTGAATTTCCTCCAAAAGTTCCACTTTAAAACTTTTACCTGAATGGGGAGCTCAAGGCAGTCCATGGAAGCACTGCATATTTCATTGCAGTCAGCAGGGACAGGAACTGCTCTGTGAGTCGAGAGGCTCAGAGAGGGTTAAGAGAAAAAGCAATATCCTCTCTCCGGAGTTAATATTTAGGCAATGCTACCTCTTTTCTTTTTTCTATTTTTATTTTCCTATGTTTACTAGAAATCTTTGTGAGGAAGCCCTCCAGAAACTTAAATACAGTGTTTAGCTCTTGCTGGTAACAGTCACTTCTCTTGGCAGAGATGGTGCTTTGCAGTTCTTAAGCTTCTGATTACAGGATGCTTATTTTTCATTTTTAATTCCTTGGCGTGCCTTTACTCAAATTACCTCCTTCCTTGCCAGTGGTGGAGGTTAGGTCCCACCACAAAGTAATTACTGGCACTGGAGATGTACATACTTCTCTCCCTTCTTCCAGTTACCCAGCCTGTGCCCAGTGTCTATGCCGTGTGTGTGTGTGGTCTTAATAGCAAGGAGGTACAGTAGCTACTGGGGGGTATTAGCCACTCTTGGTTTTGTCACATGTTTGCAGCTAAACTCTGTTGAGGTCTCTTCAGCTTAATTGATACCTTCAAATATGTCTTCTGTCAGCCTTGCTCCCTGCTGCTGCTGGTGGTTAACTCAAAGCCCTGCTGCTGTTTAATAGCCATACGCTGCATACGTGCTTGCTCTCTGCTTTAACTCCTTATATGCAGTAAGTACTCTGTATGAAGGCAAGAGAAAGCTTTGGAAGATAAGTACAAAGCTTTAAAAGAAAGGTAGAAAGATCCTCAGTCTTTCCTCTTGATTGTATTTGTCCTCAGGTTCCAGCTGTGTGATTTATGACTGTGTTTCTTATAACTGTCAATGAGTTGTGGCACAGAGATGCTCTGTACCCTGTTGGATGCAGCAACAGCTGGTGTAGGGTACTGTTCTGTAAGAGGGAAGAACTCTTAACAGTAGACATGGGAATTATTTACAAGCAGAATTTGCAGCTGCCAAAAATGCATTTTTTTAATTTTTTAAAGTGAAGTTGCTATTACCCTCATGGACTTGGCTAGACTAAGAGAGTGATGTCTCTGGATTGTAGCAGAGGATGGGTAGGGATTGGTGGTTAATGAGGTTGTATCAAATAATGTGGGACCTGAGCATGGCATAAATGGTATGGAATAAGGGATGGAAAGTGTAATGGTTTTGGCTGGAGTGTGGTTGACTTTCTTACCAGGAACTGGTGAGGTCCTGTGTTTTGAGTGTGGAAGGAGAATCATGGTGATAACACACGGCTGGGTTTGGTTGCTGAAAAGCAGCCATGGCCTTTTCTGCTCCACACACTGCCCTAGCAAGTAGACTGGGGATGCACAAAAGGTTGAGGATAGGTAGAGCCTAGTAGCTCTACCAAAGGTATATTCCCTGCCATATGATGTGATGCTTAATATATAAAGCTGGGGGAGGAAGAGAGTGAAGGATGTTTGGTGAGATGATGCCTGTCTTCCCAAGTAACCATTATGCTTAATGGAGCCCGTGCGTACTGAAATGGCTGAACACTTGCTTCCCAGTGGGAAGTGATGAATGAATTCCTTGTTTTGCTTTCCTCCTATTTACTTCTTTTGCTTTACATATTAAACTAGTTTTTATCTCGACCCATGTGTTTTACTTATTTTTTCCAGTTCTTCTCCCCATCCCTCTCCAAGGGAAAGAAGTGAGTGGCTGTGTGGTCCTAGCTGCTGGCCGGGGTTAAGCCATGGCACCAGTCAAAATATGGTGTGGCTTCTAGAAGCTCTGGGGAGAAAATCAGAAACATCACCATGGCACTGGTGATCCTGTGAAAGAATCAAAACCTTTATGCTCTTTAGTAAATGGATCCTTGGGGGAAAAACTGTGAAGTTGAGAGTGTGAAGAATCCTTTGTTCTTAAAAGTATAACATCACAGCTCAAGCAGTAGAAGGAGCAGAAGTCTGGCTAAATTCTCTCTGTAGAAGGAGGAATAAAACTGAGTCAGCAGGCATTAGCTTGTGTAGGACATGGCTCCCTGGTTGCTCTACTCAGTGGCTTGTTTAGTCTTGTTCTGCTGTCTGTTAGCAGCTTTCAGCGATGTACAGTGATTAGTGCTCTGTGTCTTTCCTCGCTGGTCCTCTCTGTATCCTGGGGCTAGGATTAAGTTACAGCCCTGGAATGGCACGGTTGTCTGCATTGACTGAGAGCTGAATAGCAAGGGCAGAGTTTTGTTGACAGACTGAAATGCCTCCTGTGTTTGTTTCCCTTCTCTGAAGGAGAAGTGACATTACTTTCGTTTGTAGTCTTTCTGTCTCGACCTAAACATGTGGTGTCCAATTTCCTTCTCTGGCAGGTGACCTGGAAAATGAGGAATGGTGTCTGAGTACAGAACTGACTCCAGCAGCTATAAAGACTGAACCAGCATGGTGTGAGACCTCAGGCCTTGCTCCCTCAGTCACTCTCACTGTCACAGCCACGTCCTTGAAGGGAGAGCAACCTGAGCTACAGACAGATGCCCTGGTACATACAGAGTTTGTATTATCTTTGCAGTTTGCTTTAATGTTCTTAATATTTGCTGGGGTCCCACTGGTGCTGTAAGAGCCTGTGTTTGCAAACAGTTATCTATATCTTCAGGTCTTAACTTCTCTTCTGTGCTATCCCCAAAGCTTAAGGCTCGTGCATTTGGAAAAATATTTATTTTGTAATGAACCAGTTCCACCTGAAATGACAAACTCATTTGCTTCACTGAGCTTGTGAGAAGCTGAGTGTCCTCAGTAATAACTCGCTTTAGTGCTGCTGTGCCTTCCCTTAATCAGAACAACTCTTTCTTTGAAACAGCCAAAGAGTTTCCCCATTTGCCTGCTAAGTCACTTTTGCCAAGTTTATGATGATTTTGAGCTGCTGCTGCTTCCACACCGATCTGCCTTGTAAGAAGCATTCATGATGCCTTTCTAATCACAGCTGGAGAAGCCAATTCCCAAGGGTTTAGTTTGGCTGTGCTTCAGTTAAGGAGAATGAACAGCAGTTGATGGCTCACCAGAGTCCCCCATCAGACTTCTCAGTCCCCAGGGTGCAATATCAGTCCAGGCCAGGGGGAGTTGGTATATGCTGAAAATAAATGTTTCCACTTAGATGTGGATCAGAAATACATGCAACAGAAATTATTTTATGAGAAGCTGAAAAAAATTTAACACAAGTTTTTCCATGATCCTTTTCTAGTCTGAATGTGCTCGTCCACAGTATGCAGTCCCCCCCACAGCCAGGATGCCATGATTCACAGAGAGTATATTGGGACTAAGTTACACAGGTTATTGAGAGAGATTTTGGGTGCAGTGAATATAGTGATTTGCTGGACTGATTTCCTCAAGCCTGGAACTGTAGCATTCAGACAGGCTGGGCAGCAGCTTGGCAGTCTGGTGCCCTGGTCCAACAGGGCAAGCCAGATGTCTCCCAAACTTTGGTCTGCTGCAACTGTTTCTTCCCTGCTCATGCACACCATGAAATGAAATTGGGTCAAATAATGTGGTGCTTCAGTGACTGGAACCTTGCTCTTGCTCCCACATGACAGTGGTCTTCAGCAGGTTTTCCCCCACAGCCAGGATGGAGTCTTTCTGTCTCTGCTCAAACAGCCTGTGCAGTCCAGCAAATCCTAGCAGCAGCTCTGTTGCTAAGAGAAGTAATTTGAGTGGGTTGCATGCTAGCTTTCAGTCTGAAATGTCATCTCTGAGGCGTAATCTTTTATTTAGCTAAATATAGTAGGAAGAAAAGCCACAGTGGGAGTAGTCAGGGCAGTATTCTCTTTAGCCTGGTTTACAAACTGTGAGAAGCAGTTAGAGCTTTGCCCATAGCAGAGCAGGAGGGAGGGAAACCTCTCCATTTATGGAGAAGTCACCCTTGTAGCCTTCTATTAAGATTTTTAAGATGTGTGCTTTGGGTTTTCATGCTGTCAGTTTTTTTCTTTTCTAGATGAGACCAGCGAGCCAGAAAGTTCTTCCAGAGATTAAATTGGAGCCCCATGAAGTGGATCAGTTTCTGAACCTCACTTCTAAGGAAGGTCTGTTAATTACCAACTCAAAATGCAAGGGGAGATGACCAGAATGCATGATAAATGTACTTTACTCTGATTAAATATTTGCCTTCCTCATTCACCATATTGGCTTTAGGCTGAAGCTGTTGCCTTCTAGGGATTCAACGTAGGCTGATAAAGAGCCACCCCCTCTGACCCATTTTTGTGGTTTTTCTTCCCCCTCCAATTGCTCATCACAAAGAAAGTGATATTTTTTTTGTCTGTAGCATGTGAAGAATTGTAACATTGCCGGAGGGAACCTGAGTTCTTTAAGTGTACAGGATTTTTTAGGGTGGAAGAGAAATGAATTTGAGGAGACTTAGCTAAGGCATTGTGAGCTTTAGTGGAAACTTTACTATTTTAACCTGTAATACAATAGCAAGGGTGTGAATTTATAGGAATTTAAAAGTTTAGTGCATCTGTAATAGTTTTAGTAGAGTTTTTAAGAGCCACCAGTATTCCTTTGCACTAATCTGTCAATGATGGTGGAGGAGCACTGATCCTTACCCTGGAAGTCAAACACAATTTTGTCATACATCATGTGTCAACCCAAGAAACTTGAAAGAGCCAAATATTTGGGCTGAAATTTAAGCAGGTAATTGTGTCTCAGTTATTTGATATTTGGTATTCTGTTAGTGAATTCAGTTGTGTGGGTAATTAGAACTGCTCTAGGGAGTAGAACAAGTGATCTAGCAGTTGGAAAAGGGCAGGCTGTATCTCAATCCAGGATGTAGATTCAATTGCTCAATTTGTGTGATTAAGGCCCTTGTTGTTTTATAAGAATATATATTTTCTTCTGGCAACTGCTAGAGTTAAGATGTTGTCATTGCCTTTTGGTTTTTTTTGTTACTATTTTTCTTCCTTCCTCCCATTTGATCTTTTCAACTAAAATTTCCAAAGTATAACAGAAATGGAAAGTGGCAATCAAGTCTGTATCTTCCTACTCACAGTTTTCATTGCTATGAATTCATCCCAGAGAAATAATGACTGGTTTGGATGTCTGCTAAATTGCCCATATAATATGAGTAGGTGAGATTTTGTAATGTTTCTCTTCGTCCAGTCCCATTTGGTCAAAAGAAGCACTTTGCCAGTTCTAGTGCAGGTTCTGCTGGCTGCAAGTGCAGTAGAGATTACTTTATGGCCCAGGAGAGCACAGAGTGAGATCAGTTCCTGTGGTAGCTGCTTAAGCTGCTCCAGCTCCATCGTTCCATTAAAGCTTTCATTGTCAGTAGGTTGTTACTTCCTCTCCATTATGCCAAAACACGTTGTTTGGAATCAGTTTATTTCTCTTCTTTCTGTTCATGGAACACCTTGGATGTGATCCCTTCACTTGAAAAATACCAGCTATTTATTTTATACTCAGGGAAGCTAAGAAAGACCCAAATCTCATTGCCCATTTTTTGCTATGGGAGCCTATTGCTGATTTATGTTTGACTTCTTTATCAGGACTGCAAATATAGAATCATAAAATAATAGAATAGTTCAGGTTGGAAGGGACCTTAAAGATCTTCAAGTCCCAACCCCCCTGCCATAGGTCGGGGCACCTCCCACTACATCAGGCTGCTCCGTGCCTCCTCCAGCCTGCCCTTAAACACCTCCAGGGATTGAGGGGGAATCCACAACCTCTCTGGCCAACCTCTTCCACTGTTTTACTGCCCTCACCATAAAGAGCTTCTTTCCTATATCTAGCCTGAATCTCCTCTCTTCCAATTTACATCCATTATTCCTGGTCCTTCCATCACCTATCCTATGAAAAAGTCCTACCCCTGCCTTTCTGTAGCCCCCTTCAGGTATTGAGAAGCTACTCTGAGCTTCTCCCCTGAGCCTTCTCTTCACCAAGCTGAACAACCCCAACTCCTTCAGCCTGTCTTCATAAGGCAGTTGCTCCAGCCCTTTGATCATCTTGGTGGCCTCCTCTGGACCTACTTCAACAGCTCAATGTCCTTCTTATGTTGAAGGCTTCAGAACTGGACACAATACTCCTGATGGGGCCTCACCAGAGCCGAGTAGAGGGGCAAAATCACCTCTCTTGACCTGCTGGTCACACTTTTCCTTTCACAGGTGCATTGCCCTGGGATCATCTTTTAGTGTTCTAGATAGAAAGCATGCTGGCTCAGATCCTCTCTGTAATGTGGTTTCCCAGGGACAGGAGACTTGTGCTGCAGGATTATACTTAAACATTTGGAGAATTTGAAGAAGAAGCTGAAGTATAGGTAGAAGTGACTGGGACATATGCTCAGAGCCCTGTTTTGTCTGTTAAACCTAAAGATAGCAGCTGCATTTCATTCCTCCTTTGGAGACCTGCACACTCTGAAAATCTTCCAAGTTGCCATTTTTTCCTCATCTATTTTTTTAGCAGAGAGGCTTAGTCTTGTTGACTTGGTGGTGGTTGTGGCTTTAGGAGAAATTTAAAACAGCACCTCAAAACCTTCTGTAATGTATCTCTCTCTCCATTTAGCAGTGGATCCTCTGCATTTGCCTCCAACCCCTCCCAGCAGCCATGGCAGTGACTCTGAAGGAGGGCAGAGCCCAGCCAGATCTCTCCCTCCTTCAAGCCCAATCCAACTACAAGCTACAGCTAAAGTGACAACACGTGCACCTTCAGCACTCTCCAATTCCCCTCTCCTCACTGCACCACATGTAAGTTACCCTGGCTTTTTCCATCATCTATCTATCCATCTGTGTCTCTCACTGTTGGTTGTTTTTTTTTCCCTTAATTTAATTAATGTTTTGCCATGGATTTGACCATCTCTGGTCAAAACTGTCAATCCAGTAATTCCTGCACAGCGGTCTGTTCTGTTCCCACAAAGAGCAGCATGTGCCTCTCCTCTAAGTTAAGAAGGTGCTCAACAGTGTTATTAGGTTTATCCCACTGTAGATGTTGTTTTCCATTTCTCCTTTCAGTTGCTGGATTAACCTGTCCCTGCTAGTTATGTGTGTGTCCTCTTGTCATGTCAAAAGTGCTTCTCATTTTTGTCTTTCCCTGTTTGAGCCAAGGAAAGTTTTACCTTTGGCCAAGAGCAACTGTTCTGAGAGAATCCTGTCCCAAAAGGTTCAGTTTCTTGAATGGGAGCTAAAAAGTCTTCTCCTTTCAGTCATTCCCAATTCCAAGAGATGGTTGTGTTAGTAGGCAGAGTTATCTCTGAAGTGGGATTGCTGCTGCCTCTCTTCCCTAATACCCTTTTCTCTAGGGCTGTATCCACTTCCTGTTGTTTCATTTCATTTTTGTGACACTTGCAGAAATTACAGGGGACTGGCCCACTCATCCTGACAGAGGAGGAGAAGAGAACACTGATAGCAGAGGGGTACCCAATCCCCACAAAACTGCCCCTGACAAAAGCAGAGGAGAAAGTTCTGAAGAAAATCCGCAGGAAAATAAAAAACAAGGTAAATACTAGTTCTCCTTGCTGGGGAGTTCCTACTGATCTCTCATCAACTGTGAGTCACAATTCTGCAGTGCTGGTCTGTGGGGCAGTTGAATGCTGTTAAGATTTATTTTGAAAGTTGTTCTTTGTTCCTAAACACATCCATCAAATGGCTTGTCATTGTGACTTTGTGTCTCTGTTTAGGTATTTACCTGAACAAATGGAGTATTTAGCAAGCAGGGTATTGAGTTGCTGGTGCTTGGCTTCATTTTAAAATGAGGACAATCCTACCCCTATAGCAGGCAAAGACCTCTTTCCATGGTGATGAGGGCTTTCTCTTTTTTTCCCTTTTAGATTTTAATATCTTACTGTGTATTTCCATGCCCTGCTCTTTTGATCATTGAATTCTATGGCTTTTAAATGAATGATTGGTACCTAGGCTGTGAAATGCCTTACAAGTCTTTTCTTTCTTTCAGCACAGGGAAGAGCCTAGAGATAGGGAGGAAAACATTAATTTTTTTAGACCTGGCCAACTCGCTTCTTCTAGAAGCTATTAATACATCCTTGAAGGTTAATGCTTTCTGTTACTGTTTCTGCAGATAAAGGTGTAAATCTGCTGCATTGAATTGCAGTTTGATCTTGTAATATATTATTTTCAAATCTTTTGTAAATGACCTTATGCATTTCATATAATCAGAGTAATTTATATTAGAGAGGATCTCTGGAGGTCCTTCAATCTAGCTCCTTGCTTAGAAAACAGGGTCAGCTTAGAGAGAGCTGCTCAGGGGCTTGTCCAGTCACAGCATCTCTGAGCAACCCATTCCCATGTTGGGCCACTCTTATGATGAAAAAAAAATAAGCAGAAGAATTCTTGATATCTAATTGGAATTTCCTTTGTTGCAACTTGTCTTTGATGCCTCTTGCATTTTGCTGCATACCCTTGAGAAGACTGCTATGCTCTTTGCTACACAAGAATAGTCAAAGACAGCAATACTCCTCCTTAACTTTCTTATCTTCAATCTGAACAAAGCTTTCTCTGCCTTTTCCTGATGCATAATCTTATTATCATTGTTGTTGCTGTAGTTGTAATGACCCCTTCTCTGGGCTTGCTTCTGTACAGTCAAAATGGTTACTTCAAAGCCACTCAACTGTGATATTTCAGGTGTTGAATACAGGAGAAGAACCACTTCTTCTCTGCCTGCTAGCTACAGTCTTACTAAAGGAGACCCAAATCTCATTGCCCACCTTTGCTATGGGAGTGTATTGCTGATTTATGTTTGACTTCTTTATCAGGACTGCAAATATTCCTCTACAAAGCTGCATTCTAGTGCATGCATGGGCCTTTCCTTTCACAGGTGCATTGCCCTGGGATCATCTTGTAGTGTGTGTGACATAGAGAATTTGCTTTAGATTAATCCAATTTAGTTTTTAAGATTATTTCCATAAGAGCAGGGAATGATTTTTTTCATCCTGCTGAGAGGAGAAGTCTTGGTTTAGGATGTGGAAACAGACCAAGCCAGTGCTTTGCTTACCAGGAGTAGAAATGAGAACAGCACGCAGGCTGGGTCAAGTAATGTCAGGGCTTATTAATTCAGAATCTCAGAATGGTTTGGGTTGGAAGGGACCTTAAAGATCATATAGTTCCAACCCCCCTGCCATGGTAGGGACACCTCCTACTAGACCAGGTTGCTCACATCTCCAATGATTTTGTTCTATACAAATATTTGCTGCTTTTCTTCCTTTTTCCTTAGATCTCTGCCCAGGAAAGTAGAAGAAAAAAGAAAGAATACATGGACAGTCTGGAAAAAAAGTAAGCCAGCCTCCTTCCTGTTTGAAATGGGCCAATAGCACTAGTTGCTGGACTGGGAAGGGATCCAGCTGTTGATGCTGGGACTGTTTGTGCACAGAGTGCCAACTGCCATCTCGTGGTTGTGACTGAGAAATGGCGTTCTTCTGCCTTCTCCTTGATGGTGTGCTGGTGTGCTGTGTCTACCCCCAGCATGTTGCCGACATGCTGACAAGGATTTTAAACCTTAAATATGGCAAGACCCATCTGCTTTCAGCCTCCCCCTCGTGCAACTCTGTTGACCTAGTGGGTAGGCTGTGTCCAGGGAAAGTGAATGTTTTCTGCCTTCTAGTGCAGATGGATTCAGAAATAGAAGGCGGGTGAGTCAGGACTGCCTGGGAAAATAAGCAGGAAAACAGCATATGACCCATCGACTTTCTTAATGAGAAGGAGAAAAACCCCAGTTAGTGATTTATATCCTAAGTTAATCTTGTTTCCAACGGACAAGTATTCTAGTATTCTATTTTATGCACATCACCAGATGGATCTGTTAAATCCCTTGTGCCATCTTTGGTGATATCCTTGATGTAATTTCTTTTCTTCTCTCTTTATGGATGAATCTTGCCTTCTCCTGTGAAATTCCACTACCTACATACAGATTCTAAAGATGTTTTCTCTTTACCTTTTTCCTTCTTGTAACTATTCTGGCGAGTCATGTTTGTCATGAGTACAGGAGTCCTGTACTTTTTCTTGTACCTCTCATGCAGTATGTCATAAGATAAACTACTTTAGGAGGTTTCCAGAGGCACTCTGAGCACTCTGCTGGAGATGAATCTGCCTGGTTTATTAACCTCCCTGATCTTGAAATTTGAAGATCTGATTTCAGAAGCATGGCATTCAGTAAATTTCTTGGTGTTTCATCCTATCAATGAAGTGCACACTGAACACATTTGCACAAAATACTGCAAACAATCTAAGCATAGCATGTTCTGTGACTTTTAAAGTCCTGATTTGCAGAGAAAGCAAGCAGGGTCTTTGCTGCTGCTATTTCAAGGAGTGAAGTGTGGTGACACCCCATCCTGAATGAGCTACAACTGGTGGGATGTGGTTGAGCACTACAAGCAGGTGCTCTACAGCTAGTAGTATCTTTGGCAGTGTCTTTTACACCATGAAATATGATTAAAGATTATGAGTGAAGTTCATTGGTGTAACTTTTTATTAAATGTAGGCAAGATCATAGAACTCTCTTGGAAACCATGTTTAATAAATGACTAGTTTTTTTTTACCTTCCTCTTTCTTCCCTTGTACTGTCTCCAGAGTTGAGACTTGTTCAAATGAAAATAGTGAGCTGCGTAAGAAGGTGGAAGTCCTGGAGAATACAAACAGGTAAGCTACGATGGGAATAAAATGAAATTATAGTGTGATATTGCAGTGAAAAGTGAATGTCTGGAAGTTAAGAGATAGTTCAAATGTGAAGAATAACTTTATCTGACATGGAAAAATGGGGAACGCCAGTTATTTTGACTGCTGTGTGATCTAAAAGCATAGAGGCTCTCATGTCAGGTCTTAAACTGTCTCCCTGGCCTTCTTTAGAAGCCTTTTAGCACTCAGAGTTCTTCCACTGCCCAAGAAAACGTGGTTAGTGACACATAATGGAGGAAAAACTACAGACCAGCTCTCCATTTTAATCTTTATGCAGAGAAAAATGGTTTTGACAGGTGGCCTTCACCTGGAGCATGACACCTAGAGAAATTACAGTGCTGAAACTCAAGAGTCATCTTTGGTTTGTTCTGGACTACTAGATGTCATTGCAATTACTGGACATCTTTATAGCCATCTCTCATACCCAACATTGCTTTCATCTGAAGGGGAAAAATCAATTTTTTTTCTTCATTTTGTATGAAATGGATGACTCGGTGACGCTTTTCTCAAAGAACATGTGGAAAAAATATTCAATATCTGAGTTTTTAATCAGAGCCAAAAGTGGACTGTCAGTCATGGCTTGTGGTCAGTGTCTTCTCTAATGATGATAAATTCCTACCAGAAGGTACTACACAAGCCTGCTCTTATTACCTTCTAGTTACAGGTATTTGTAGTGATGGTTGAATATCACCATTGAACATGATAGTTGCACTGAAGCATGGCAGGAGGTTGGTTTTTGAAGATAAGACCCACAATCATGGAAAATGTCCCTAGAGCTTGTCTGGCAGCCAGTGTATTGCTAATTGAGTGGCATGTGTTGTTTCTAATCTCCGGATCCAATCTCTAATTTCATGGAGCCAGACCCTGTAGCAATTTGCTGAAGAGTCTCCCACACACTGCTCATGCATAAGGACATCTGCTGCTTGTTTGAAGAGAGCCAAGCCATCTCTGTACCTCCTCTATCTTCCTCCAGGGTTTTACATAAGAGAAGCAGGAATTGTTTTGTACATGTGGAGTAGGGTTTTCTCTCCCAGGGTCTGTCCCAGGAGTTGCTGAAGCAAGCTGCTCAAAGGAGAGGTGGATGAACCACTCAAGAACAACATGTTGTTCAGCCTAGCATTCTTCCCCCCCACTCCCAGTTCTTCTGAGTTAATCTGTTTTCATCTCAGAGTTGTTGTGGATGTGGCTGGGAGGTTTGTTGGAATTGTCCATCCCTTTAGATAGAGTTTGAGTTGCAAGGGACCTTAAAGAGCATCGAGTTCCAACCCCCCTGCCATAGAAAACTCAAGGAGTGTGCCAATCAGATTGCTCAGCGCCTCCTCCAACCTGGCCTTAAACACCTCCAGAGAGGAGGCATTGACAGCCTCTCCTGGGCAGCCTGTTCCAGTGTCTCACCATCCTCATGGGAAAGAATTTCTTTTTTATATCTAACCTGAGTCTCCTCTCTTCCAGTTTACATCCATTATTCCTAGTCCTTCCATCACATATCCTATTATAGTTCTACTCCTGCCTTTCTGTAGGTTGTTTAGCGTCTTCTAGATTATTCAGTGATCTCAGTTCTCTCATGCTTAATACTCTCAAACTATTTAGCTAAGTGATACTATCTCCAAATCCTTCCAACTGTGGGCATGTTGGAGGAATTGAATTGTTTTCTTCCCTCTTCAGTAGCATTGATTTTGATTTGTGATGTTCCTGACCCTCTGCACAGAAATCTATGTAATACATGATGATACTGTTTTTTTGCTGCTTGGGTACAAATTATACCTAAAATCTGTTAAGGCTTGAAATTAAAGTGTGGAGAAATTTGTAGAATTTGTCAAGCCTGAATTAGGTAGCATACCACATTATGGGATTTTTGACTTTAACCCAGGAGTGCCACTTCTCTTATTTAGTGCATAATCATGCAATTATCTCCTTCAGAGAATGGTCCTAGGCCCTTGTTTAATGTACATTATCCCCTGCCTACAGAGGATTCAAAATGTCTGGTTTCCTCATTGGTATTTGCACAGAACCTTGGGTTGGCATCCAGAAGGTGTTCAAATGTGTCAGAACTTCTCTTCACAGCATCCTGTAGCTGGTACTTGCAGCTATGTCTGTATTTACTTCTCCTATATACAGTCAGGAATCAAAGCATACACATGACTCATTTAATATGCTCAGAGAAGAGACCCATTTGACTTGAGTTGTAATTTTGAGTGTTCAATTCAGTAAAAAAATAATGAAGATGACGTTGAAGGTCGTATCTAAAAGTAAATAATACAAACATTGGGTAACAGGGAAGTGCTGTGATTAGATGTAAAAATGTTCATGTATTCAGTGTGGATGAAGACAAAGTTGTTGGTTGGTTGTTTTGTTTTTTTTTCACCTTGGAAAATTGAGCTACAGCTGCTTACCAGAAAGTTCATGCAGATGTAGGTGCTTTCAGTCACGATTTAAGAGTCTGCCTGGAGTTGAAAGCAACTGAAGGGCAATTTCCAAAAGTATTGAACAGGAGAATTTCAGTACATGCAATCATTTTTTTTAGAGCATGTTATTCTATATATAGAATGCATTTTACACAGTTACATACCTAAGACTTCAGGGAAACCCTTCTTGCTTTTCAGAATCTGGCTCCAAACCATAGAATCACTAAAATTTCTTTTGTTGAAAACATTCCTACATTATTCTCAGCAACATGAAATAAAAAAAATTGGAGAAGAATATTCCCTAAGATTCTGACTTATCCTGCAACTCTGGTTTTGAAATTATGTAATGGAAAAGATGCAAGTGTGGTCAAAAACTTCACATCCAGAAGCATCTCCCTTGACACTTTGGCAACTTAAAAGGCAAGGTAGGGGGAGGCTGGGGATCAAGACATCAGAGAGTTTTTAATTCTGATTACTCTGAGTGGGTGACTGCAGCATTTTTGGCATCTTTCAGTATTAGAACACTAGCATATGTTTCCTCTCCTATTTATGTGACTCAATCCCTTAAAAGAAGCCCATCTGAGTTCCTTTCTTGGCAGTTTTCTGAAAACTAAGGAAGCAGATTATTTCATGCATATCTGTTATGTCTTGTCTCTGACACCAGTTGTAGGCCATGGCTATTTGTGCTTAAAGACAGCATTGAAACATCTGGGTCTGTGTATAACATTTGAGAAACAGTTTTTGATTTTCACTTCTGCTGTCTATGCATTTGTCATATAATCACAGAATCATAGATTTGTTATCACCAAGTCCAACTGTTAACCTAGAACTGCCAGGTTGCCATGAAACCAAGTCCTTCAGCACTGCATCTACTCAGCTTGTAAATACATCCAGGGTTGGGAACTCAGCTGCTTCCCTAGGCAGCCTCTTCCCATGCTTGACAGCCCCTTCAGTGAAGAATTTTTTTTCCAAATATTCAATCTAAACTTCCCCTGGTATATCTTGAAGCCATTTCCTCTTGTTCTGTTACATGGGAGAGGAGGCTGACCCCCATCTCGTTTTGAGATTTGAGATTGATGAGGTCTCCTTCACTCCAGGCTGAACAACCCCATCTCCCTCAGCTGCTCCTCAAAAGATTTTTCTTTCTCTAAAAATATATTGATGATCACTTGTCCTAGAAAAGTGATAGATGGGGGATCAGATTAGCTTTGATGGTTGAGAGTGTCACACAAGCTGTGGTGAGATACCTTAAACTTCACTTTAGGTTACCATTGTAATAGTTGACAAACCTTTGCAGCCCTAAAATGACTCGTTTTCAGAACAGCAGGGCAATGTTTTTGTGTTGAAACATCTTTGAGAAAAAAAATCAGTGGATTTTTGATTTGTAATTTGAATGAGAAAAAAGGCCTCCTTTACACAAGGCTGAACCCCTCAGCTGCTCCTCAGAAGATTTTTTTTTCTCTAAAAATATATTGATGATAATTTTCCTGGAAAAGTGATAGATGTGGGATCAAATTAGCTTGTGGTTGAGAGTGTCACAGATGGATAATGCACACAAGTAGTGGCTTGAGTTGCTCCTATGGGGTAATGATTGGCATGTTGTTTGGACCTCCACTCTGACAGCCACCTTAAAGGCAGTGGCTTTCCAAGTATGGTTGAGATGTTCTTCCTTTTCTCTTGCTCAGGCTATTGAGCAGTCATCTAAAGATGAAGTTGTATATCAGCCTGACCCACCAAGGATTTATCAGCACCAAAGCTGCTGTTTTGAGTGGCTGTTCATTTATTTGAGGCTGATATGGCAATTTTGCCAAGTCATTTTGAAGGCTTTGAAGGGTCTGGATTTAAGCTTAGGTTACCATTATAGTAGTTGACAAAGCTTTGCAGTCCTGAAATGACTCCTTGTTTTCAAAACAGCAGGACAGTGTTTTTGTGTTGAAACATCTTTGATGAAAGATCGGTGGATTTTTTATTTTGAATCGAATGAGAAAAAATTGTAGATTTTTTTAATGCTTTCAGGCATTCTGATCTTTCAGTGAAAATCTTACTTCAGGATTTGCTCACTTTCCTACAAATAAGACAGGCAGAGAAGGAATCTGTGTGTAGAGCTGGGAGACAGAGTAATTTTTCTAACCTCCTAGCCAAAATCAGGTTTTGCACCTCACAAAGTAGATAAATTCTCTGAAAAATCTTGATCAAATTGTGGTGGCCTCTAAAAACTGTGGTTTTTTGGACAGGGCACTGGGCAGCCTGGTCTAGTGGGAGGTGTCCCTGCCTATGGCAGGGGGGTTGGAACTCGATGA
The DNA here is from genome assembly GCA_013400935.1 of Turnix velox. Taxonomy (NCBI): domain Eukaryota; kingdom Metazoa; phylum Chordata; class Aves; order Charadriiformes; family Turnicidae; genus Turnix; species Turnix velox. The sequence goes on from VZTY01001942.1 coordinate 72,641, forward strand.
TCTTTAAGGTCCCTTCCAACCCAGACTATTCTATGAATCTATGATTCTATAATGTTGGATTTTAAACTATACTGAGGAAGCCTCCCAGGTGCCTATATCCTGGAGAGATGTTTCCTCTCCTTAATCCAGGTGTCAGTGGAAGCAGAGGAAAAGCCTTAACTTGTTTCTGTTTCTGTTAGTGAAAGTTTTTCTTCTGAAGACAATTACGTGAATGTGCACACAGGAATAAGACATCAGAGGCAGAGTGAGTTTGAAAGGGAGAGCAGGAGTCTTCAGTCACTTTGCAGCTTTCTATGAGGTGCTTCCTTTGGCAGGAAAAAGCGTGAAAGCAGTTCACACTTCCTACAGGAGGTGACCCTCTAATTGAATATCACTGGGAAATGTGTCAGACACAGTGAAAATAATCCCTGTGGGTGCAAACCCCTTTATGCAAGTTGCCTCGGGATTGCATTTTCTCCTGTTAGGATTTAGCCACAGGCATTGTGTTGCACTATAAGCACCGATGGCCTTCCTGCTGTTATTTTGTTTAACCCAAGTTGCTCTTCTACAGAGCTGCTCTTTTCCCCCCTCTCTTAGTCCAGTAAAAATGAAAGGCAGCTTTTGCTTGGGAAAGGAGATCTCTTGACCTTGCAATCCAGTCTTCCACCAATCTAGATTCAAACAGAGATTGAAAGCACCATGGAATGCCCCATTTTGACAGAGGCAGGGTAAACTGATACCATCTCTGACCAAAGAAGAAGCTTGTTTGCTCTTATTTTGAAAATGCTCCCAACACCAAGTTCTTCTCTGCTGGGAAGAAGATCGTATCTCTGCTCAAACAGATACATAACTTGGAGAGCAAGGCATTTTATGTGAAGGCAGTTGGTAAATAAAGTGGGTGATGAATCTAGTGTAAATAGGAGATCTCAGAATACCTGCCTAATTATACTTTCCCAAAAAGAAAGCTTTGGAATTGGCTCCCTGGGCTCACTCTGCCCAGCAAGTTTTTGGTTTTGTGTTTTGTTTTTTTTAAATTGGACACAAAAAGGCAGAGAAAAGCAAGATGAGGAGAATTGCTTCTTCTCTGTTGATTTCCTCCCCAGCCATTAGCTGTTTTCTCACTGACGCCTCCACAAAAAGTGGCAAGAGTGATCAGCATTTCAAGGCTGCTTCTGCTGCTGCTCAGCCCCCGAGCTGAGGAGGAGGAGAGCTCCTTCATCCTGATTCTGCAGAACCATCCTGTGTCAAGCCCAGTGACTCAAGCCTGAAACTTGGTGGAAATTTAGCCTCCTGTAATAGCACAGAGTTAAAAACAGGTTCCTGTATGGCATATCTAGTGGCATGTGGTGGGAATACTGTATGCAGCACGTTCTGTGCTGCAAAATTTTTTATATATATATATATTTATACACACACACCATGTACCAGGTCTTTGTAAACCCTCTTCCATGGAGTAAGTGGAAAAAGGGAATTTGGTCGGTCTCATTTAAGTGATGGACAGTGTTTTCATGTCTTAACTTGCTTGTGGTCTTGCTTATAAAGACTGAAGTGGATGAAACACTTTCTTTTTTTTAAATATTCAATTGCAGAGTGAGCCATGCTCTCAAGAGCATGCAAGACAGCCTTCCTTAATAAGTTGAGAAGGATCTGTTGGCCCAGATAACTCTCTGGTGTGAGCATGCCTTGTGCTCATTTCAGAATGCACTGCTGAAGTCCTTGAATTCATTAAACCCTAATTAGCATTGAGCATTGATGGTTGAAAAAAAAATCTATAATAATAGGCAGGCAAGTGTATATTGAGCTGGGAAGGCACCTCTGGGTCTGTCCTACAATTAGTTTTGAGCCAGTTTGGTCTTAAAATAACCCTTCTATTTTCTTTGACATCCTAACTTCGCCTCTTGCCTTAGCATTTGATGTCACAGCCTCCAAAGCTGTTGCCTGGAGTTTTATGGGTGTTACCCTCTGAAATAGGTTGTGAGGCTCACAGGAAAATGAAGAATAAATTTGGAAACAAGCAGCAAAATTAACATCCTGATGAAAAAATTGTACTGTATTTTGACTGTGCTGAGGGCAAGTATTTGGGTTGCTCCTTGCCTGTTAAGGAGCTTTAATGAAACAAAATGAGAACTGCTCTGACAACCCTGTATCAATCATTCTTTGAGATAATTTCCTATGTAAATTACTAGTATCCTAATTGGTGGTAATTGCTGATGATACAGCTAAATGAAAACAGCCAGAAAGACAGAATAGCTTCCTGGTCTAACAATGTTGACTCCAATCAGGACAGAATTGCCATTGGGGCTGGGACCTTTGAAAGACACAGTCAGAACAGCCACTGATTTTTGGCAGCTCTTGGAGGATTTAGCAAATAGCAGTGAAGACCTTTATTTAATGAATTTATGAGAAATTCAGTTTGTGCAATGTCTACCTTTGAGATCTTTTCTTTAGAAATGTTCAGCCCATAATCCAAACCACTGAACAGCAGACTTTCAGAAAAAGGAGGTAGCTATGTAACTCTGCTACCAATTATTACATAATGGGTACACTCCCACTGAATTCATGACACAGAACCGGGTTGTATATGCATCTTGTCACCTGCATGGAAGAGTAGTTTCAGTTGTTTGTATGCTTATAGGATTGTTTCTTGTAGAAACACTGAAAATAGAGTTCCTATTTATAGGAAATTTCTGAAAAAGTAATTCTTCAGGGACATCTGGTGAGGGAAGACAAAAAAAGATCATTTTGTAAAAGGTCCACATGTAAAAATCCTGTAAAATTAAAAACAAGCTTTGAAGACAAGGAGATGACTTTACTGATCTTATTAGTAGATTCTATATTGTTGCCAGGTGTGGGTTATGAATGAAAAAGCTGTTTAAGCAGCAAGTAGATCAGTTTATTTGATGCTTGTCTGTTGTCTTTGCTTTCCAGAACTCTTCTGCAGCAGTTGCAGAGACTCCAAGCCATGGTTGCTGGGAAAGTGTCCCGTTCATACAAGGCAGCTAGCACACAGACAGGGACCTGTCTTATGGTGAGTGGGAATTGTAGGCTGAGTGGCAATCTCATTCCATTACTCAAAGGCACATCCTTGAGTGCCTCACTTGCAAATTTGCAGCTTGGGAAACTTCTCTGACAATTAATTTTGAGGTAGATGAGACTCATGGCTGATGAAGATTAATGGTTGTGCAAAGGCATTAATTCTGGAGGAGATTTAGCCAGTGCATTTTATTGGATGCTGCAGTGATGAAAGAGGGAGTGCTGAACCTCTGAGTGACCTGTTTTAGTATCTCCTACAATACTGTGTGTGAGAAATTGTATCTGGAGTTGTAAAAGAAAACAAGGGTGACCTTGAATGCCTGGTTTGTTTGATACCAGCAAGAATAAAAGTTGCTCGTCCAAATAAAAATATGACTAAAGCTGTAAATCTTCCTCTGGCCTGCTTCAGTAATAGTAGTCAGGATAAGAAAAGGATTAGAATAAAACTTTTCCCGTTTCACACTCAGCCAGCAAGGTCCCTCAATATTAGTGCTATAAATTGATGGAAAATATTTTCAAGACCCTGAGTTGTTCTCCTGGTCTGCCAGCCTATCTTTTACTTCAAAGCAAGACTGAGACCAGCAGCAGAAATAACTCTGAAATACCCAACAGCTCCTGTAAAACACACATGGTGGCTGTATCTCCTTTTCAACTTAAGGAGTAAACAAGGCTGCAGGCTAGGATGGTGGCAGACACTGAAAACAAATTCCAGCATTGAAATAAGGCCTTTGGAATACTGTTGTTATTCTATATGTGCTTTTGCTAAGAGACACTGTATATAGTGCTGACAATAGCCTGGAGTGATTTCTTTTGAAAAAGTATCAGATTTGTTTAGTTTTGATGTGCAGGTGTGGGCCAAGAGAATGTGGACTTACCTCTTTTGCATCCTCCCTTTGCCAGATGGTGGTGCTGTGCTTTGCAGTTGTGTTTGGCAGCTTCTCTCAGAGCTATGGGCCATATCCTTCTGCTACAAAGATGGTGCTACCCAGGCAGCATTCCTCCCCCGAGTCCTACACAGACTCCATTGGTAAGTGACAACTATCATGGCTCAGTCCCTACTTGGTTATGCTTTGCTCTTGTTTTCTACCCCCATCTCGAGTGCCCACTTGTTTTTCTGCTCTTTGACATTCCTGTATCTTTCAAAGGATGGCTTGGCAAGTTGTTCTGATAGCAGAAGACTTCACAAACATTGTCAAAGCCTTTCCTCACTGACTTGCTTGGTATTTCTGTTTAAAGCAGTTCTGTTTCTGCTAATGGTCTGTAAAAGGCAGCAGGATTTCTTCTCGGTAGCAAATACTCACACTGATAAAACACACACCTGATACCTGGGACCAGAGCTACTTAACATCTTTGTAGGAGATATGGACAGTGGGATTGAGTGCATCCACAGCAAGTTTGCAGATGACACCAAGCTGTGTGGTGCAGTTGATACACCTGAAGGAAGGGATG
>VZTY01001942.1:77546-89814 GCA_013400935.1 Turnix velox
GGAGGTTCAGGCTAGATATAAGAAAGAAGTTGTTTATGGTGAGGGTAGTGAAACACTGGAAGAGGTTGCCCAGGGAGGTTGTGGATGCCCCCTCTCTGGAGGTGTTTAAGGGCAGGCTGGACAAGGCACTGAGCAGCCTGATGTAGTGGGAGGTGTCCCTGCCTATGGCAGTGGGGTTGGAACTAGATGATCTTTAAGGTCCCTTCCAACCCGAACTATTCTATGCTTCTATGGTACCAGCTGGTGTGCCCTTTGCCAGCAGCAGCAGAGTCAAAGGACTGAATGAGACACTGTAAGCATTATATACCCCTAATGAACCAGTTGCTTTCAACATATATTATTAAAGTGATTGTTTCATTTTGCTCCTGTTTTGTGAATAATTCAGAGGGCTTTGATCCCTACCTGGGCAGCTGCTGTGGCATTTCTCTCAGCTATCTAATTACCAGTTAAGCACTATGAGAAGACCTTTCCAGCTTCAGTTCTGCTCTGACAGTTTCCATTTCCTGAGATGACACGGACCCTTCTCTGAGCTGCTTCTTTCTCAACTCTTTCTGCCTTCTGTCTTTGTGTGCAGTGAGGTCGAGGAGTCTGCTAATTTACGAGGAGCCTCACCAGCTGGAGGAGTCATCAAGCCCCATGTCCTTTGCAGATCGCAGTGACAGGCAAGCAGACAGCTCCAAGTTCACAGCACTGTCCCTGGAAGCTGTGCCAGGGACAGAGCAGGATGCTATCATGCAGTTCACAATAGCCAACGAGACAAGGCTAGAGAAATCCGTGCTGCTGGGCCTGCAGCAGCACAGGTGAGTGCAGGGTGGGCTGTTTGTCCATGCCAGTGTTGGGAATCACTATCATTTGTGCCTGGTGGCCAGCAGTAAGGCTAGGGTCTTAGCTATGCTGGGCACTGTGGAACATGAAGCAAAAGTTTGGGGTCTACATGGAGAGTTTAAGCAGTTATGGTTACCCAGTGAAGGGGTTGGTACAGCTGTCAGACTCAGGGCTTGTGCCAGAAACCTAAACTTCTAGGAGCCCATGAGTTGTGCTTGCCCACTTCTTTAAGCACTTATTCCTTCAGGGGACAGAAAAGTAAGCTTTTGCCAGTTGGGTGGAAGTGTGAGGTTGTGACTCACTGGGCTTTCTACGAGGTTAGAGTGTGAAGAGCTAGAGCTTCTCACGACAGTGATCTCTCTAAAGCATTACTGCAGAAAGTTTACAGGGCTCAGTCTTTAGAGACAGACCAGTAGGGTTATCTGCAGTACTTAACACAGAGTTACTTCAGGGTTTTTTTATTTGTTTTTTTTTTAGTATAAATCAAAGTTTTTAGGGCCTTTGCCAAGAAGGAGCTTCACTCGTTTAAATATGTACTTGCAACTTTCTTTCCACTTCAGCTTTTCTTTGTCCTGCCACTTTCCTATTGGCCCACATCTTGGTCTCTGCTAAGAAGCAGTAGCAGGCACACCAGTGGTGTGAGGGAGGATTTTTGTTTAAAAGAAAGCTATTCTGAGGGCTGGTATGAGCCATATCACCCCAAGCAAGCCTTCTGAGCACTTGTGTCAGAGCTACAGCTTGAGCCAAAGAGATGACTAATGTGGTGTGTTACCATACTCCAACTGACAAGTACCTGGTAAATACTGAGTGCCATTTTAGCATTAGCCAGTTCAAGCAGGATGTGTGCTTTTAAAAATTACTGACTATTAGCCCTAACCTTTGTTGTTTTGGTTTTCTCTTTGTTCCCTGCAGAGTCAACTCTGAACTAGAAGGAAATGAAACACTGAAGATAATTGAAATAGACAGAAGAGTCAATGCCACCTCTTAAAAATAAAAAAAAGGCCTTTTTTTCTCAAATTCCCTTTCCCAGGTATTTTCAACCAAAGTCCCCCTGACTTGTCATCCTCAGTGAACCAAAGCACAAAAGAGAGGGAGTTCAACATCTGCATTGACTGGTGAGGCTGGGACTGCAGATGGGATCTCTTGTCTTTGTAACTGCTTCCCTCACTTCATACACAGTCCCTGTCTTTGTTTTTATTCATTTCATATCTGATGCTGCAAGAGCAGGCTTGAATTATGATGGCAGATGATGCCAGCAGTGTGCCAGTGACTGGTGGGTGTCTGTGCGTGCATGCACACATTCTAATCTGAGCACAAAGACATTCTGTAGAAGAGTAAAATATGCAAAACCAATGGGAGCATGTGGGTGACAGGTTTCTTGGGAGAAGGAAGTGAGAGAAAGAGGAGATGCAGCATAATGCTGTTCAGAATTTAGCCACAGCTCCATGTCTTCTGGTCTACAGCATTTGAACCTTTTGGGGGGATTGAGAAGCATGAAGTGTCTGCTTCTGAAGGGACAAGAAAGAGCATTTATACTGTTAACAGCCCAGGGAGGAGAGGGGTGGGCAATGATACTGCTGAGTTGTCCTCCTCTAGCTCTTTCTCTCTTCTGCCCTCCAGCCCCTTTATCATTTAGTGGGGTATGTTTCTCTCTGCGTTGAAAGGAGTCCTGGTAGGCTTCCCTACTACTTCACCCTCGTGGAATTCAAGCAAAGATCAGTCACTGTCTTGTCACACTTTGTAGGAGAATTTCAATAGTTTAACCAGATCTGTTTAGAAAGCAGGTTTTCTTGAATTTATGCAATGTTTTGGATGGATGTCCTTTAGTCTACTTAAGGCTAATCTGTTTAGCTTAAATCAGTTCCTTCCCGATAAACTAAATCAATGTAAGGCTAAAACCAGAAGTGCCTCCTGAGAGGACCATATGGATTTAATTTATTGGCTTCTAGGTGTGTTGATGGTGTTTCTTACATAGACCCAGTCTGAGATTGTCCTGTGTTTTCCTTTCTTTGCCATCTTCCTGTTACTGATGTAAATAGTATTTATTAGCTTTGCAAAATTTTGTTCAAGCAGTTGTAATGAAGAGAATTGAGCTTCCCTGACCCTGCAAGTGGTCTTGGGCAGACTCTGGAATCAGATATATCACTGAACTGTAGCCATGAGTCTTACCTTTCTCTTTTCCAGAGGTGTAATCTTAGAGCAACAGCCTAGCTGAAAAGATAAGGAGTACAAGTACCCCATCTAGGCACAGTTTAGGCCTGGAGATAGTAGCCTGGATAGTAACTGTCTGGCAAGATAGCCTCAGACTTTAGGAATTAAATATGTAGGCAGCAAAGTAAAAGATAGATGAGGTGGGCACCTTAAGGAGGTGAAGTGACTGGCCTATGCTCAGTGGAAAAGCCAAGAGGACTATTCAGATCCTACTCTGGTCCAGTACTTCTCTCCCTGCTTTGTTTCCTCCTTGTCTCATGTAACTATTGACTTTTAAGGGTTGTCTCTCAGTGCCCTTGTCATTCTTTTGCTTGAGCTGTGCTTCTTGCAGTTTGCCTGGAGAGACACAGTTGAACCTGGAGCAGGTTTTTGTCTGGTTACTACAGAAGGGTGCTCAGACTCCATTGAGGATGGATTTAAAGTGAAAATCCTAATTCAGCAGGCTGCTACTTCGCAGTTGACCAGAAGTCGTCGATTTTTAAAAAGAATAAACAATTTTTAAGCTCTTTTTTCTTCTTTTTTTTTTTTTCCTAATGATAAATAAGGGAAAAAACTAACGTAGCCTTACAAGTAATTTTTTTTACCATGTACAGTAGATATTTTCTGCAAGTATTCTATTTTGTAAAATATTGAATTTGTATTTTATTGCAGCAGCTGCCACATCAACTCCGTTCTTGTACTTCATTCTCCTCAGACTTCCTTCCCTCAGTATCCCATTTTTCTGCCCTCTGGCCTGACTCCAGCTTCAGTGAAATTACTGGGAAGGTTTCAGTGGGCTACAGCAGGCTGTGGATCAGCCCTCACTCTGTCATTTTAAGGATGTGTTTCACGTTAGTGATTGTGAAACATGTCTCTGGCTCTATGAAATTGCAATGAGTTTTTGTGTACAGACTTGCTATCTAGGTAATTCTTCTATGCAAGTGCCTTTTTATCATTTTACCTTTGGTAGCAAAGAGAAGATAAATGCCTCTGCAGTCTATTTTGCAATTGTTCCTTTCTTTGCACGGGACAGCCTCCTCCCTAAAACCTTTTTCCCTTTACTATTGATCCTGCATCATTCCTATATCCACCTAATGACTTTTGTGTGGGTTTTTTTTTTTTTTGAGGAGCAATTGAAGGCTTTGCAAAAATAGCATCACCGGTGGATGGCACCAGGAGTGCCACAAGGCATGGCTGCACTCCTTAACCACATGAGGTCAGCAAAGTGACAGAAGGAAGCTGGGACTGACCCTTTCACTACCCTAAGGCTGGGCAGTGTTAAGTGAGAAAAGTTGAAGCTTAGAAAATTCCTTAGATTCCTTACAAGTCTTGCAGTTTGCACAGTGCTTAAGTAGGAGGTGTCTCTGCCTGGGCTCATGCCCATTATCAGTTAAAAGGATCCCATGCCATTGCAGATGCAGCTGACTTCATTCTATTAAAACCCCAAAATTATTTCTTAATACTTACAGGGTAGACAATTTCTTAAAACCCAAACAACCTGTTCCCTCCAAAGCCTACTACACTAGTCACCATTTAATGTGCCTGATTTGGGCATGTCAACTCAAATATGGTTGGGAGAATGTTTTCAACTGGACTGTTTTGAGTCCAGGGTCTGGGTCAGACCCATGAACTAATTCATCCAAGCTAGTANTTACCTTAGTAGGTTTGTGGTACTTGCTCTTCAGGGGCCTTGGGAGAGGAGGTTTCTCTGCTGGGTATGAGGGGCCAAAGAGTTTATTGTCATAACCTACCCTCAGGCTGTTATGTCAAAATGATCCTCACTGTCTCCAGAGGTAGCTTATGCAGGTGGTGACCTAGAGAGCAGAGGGACAGAGGAGACAGGACACATAAAATTGTACCATCAGTCTCAACAGTCTAGGGGTGAACCTTATGTGAACGCTGGTGCAGTGCAGACCATATTTTACCCTCTCTCTGGAGGTGTTTAAAGCCAGGCTGGACAAAGCACTGAGCAGCCTGAGGTAGTGGGAGGTGTCCCTGCCTATGACAGGGGGGATGGAACTCGATGATCTTTAAGGTCCCTTCCAACCCAAACAATTCTGTGTATGTAGAGGCAGCTGAATGTGCTCTGTGTTCAGGGTGTAGTCAAAGAGTAGTGAAGTGCATCCAGGGAGGATTCCAGCACTAGTGCTTTTAATTAGCTCATCCTGATTAGTTGAGGTCTTACCCTTCTGCTGTTATATTTTTCCCAGTGTCTTGGTGCTGTAGAGTAATGTGTTTGTGTGGACAAGGTAAGGCTTATAGGTCTTCTGTGCTACTTAATTTCCTTTTCTTCTAGTGAGCTCAAGTGATCCATAGAGTCTTCAGCTGTAACATTATGCTGCTTGTCTGTGTGATTTTTTTTTTTTAATTCACACTAGTAAACTTACCTTTTGCCCTGAAGCTTTAAAGCATGTCTAGATCTGTTGGGTCTTTGCTTCTAGGGACATAAGCTATGAAGGAACATAGGGCATTATTTTATATAAATATATTTCGTAAGTGTCAAGCACAGGGCATGTGATAAATCTAACTTTGTTTCCAGTGTGTAGGTAATGTTATTTAGGGCTTTGTTTTTTGTTTGTTTGGAGTTTGTTTTGGTTTTTTTTGTTCCCACAGGCTATTTATAGTTCTTTGCTGCATTTCTCTTTATTTCATCCATACTATTAAATGTTTTTTTTTAGTAGCACAGACTAATAATGGATTAGGCTGAAGCTCTTAGGCCAGATCCCAGCTGATACAACGTGGCATGCTCCTCACTTATCGATTTTAGAGGCTTCAGGTTTGATTTATACTGGCAAGGGACCTCTTTCATATCACTCTACATAACAATGTGTCTAAATGTATTCTTGATTTTTTCCAATGTAGACCTGAGAATTAACATAAAAAACTTTCCTTTTTTCTCTTTTTTTCCTGCTTCAAAAGAAACCCAACCTCTCCACTCCCATCCCCCCCAAACTATCAGTGGTGAATTCTGTCTAGACACGTTTAGAATGTAGGTCAAGTAAGTGAATGATACTAATTGGGAGGGATTTCCACTGAGTATTTGGGCTCTAGATTCTGGCTAATGCCAGGAGGCCACTATACAAAGCTCACACAGCTAAGAACAGAATCATATGGGGTATTTTTGTACTCTTGGTGACTAAAATATTTCTCAAGTTGCTAATTAGAAAGGGAACATTTTGTATTCTGAAGGTTGAGTGGTAGGTCAGTACTTTCTAACTACAAAAGTTATACTTGCCTGTGTAAGTAGTGTAGAGCTTTGCATTATAGCATTAAGGATAAACAGTTTGCAAAGATGAATGAGCACTGACTTGTGTGTCTCAGTCTTTACAATTGGGATGTAAGGCTTCAATCAATAGGTCAGGACATTTTAGCTTTCTCATGGCCAATAAAGTAACTGGTCCTTCAGGGATATGCTGAGGATGTCATCTCAGTGACTACTGCATTCCTTAGGTGATCAGCATCCACTGGGGACTCCAGGATTGAGAGGGAAATTGCCATTTATTTTTGTGGCTTTCATGTATTTCATGTCAGGCCTTTTCCTGCTTTACCAACATCTATACTTGAACTAACTTCCTAGAACTAACTTCCTCTCAGGAAGCTCCCCTCTGTGATGCTGAAGTGGAGTTTCAATATTCTTTATTACCAGTAGTCTCTTTTCTCCATCTCCATGTAAGAGTTGGAACTGAATAGGTGAAAAACAAAACATGGGAAAGCTGGAGTTATAGACCTGTCTTACTAGAAAAGACAAAATTAATAACCAGTGGGTGGACTCCTGACATAGCAGGGAAACTTCCTAATTTTTGATTCTATAAATCACCAGTGATAGTCTTTTTCATTAGTTCCCCCCTTGTTTTAGCTTTGCTCTTCCCCATGCTCTTTAATACTATGCAGTCCTGTTTATGCATATCTGACCTTTGTGGTGTATGCCATTTTTCCTTCCAACCAGCATGTAAAAATCCTTTTTGAACTTTAGCAGCCCATAATTAAGGGTGTAGGAGGGAGAGAAAGAAAGGGAAGCAGAGGCAAGTAATCAGTTTTTTTTCTTTTAAAAGAATTCTGCTCGTTTGTGGCTTTGCCATATCAGATTTTTAATTCAATGGTGCTGGCGTCTTGCTTTCTCCATTTGTACAGTTAGCAAGAACAAGTGTGAGTGTGTGTGTATCTGTGCAAGTGTGCATGGTGAGCAAGTAAAAAAAAAAGCCACAGAGGGTGTTTTTTTCAGACAAGCATCTACCTGAACACATGGGGCACATTCCACTTGGTGAAACAAAAAGTCTAGGCGTTTCTCTCTGAAACCCATTCACATTCCACGTCACCGAGCACTTGGGAATTGCTGTCTGAAGTCTGTCCTGTTGGAAAATTTTGGCTGAATGTTGTTGCACTGTGTCATTTTGTGTGTGTGTGCCTAAATTGTCTGTACAACAGCTGCTTGGTACAAGAAAATAATTACTTTAGACATTATTATATCTTTGGGTGTCATTTTTGTTCTGCAGAATTATGGCTTTGGATGTTTTTTTGATGATTTTTTTTTTCCTAAAATGCTGTAAACTAGCCTGAAAAAAGTGTCCCCTTGGAGCTGAGAGCTCAAGGAATACAGTTTGTTGGGTTGGTCTTCTGTGAGAGGACCTAAAGATCTCCCCCTTCCCGAGGAGCAGGACTGCCCTATTTGCCACAGAGACACAGAAAGATGCTGTTGGGGGGGAAGTCTTTTGCTCTCAGAGGGGACATGCAGTGATGTTCCTCACAGTTCTTCACACACAGTGAAGAACATCATGGTTTCCCTGAGATTTGCTGCACCTTCCAAGGGTAAATTACCAGTTGTTACTCCTTGAAGAGAAATTCCTTGTGATTCATGAGTCACTCTCAGTGTGACACCCCCAGGGCATTCCAGCTCATCTTTTCCCTTTTCATGTCATGGGGATATGGATTTTTGCAAACATTCAAAACTATCCAAGAAGAAAAGGACAGAGATATTGATGCAAAAACACATGGCCACTAAACTCTTTGGTGAACTGCGTTGGAGACTCTTCTGACTTGAGGTATCTCTGTTCTTTTGCTGTTCATTCTGTTTGGGTCTATGCAGGTGTGTTTAGTGGTCTCTCTATTTTTGTACAAGTGCTGTCATCTGGATATGGTCCCAAACCTGGTTGTTCACACTGCAGACGTGTCCATTGGGTGAAAAGAAATTGCTGTGTTTTCCTTTTTTTATCAGTTGACTGCTTGATGCCATGAAAAGAACGGACTACCTGCTTTTGTAGCCTGAACATGTATGTAGTGAAGTATGTTATGCTTTCCATTTCTTGCAAATAAATATTTTCTGTAGAAAAAGCAAGTACAAAATTGTTTACTTGGCCTGATGGTTGGAAAAGAGCTGGTCCCTTTTGTTTTCCCAAGGGGGAGCTTTGTTGAGGCAGAACCCTGGTAATTCATAGAATCATAGAATCATAGAATAGTTTGGGCTGGAGGGGACCTTAAAGATCATCGAGTTCCAACCCCCCTGCCATAGGCAGGGACACCTCCCACTAGACCAGGCTGCCCAGTGCCCTGTCCAGCCTAGTCTTGAACACCTCCAGAGAGGGGGCATCCACAACCTCCCTGGGCAACCTGTTCCAGTATTTCACCACCCTCACTGTAAAGAATTTCTTTCTTATGTCTAGTCTAAATCTATCCCCCTCCAATTTATATCCATTGTTTCTAGTCCTCCCATCCGATATTATGTTAAAAATTCCTTCCCCTGCCTTTCTGTAGGACCCCCTCAGGTACTGAGAAGTTACTCTGAGGTCCCCTCTGAGCCTTCTCTTCTCCAGGCTGAACAACCCCAACTCCTTCAGCCTGTCCTCATAGGGCAGTTGCTCCAACCCTTTGATCATCTTCGTGGCCCTTCTCTGGACCCTCTCCAATAGCTCAATGTCCTTCCTGTGTTGAGGGCTCCAGAACTGGACGCAATACTCCAGGTGGGGTCTCACCAGTGCCGAGTAGAGGGGTAAAATCACCTCTCTTGACCTGCTGGTCACACTCCTCTTGATGCAACCCAGGATTTGGTTGGCCCCTTCTTGGCTGCGAGTGCACACTGTTGGCTCATGTTGAGTTTGTCATCAACTGACACCCCCAAGTCTTTCTCTTCGGAGCTGCACTCAAGCCACTCTCCACCCAGCCTGTGTCTGTGCTTGGGATTGCTTCCACCCAGGTGCAGGACCTTGCACTTGGCCATTGCTGGGCAGACAAGGTTAAAAGCAAGGGTGTGAGATTTTACTGAAGTTGGCTTCCTCTTCCCTTTCTTTGAGATTATCAGAGAATTGTGTCTGCCAATAATTTAGAGCAAAGGCTGGTGGCATTTAATAATGATAATGGCACTTGAGTGCAACCATGTAATGCAGCCCCGTTAACATTGAATTCTCTTCCTATAAAAGTGGGATCCAGGAAGGAAGATGCTCAAGGGGGAGCTATCTTCAGCCTGGTGATACCAGTCTGGTGGAACATGTTGGAACTCAATTGGTGTGAGCCAAAGAGTTCTCTGTCAGGCAAGGCCTGATGCTATACAGGGCAACTAATTGCTTAAACTGAAGCAGCCTCTTGAAAGAGCTCTTTCTGCTTGGTCGGTCGGGGATTGGGTCCTTTTCTGGCCTCAGCTCCTTCCTTCCTTTACCCTGACTCACCCTGGGGTAGCTGAAGAGCTTTCTTAGAAGTTCCAGAGCTGGTGTTTGGTTTGTGCTCACAGCCAACATGAAGCCCCACATCCCAGAAGCAACATCCAGCCAGGGGATGGAGCTGACATTTGCTGCTCTGAATGGACATGGAAAAGAAAAAAAACAACAACTCCTTATTTCTTCCAACCTGGGGACTCTGTGGCTTAGCTGGCCATGCAGCAGTGAAGGGAACCTGGTGTGGATGTGAAGATTACCCCTGTGCAGCTCTGGCTTTCAGCAAAAAGGTGCAGTCATTTGTATTCTGCTGTTTTTCTGCTGGGAAAGGGACCTTGTATATGAGTGCCATGCATCCATGTAATTGCAGCCAAGGGTTTATCCTCTGCAAGAAATACTAGTGGTAGCAGTAGTGCTTCCAGCTTTACAAAACTGATAAGAATCACAGAATAGTTTGTGTTGGAACATTAAAGATCATCTAGTTCCAACACCCCTAGCAAAGGCATGGACACCTCCCACTACATAAAGTTGCTCAGTGCCTTGTCCAGCCTGGCCTTAAATAGGAGCATAACAGATGCCTTTGGTGCCTCATTTTCAGAGCCTCTTAAAAAAGGTTGCTGCAGAGGTTGGGGAAGGCAATGTACCATGAAAATGGGAACATTCTAGCCTGCACTACATTTGTGCCTGATAAGGATTTTCAGAAATGCCTTGATTTTGAGCTAAAGAGGTTAAAGTAGCAGAAAAATATCATCAGTGAAAGAAAAAAATGAAAACAGCTCTTCTCTCCTAAGCTCAACCTGATGCTTTTACCACCAATGACTGCTGTTTTGCTCATCACAGGGAAAGGGAACTGGAATGAGAGGTTTATTTTTTTCCCTTTCCAGCCTTTTTTTGGTCTGTCCCATCGAACTGGCAGCCTCCCTGTGTGGCTGTTTCCCAGGCAGAGCACAGTTCCCGCACCAGAGTGTGTTATCCAAGTCACCTTCTCCATCACAGCAAGTGATTAAGCATCTCTTTCTCACAAAGTCTGGTGTAAATACCTGCTTGAAGGAGTTCTGTGGTGCTTTCTCTTGGAAGGTAAAGGGGAGAAGGGTTTTACTTTGTCCTTGAGGTTCTGCATCCCTCTCTTCCTCTCTCTCATCATTCCAGAGGCTGTTGAGGCTGACATCTTTCTCCTGCCCCTTGCTTTCCAAACAGGCAATTTCACTCACCAGAACTATTGATCCAGGGCACTTGTTGGCAGTACCAAGCCATTTTTAGGGGAAAATCGTTAGACTGTCACTGGTGCAACTTGGAAAATGATACTAGGTTGAACCCCTGTGGGTTCTTTTGAAGGACGTTGAGCTGTTGGAGCAGGTCCAGAGGAGGGCCATGAAGAAGATCAAAGGGCTGGAGCAACTGCCTTATTGAGACAGGATGAGGGAGTTGAGGTTGTTCAGCTTGGTGAAGGGAAGGCTCGGGGGGGGCCTCAGAGTAGCTTCTCAGTACCTGAGGGGGGCTACAGAAAGGCAGGGGTAGGACTTTTTAATAGGATATGTGATGGAAGGACTAGAAAGAATGGATGTAAATTGGAAGAGGGGAGATTCAGGCTAGATATAAGGAAGAAGTTCTTTATGGTGAGGGTGGTGGAACACTGGAAGAGGTTGCCCAGAGAGGTTGTGGATGCCCCCTCTCTGGAGGTGCTTAAGGGCAGTGTGGACAAGGCAGTGAGCAGCCTGATGTAGTGGGAGGTGTCCCTGCCTTTGTCAGGGAGGTTGGAATTAGATGATCTTTAAGGTCCCTTCCAACCCAAAGTATTCTATGATCCTGTGATTGGTGAAATTACCCTTGCCTTAGTTTTAGCTGAGCTCAGTTCCTCCCAGCATACAAAACACTGGCTGGTGATTAAGGGTTGGTTAAGAATCTCCTTGGGTCTCAGCACTGCCCTTAAAGCCTGGCACAGCAGGGAATCTGTGATTAAAAAAGAAGCCCACATACAATGGAGAAATGCTGGTGATGAGCTGTCAGCCTCACTACCTATCACCCTCCGGTACATGCTGTTCTTTGAAGCGCATGTTACTGCTTGAATTTCTTATATCTAGCCTGAATCTCCCCTCTTCCAATTTACATCCATTCTTTCTAGTCCTTCCATCACATATCCTATTAAAAAGTCCTACCCCTGCCTTTCTGTAGGCCCCTTCAGGTATTGAGAAGCTACTCTGAGGTCCCACCTGAGCCTTCTCTTCATCAGGCTGAACAACCCCAACTCCTTATGTTTTC
Source organism: Turnix velox (assembly GCA_013400935.1). Classification (NCBI taxonomy): domain Eukaryota; kingdom Metazoa; phylum Chordata; class Aves; order Charadriiformes; family Turnicidae; genus Turnix; species Turnix velox. The sequence goes on from VZTY01001942.1 coordinate 89,462, forward strand.
CTGGAGGGAAAATTAAGGGTTAAGCTGAGGATGAATTTTATGTGCCTTTAAGGAATTATGAGCACTTAAAGTAGGCTGACTTCTGTCTGGCTAGCCTGGCACATTGACCAAGTAAGGCTGCTTGACTCCTTTCTTCCCCACAACCTTTTTTCATATAACCTCCTCTTTTCTGTTAGAAATAGAATCATAGAATGGTTTGGGTTGGAAGGGACCTTAAAGATTACCTAGTTCTGGAGAATTCATTCTGGGATTTAAAAGGCATGTGAGTAATGTGATAAACCTACTTCCCATAGCTTTATTCCAAAAGACTGAATCCCATTCTTTATCCACATTCAAGAGAGGTGATTTTACCC
>VZTY01001947.1:10266-20537 GCA_013400935.1 Turnix velox
GAGGTGTCCCTGCCTATGGCAGGAGGGTTCGAATTAGATGATCTTGAAGGTCCCTTCCAACCCAAACTATTCTATGATTTTAGCCACCGCTTTCTTTAATCCCCCTGCTTTCTCCAATCTCTTGGCTCCTCCCAGCGGTCTGTGCTGGCCCTGCCAGTGAAGAAATGCAGCCCCCTTTGAGGGGACACTTGGCAGAACTTTGAGTATTTGCATCCAGACTAACTTTCAGCTTCTTTACCATCACATATCCAAACTGGTGAGTGAAACTCCAGTGGGCAGTGGCAGCTTTAAAGTATTTTCAGAATTTGGACTCACTAGTGAAGACACCTGTTTGAAAAAAAATCCTTCTGGGCTTTTTCAGTGGTGCCACTGTGGACCTGTCCCCTCTTCTGGAGGAGTTTAAATTTCCAGATGAAAATAGCACTGGAGAAGAAGTAGAACTTGGGCCTTAAAATATACAGCAGAATTCTTTGCCTGGCATCTAAACTGCCACTTTAGTTATTTCCACATTTGTGTGGAGATACAGAGATTCCTCTTTTCTCCTTGTATTTTTGGTCTCTGCTGCCCTGGGGACTTGTTTGAGGAGACAAGCTGCAGGCAGTGACTAACCAAATGTCTCACATATCTTTCCATGATGAGACAGCCACCAGTGTGGAAAATACTGTACTTTTTTCTGGGGGGAATTTTGTCTTTTGCTCTCTGCTATAGGGAACCCACTTTTTTATTCTGCTTTATTTTAGCCTTCTGCAGGGAAGGAAGACTTAGGAGGTTTCAGGCAAGTCAGCAGGGCTGCTTTTTCTAGAGCTTCGGTGATTCTCACTGCTGTAATGTCCAGATTAGACTTGTTTCCACCTTATCTCTTATCAGCTGTTAGAAAATTTACCTGGACTCATCTCCAGAGGGGAGATTCAAACTAGATATAAGAAAGAAATTCTTTATGGTGAGGGTGGTGAGAGACTGGAACAGGTTACCCAGGGAGGTTGTGGAATTCCCCCCACTCTGGAGGTGTTTAAGGCCAGGCTGGACAAGGCACTGAGCAGCCTGATTTAGTGAGAGGTGTCCCTGCCCATGACAGGGGGGTTGGAACTAGATGATCTTTAAGATCCCTTCCAACCCAAACTACTCTATGATTGAATTGTCTCCTGTAAGAAGTCTGAATGCTTTCACTAGAAAAGAACAACTAACAGCCAGAGACCCTGAATGCAAATGTTTCCTTGAACTGGAATTGTCAGACAGGAGAAATGTTGCTGGATCCTGGCATTTGGTGCCCTTCTAAGTGTCAAGTATAGCTCTGGCCTTCAAGTAGTAAGGCATTAAAAGGCAATTTTGCATCATATCATGTCTGAATTGACTCCACTTCCTCTGATTGCAAGAGCTTTTCTGTTTGCTTTTCAGTCTCCTAAGTTAGGGATTGGTTCCAAATTGTTTTTTGGAAAGAAACACCATCAGTGCAGGCTTTATCTAGCAACAAACTTAAAAAATGATAGAAAATAAAGATCAAGTAAAGACTTTCTCCATAAAACCTAGTGTGCCTTTGCTGTCATGCTTTACAACCTTGGTACTGCAGCCATGAAATCCTCCAAAGGAGGAGGGCTTGAAAGCAGAGACAAATGTGAAACTAATTAGCTTGATGGCATTGTCCAAGCCCAAAGAAGTGCTGAAAGAAAATAAATATTCACAGTGAGACGCAGCATGGATCTAAACAAATTCTTTCAGCTTTAGTAATAATCTGTCATGCCTTCCTGCTAAATGGAGGAGTGGAAATTTTTTTATTTTAAGGCAAGAGGTTGTATTCTGACACCAAGTCTGTGGGGTACAGCATGGACCTGCTTCTCAAAGGGCTTTTGCTGTGGTGTCCAAGCAGGACTCTTCCTTTTTCTGCGATCAAAGTCTTCTTTTGTGCAGGCAATCGTGGTAGCTGCATGTGTCAACTGAGCATGCAGCTGCACGCAGAGTTTTTTTCCTTTGGCTTTGGATTCCTGCCTTTTAGAGATCAGGCTGTGAGTGATTATGTTTTTGTTTTTTTTTTTTAATTTGCTTTGCAACTGGTACGATCCTTGAGAGTGAGTGCCTTCATTTCCAGAAGCAGCTGGTCAATGGATTTGTCTTTCAGATAAAGATTTTTCTCTACTCCACCCTGAGTGGATGGAGCTTGTTGGCTGCAGGGAGGATTGTGGCTGCAGTTATGTCTGCTGTAAAATTCCCAAGATTCCCATCACCACCCTCTTTTAAACATCCCCCAGCCCTGCCATAAACAAGTGAGAGAGACACTCACACTGCTCCCTTGGCTGGGAGCCAAGGATTTTGGGCTGCTCTGGCTGCAGACAGAAGGGGAGCACAGAAAATAGTGTTGAGTCATGAATCATCTCAGTGGGGATCCACAGCCACCATCAACACAACCACACCAACCTGGGGCTTGCTGCTTAAGAAGCAAGTTTATTTCTGCTCAAATTTAGGAGGAAAGGGAGCAGAGCATCACCACCATCAACACAACCACACAAACCTGGGGCTTGCTGCTTAAGAAGCAAGTTTATTTCTGCTCAAATTTAGGAGGAAAGGCAGCAGAGCATCACTTTTAAGCAGCTGCCTGCACTCCCTGCACATCTCTTCACCATCTCTTGCAGCAAGGTCCATCTGTAAGGTCTGTGGATGTCCACAGTGGGGCTCTCAGCTGTTTCTGGCCCATTTAAGGTGGCAAATCCTATGTAACCATACTGTTTACCTTGGGGCCCTTCTGCCTACTTTGAACATGCTGGATACTTTCAACCAAATTTGAAAGGAGAGTAGAAATTTCTAGGATTTGTTACCTTTCTACATGTTTTGTGGTGCTCAACAGATAGAATTCTTTTTCAACAGAAGAATTGGGCCAACTCAGCAGCTCTGAGAGACATGGAGGGCAGACACTGGTCTGGCAGCTGTGGCCCACATGTGCAGGGTGCTCACAAACACACCAGGATTGGGCAGAGCAGGGGATGGGAAGGGGTATGAAGAGAGAGGCAGGATGAATGCAGTGCAGGAGGGTGCAAAGGAGAGCAATGTGGAAATCAGCTCACTGGCTGTTTTCTTCTGTTCCAAGGTCCTTATCTGTGCTGCCTTATGCCTCTTCATCCTGGGAAGAAACCAGACAATCTGTGCCCATGAGTGGAGATTTAGATTCACCTCTGCAGCTTCATGCAATGAGTGAGGGACTCACTTGGTTGGCTGCATTTTAACCAAGCCTGAAGCTTGAAAATGGTGCCTCCATCCTGAGGGGCTTTATTGGGGATTTTAGGTACAGCCTACCACCTCTTGGCAGGTGGCATGATTTTTTTTTTTTTTATCTTGGGAAATCCTTCCTGCATAGTCCATATATGCCATCCCCTTGCCTCAGGAGTGTGGGGCAGCAAAGACTAGGGAGGTGCTACATGGCAGGTGAAGTTTTCCAGTCTGTGCAGAAATTTCAGGAGCCCACAGCCTTATAGGATTTTTTTTTTGGCATAAATGACATCTTAAACAGGCTTTTGCCTTATGGAGTATCTCACCACATCACTCTGGAAGGGCTGTAGCTCTGTTTTGCAAGGCGATAGCCTGCTGTATGACTGATGCCAGTGGACCATCCCCATATCTTGGGGGGTTTCTCCTTCATCTGTGCCACACTTCTCATCTGAACTGATTTTCTGGGTCATCCCTGTGCTGGGTGACTCTGGAGTCACCTTGACCAGCCACCCTTTTGAATTGAGAGCACACCTGTGGCTGGAAGGCAGAGCCAGCCCCCCTCTGGTCACCATGGGCCCTGCTCCTGCAAGGATATACAAGGAAAACCAAAAAACTTTCTTGCCAGAGGCAGAGGAGCAAGTTGAGTCTCCAGCAGCCCTGGAACAAGGAAGAGGTTGGAGAAGGTGTGCTTCCAGGACACGTGCCAGCAACTGAACCAGCACCAGAAATGCCAGAGGCAAAACGAGAGCTCTGGTAATTCACAGGCTCCCCAGGTTTGACAGGCAAACATCCAGCCTCACCTCTTGTATAAGGCTGGCCCCTTCATTTCATGTATTTACCCCCCGTCCCACACCCAATAATATGTTATTTTGGGAAGCTGAGCAGCATCAGTGTGGAATTGAATGGCAACAGGCAATCTACCATGTCCACAGACCAACCTCAAAACAGGGTTTTATTTCTAATCAGAAATTGCCTGGTTGTGGGATCCCCTTGCAGTTCCCATTCTTCCTTTCTTCTGGAGATTAAAGATATGTATACTCCATGTTTACTCCACGGATTTAGGATGGGATAAAGGGCACTTTCTTTCTGCTGGAAAAGCTAAAAAGACCATGCTTACTATGGGGCAAATAGTGATCCTCTCAGTCTCTCTTCCCCTTCCATCCCCCAGTGGTCAATGCTCCTTTTAAAGTACTGCTTTTGCCACTGCCATCATGTTCCTTCTCTTACCCTCACCCCAAATATCTTTTTCTGTCTACTTTCAAGTCTCAGGCTGGATTTTAACCTGCATTCCCAAAAGGAAGCACTTGGAGCCATTTAATAAGGTGTGAGCTGAATCAGAGTGGGACAAAACCAGCAGAAAATGTTTTCTCAGTTGTAAGGGAATTCTTCCCTGCAGGGAAATGGTCTCTCTTGTCTGCACAGAGGGTGGCAGAGGGAGAAAAGAGAGTGCTCTAGAAAGGAGAAGGGAAAGAAAGGTCCTTGCAGTGTTCCAGTCAGTACCAAAATAAATCTCTAAAGAGAGAGGGTGGAAACAATAGGAGCAGAAAACTGACAGTGATGGTAGAGCAGATCTCTGAGTCAAGGCTGCCAGCTCTGCACCTTTGGGCTTAGTTTCCTTTGGTGAAACCAGGAACCTCTGGCATCTACTTGTCCTTCTCATCCATGCACTACTTGCTGGACAGCCCAGTGGTGATACCATTGGATGAAATACTGGATTTGAACCAAGCCAGTCTTGTTTTGGAGCAACCAAACTGTCCTGTGGGCTGGAAAAAGCTCTGGGGAACCTTGACCAAGGTTGCTTAGAGAGCAAGGGAGCGGAGATTTTTCCATCCAAAAAGGATCCAGGCAACATGTCCTTAAAGTAAACAGAAGAAAGCCTTGCAGTTCTGTGATCCTTAAGCATAAGGGGGGAGTGGATGAGGCTGCTGGGAGCAGGCTGACAGCCCTGGGAGGTTTTATACTGACAGAGCACATCTGTAGAGGCTGTGTGCCAGGCTCTCCTGCTAACCCACCCAGGGACCATCTCATGCTTCAATCACGGGCTGTCTTCTCCATCTCCAGGGGCTCCTCACACCTTCCTGGATATGACTGCAGGTCAAAGAATCAGCATTATTAGCAGCAAACTGGAGGTGTGGGCTGGCCAGTGGAACAGCCCAGGCATTTGCTTTGTTTATTTTTCTTCTGCCTTTGGTGCTTTTGCTGTTTGCAGGCGAAGGGCTGCGTGCCTCGCTAGCTCTCAGGGTAAGCACTAAACCAAACTCCCACAGTTTTGAGGAACCCAGCATTTTTTAAATAACTGCTGGCTTGTTTTTTTTTTTGTGTCCCTGGGACAAACTGAAACTAAGCTCTCTCTCCTGACACACAGCTTTTTGTCTCTTGTGCTGGTGGTGGCAGGCTGCTCTGTGGTTGCAGATCTCCCAATGTACTGACGTACCCTGGTTCTGCTCTCACTTGGCCTAACTTGACACTCTGGAGTAATTTAATTAATGTCAGTAGAGACATTTCCTCTTCGTGCTGGCTCCGAGCTAGTTTGGATGCAAGCCCCCACCATACACAGAGGAGAGCTGCTGGAATGCAGAACATGAACTGCTGGGGACGAGGGAGAGCAGCTCTCCTTCCTCCTCTTTGCAAGTGGCTCCACCAAGAGCAAGTTTGCAGCTGGAGGCTGTTGGTTTGTGCCGTGCAGATCTTTGCATTGACCATGGAGATGGAACATTGAACTTTGGAGATGTTCTTCAGAGGTTCTCTTCCTTTTGGTCTCTACTTCAGCCCATCAGCATCTTGGTGCTTGGCATCACGAGAGCTGATTGCTCAGAGTGTCAGACTCCTTTGAGCAATTGGGGTCTATTTTTAGCTGAGCTACTTTTAGGTGCAGTTGAGTAGGTGTGGGTGCAGTCAGCATCCAGGGATGAGTTCTTGGGGATCTGTGAAAGCTGAGGAGAGCTCTGGTTGAGTCCATCAGTGGGAGGTTCACTGATCCCTCTGAGGGTGTTAGAAGGAGGGGGCTGGAGTGGGTGTAGCTGGTGATCTGTGTAGGCAGCCAAAACCTGGTGTTGTAATGTCTGAGACGGTCTGAGCTTGGAAAAGGCCCCGATGATATCACCCTGAAGAACTGTTAATGGCAGAGTGCAGGAAAGGAAATGTTCACAAGTCCTTTCCAAATCTGTAAAGGAGAGAAATTAATGCTCCCCCTTCCCATCTCCACTGCTCTGCTTGGAAATTACTTTCATTCACCGCCAGGCATCAAAAAGAGTTTCTCTTTTTTCCCTGCTCCTTGCTGCTGCCATCTCTCTACCAGGAGTCAGTGTGAGGGTGGGAAGTGCAAAAGCAGTGGATCTTCTGCACAAGCTCCCTGTGAGGACGCTGAACTCTGCGTTTTGCTTCATCCACTTCCAGAAGAGATAAACAAGCTTTCAGTGCTGCCACACAACACAAGAAGAGGAGATGAAGTTCTGCAGGAGCTCTCTCATGCTACTTCTGCTTTGTGGCTGCTCACTCTCTGCAGCTCTCAGTACCCTCAGCTGCCCTGTAGGACTGCCTGCTCTGAGCCAAACCCCTTCCAAAGCCAGCATTGCAGAGCTGCTTGACTCTCCAAGACCTTCCCTGTTCCCTGTGTCTGTGGGCAGCACAGTGTGGCTCCTCTGCTGAAGAAAGGAGCTGTTTTCTGGAGGTGGGAGGCAAGGCTATGCAGAGATTGCTGAGTTGCACCAAGCTCTGCTTTTCCAAACATGACCCACCCACTGTCACAGAACCCTTGGGAGGGTGAGAAGGAGAAGCCCAAAGCTGGAACCAGTTAATGTGAATGAAGTAAGCAATGCTCTGCACGGCACAAAGAGCATGGAGAATGATGTCAACCAGTGACTGCATGAGCTAGGCAATCATCTTGGTCATTTTTCTCAAACCCAAATGTGGAGAATGTGTGTGAAATATTTCCCCCTAGAGCTTGGTGTGGCAAGACATGCAGGCTGAGAGGGCTGCTGAGAACAAGTGAAGGCAGGACCTGTTCAGCTGTTGTAGCAGGAGGAGCTTTCTCTTTTAGCCAGTTGCTCGTTGGCAATGCACAGAGTCTTGCTTTCCCCTTCCCCAGTGCTCAGGAGCATGGGCTGGTCTCTTCCTTCCACCATCTGTGGTGGATGAGGTCAATGTGGAGCTCCCACCCTCCTGCTGGCAAAAGAGCCGGTGGTGTGGGCAATGCAAGGAAGTGGCAAGGCAGAGATCAGCCCTTCCCTGAGGCTTTGATAAAACTTCATGTCCTGGAATCCCATATTCTGGAAGGAACACTTGTCAGCAGAGAGGCTGAAAAAAGGCTAAGCTAATTTGTTTTCACTCGTCTCAGCTTGGTAGCAAGCCTAACTTTAAGGAAAAAAGCAAGATAAGAAATGGAATTGACTTCCCAATATGTTGCACTGATTTTTGGAGTGCAGCCCAAAGGAGGACAGCAGTGGGGAGCAAGTCAGACAGGGGGGAGCTCTGCTGCTTTCTGGCTGCAGGAAATTTCAGTGTGATTTTCCCCTCTGAGGAGGGGAGTGAGAATCTTTCTCTGAACAGTTAACCAGGCCTTGTGATCTGAATTGAGGATATCTGAAGTGTTGACAGACTGGGGAGATGGATTTGAACCTAGTTCTAATCAGTTTAGCCAAAAGATGACTAAGGTGGAGGAAGTGTTGTTGTCTCCAAACATCTGTGAGGAGATGGAGATCATGTTAACAAAGGAGAAAAATTACACCAAGCATCAGGAAAGTACTTCTTAGAAGTGAACTGGGTCTCCCCAGGGAGGGGGTGGGAGTCCCATATCTGGCAAGATGGGAAGAGCAGTAAGTAATAAGAAGGCTGATTACATGCCATGAGTGATAACAAACAACGTATGACGAGTCTTGATAAAGAGCTGAAGTTCTCTGTTGACAAGTCAGGGAGTGAACCAGGTGGGACTTTGGGGGTTTCTGATGCTGTCAGGCTGCATCTGGGAGTTCTGCTGAGGGACTGGAGCAATAAGACATGTATTTAGGCTTTTGTTCAGTCCCTGCTTTGGAGCAGAGCTAAGATCAATTCCTAGATTATCTCTCTGAGGTTTTTCATTTGAAGGAAGGAGGAAGTTTGTGCATTGGAGGCAGAGGGATTCCAGGGACACCCCTCCTCCCTCAGGAAGCTTTATTTCATTCCTTTGCTGTCTGGAGTGGAATTATCTCCCAGTAAAGAATAAAGAAAGGCAAATGTAGGTTTTGTATGGGGGATATGATATCAGCCAAAGGTTTTAAATGGACAGTCACATCTAGGAGTGTGTGAAAAGCATCTCCTCTTAGATGTGGCCAGTGCCCTGGATACCCTGGCCAAAGGAAGCCTTGCCTACAGAGCAGGCAGGACTGTGGATGAGGGGGCCACTTGGGTCTGTAGATGAGAGGAGCAACTGGGTCCACGGGCCCAAGAGGACCCCCAGATGCTCAAATGAGTGGGCAAAGCCCCCAAGTTCCTTTGGTTGCTTGGAAAGAGGCTGGAAACAACCTCCTATTTCTGTGCTGCTCAGAAAGATGGGGTTAAGACCAGGGCTCCTCAGTGTTTTGTGGCTTTTGGTTTTGGTGAATGTTGAATCCTTCATTTGCTTTGGTAACCTTGGAGCTAGATGTCAGCATTTTGTCTTCTTTGCAGAATTGAAGCTTTGGTTTGCTTCTGTGTGGGCTGTGATGCCAGCCCTGGATAGAGGGTTAAAATGTGAAAGGGGAACATCCTTTGCTGGTGCTTGTCTGCTTGGTCTGTTGATGATTATCTCCTAAGTGGTAGTCATAAGATAAGAGGGAAAATATGACTGAGAGGTTACTGGGAGAACTGCGCCAGTCCTCTGCATCACCTGTCACACCACTGGAAGAGGAAATGGTTAAATTAGGGCCTGGAATCACAGCAGGGGCAGAAGGGAGCTGGCAGCTGCCTTATGGTGTCCCATCTGAGAGTGGTGTGTAGGGGTCTGCCTCTGTCCCCCAACAAGTGATGAAGGAGAGGAGTTTCCAGCCTGACCCTACAGCAACCTCACTAATGTCAGAGCAGAGGGTTTGACTGTGAGAATGTAAGACACAGACAAACAGAGGAGAATAGAGAAGAATGTAGCTGGTGATTGCATTTATTTTTCATCCTGGAGCAGGTTTGTTGGTGTGCAGCCACTTCTGCACAAGGAATCTTCTCGTAGGCTACAGGGAAGCAAGGATTTGGGGAAAATAAACTATTGGTGTCAGGCACTTCAACAGCCAGATCATCAAGACCGTTGTCCAAAGTTATCCCAAAAGAGGCTGCATCATTTCCAAGACACTTCCTCTACCCTAGTCCTCTTGCCTTCACCAGAAACCAGTGTTCCAGGGTGTTCCTGCCAGGAACTTGTTAAATTTCCATGCAGTGCTTGGAGGAGCTAAGTGCAAGAGAACAGTGGGTTCTGGGTTGGATGCAAAGGCCAGCCTGTGCAGGAGGAACAGAGCACGATTTCTTGTAGAACCAGTGGAAAGCTCATGCAGAGTCCCTGTTTCCCCGGATTCAACCCAGCACAGCTGTGGGACAGGACTTTTTAATAAGATATGTGATGGAAGGACTAGGGATAATGGATGTAAATTGGAAAAGGGCAGATTCAGGCTGGATATAAGAAAGAAATTCTTTATGATGAGGGTAGTGAAACACTGGAAGAGGTTGCCCAGAGAGGTTGTGGATGTCCCCTCTCTGGAGGTGTTTAAGGCCAAGCTGGACAAGGCACTGAGCAGCCTGATGTAGTGGGAGGTGTCCCTGCCTATGGCAGGGGGATTGGAACTTGATGATCTTTGAGGTCTCTCATGGTGAACACTCAAGTCCTTCCATTTTACCTCCCAGTTTGCCTCTAGGCAGGTTCCACACGCTCCTCTTTTCCCCCATCTCCTGCCTCTGCCAACCCTTTTCCAGCCCATTTTCCAGCCCACACCTGGGCTCCACTGGAGCCTCCTCCCCTCCCCAGCAGTTCCAAATCAGTCCCCTTTGTCCCCCTCTCCTATTTAAGAGCACTGGGGAAGGGCAGCAGCCACCATTTGCCCTCCCGTGGGATGTTCCTCCTGGTGTCTGTGCTGCAGGAC
>VZTY01001947.1:36166-56363 GCA_013400935.1 Turnix velox
ATGTAAATTGGGCAAGGGGAGATTCAGGCTGGAGATAAGAAAAAAATTCTTTCCTTTGAGGGTGTTGAGATACTGTAAGATGTTGCCCAGAGAGGTTGTGGATGCCCCCTCAATCCCTGGAGGTGTTTAAGGCCAGGCAGGACAAGGCACTGAGCAGCCTGATGTAGTGGGAGGTGTCCCTTGGAACTCAATAATCTTTAAGGTCCCTTCCTACCCAAACCATTCTATTATTCTATGAGTTGGGTGCTCTGGGACAGTGGATACAAGGTGTGATGGTACATTGAGACACTGATGAAGAGCTTGGATATGTTTCTCGTGGTGGCACGTGGGCTCTGGAGCCTGGCAGCTGACAAGTAATGGCAGGCACCTGGGTGGAGCCTGGAGAGAGAGAGAAGACAGACAAACATGGCCTTGGTTCTGCAGGCAGCACAGGGAAGGGCTGGTGGGACAAGCTCAGGAGGCAAAAGGGAAACTTGCTGGTATTTATGGGTTGTCAGAGCCTGCTGGCTGCCAGCTCTCAGTGCTAGGTTGGCTCTCTGAGTATCTGGATCAAGCACTGCAGATGTCAGAGTGTACAAAACAGCTTGTGTTGGGAGAGATTGATTTGCAAAGAGCAAAATTGAAAATAAGGTTGCTGAGAGCCCTCTTTGCCACCCAGGAAGCTGAGAGCAGAGATAAGGCAGCAGCAGAGGCAATTGAAATTGAAAGGTGGAGCCTGCTTTGGGATGCTGTGGTCATCTCTGCATGATGATGATGATGCTGTTGACGCAGTGGCAGCCACTGGGTTGGGTTTATAAAGAAGCAAAAATCACCTTTGAATGAAGTGAGGATGCACAGGATGGTCCTGGGGGAGCAGTGGCTGCAGACTGAGGCAGCTCCTACGCAGGGAAATGAATGTGTGATTTCAACACAGGTAGGCATTCCTGTGCCACTTTTAGTCTGTGGGTAAGAATAGCTCTGAAGAGGTGGCAGGAGGGGTGTGAAAGCAGGCTGGCAAGCAGGGTACAAGCCTCTGGGGACACTGAGTTACGTGGATTGTGCCTACGCAAGTTAGATTCATGCTGTAACTGCTGTGCAAACAGTAGCTCCTTAAATAAAAAAAAAAAAAAAACAAGAAACCACGCAGTAAGAGTCCCCAGAAAAAGCAGCACCAAAATCAGTATGGGAAGACAAAAAACCAAAACAAAACATAAACCATACAAAAAATAAACCCTTGGAGCAAATGAAGGTTAGAACTGCAGGAGAAAGAACAACCTGGAAAAGCTTCTTCCCACTGGGTCACAGGCTCTAGAAGTGGGTAGACCCTGGATATAGGAGAAAGACTAAATAATGAGCACTGCCTGTAAGAAATGTTGAACTAGTGGCACAGACTGTTTGCAATGAGGGGTAGGACTTTTTAATAGGATATGTTATGGAAGGACTAGAAATAATGGATGCAAACTGGAAGAGAGGGGATTCAAGCTGGAGATAACAAAGAAATTCTTTACAGTGAGGGTGGTGAAACAGTGGAACAGGATTCCCAGAGAGGTTGTGGATGCCCCATTCCATCCCTGGAGGTGTTTAAGGCCAGGCTGGACAAGGCACTGAGCAGCCTGGTGTGGTGGGAGGTGTCCCTGCCTGTGGCAGGGGGATTGAAAGTTGCTGATCTTTAAGGTCCCTTCCAACCCAAACTATTCTGATTCTATAATTGTGGGAGAAAGCAGAGAAACAATTGTCACCATGGGGAAAGAAGCAGCAAAACCAAGATGAGTACAGGAAACTGATAAATAAAACCAAGCTGATAAGTAAAACCAAGCTTGATCTGAGGTTGATTGAGACCACAACAAGGACAGTGCCAAAGCAAGGATGCAAAAGTGGCAACCATAATTTGGAAGGTTTACATACATTTGGGCCAAGAGGTCAAGTCCTGTGTTACACCATTTTAACCAGGACAAGGAGAGTGCAGAGGCAAAGCTGAAGAAATGCAAACTGAATTTTGACCCATGAAATCACTTGTCAACCAGATTGCTGCTGTTAGGATAGCTGCTATCCTAACATTGAATGGCACAAGCTGCTTGCTCATCACTGAACTGAGCCTTTGAGAAAGCCTCCTCTGTCTCCCTATTCACTCTGGAGCATCTTGATGTGGTGGCATGAAATGATGAGTAGCACCAGTGCAGAAGGCACTGAGTGAATGTCAGCTGGAGCAGCTGGTGTCTTGCAGATCTCAGTGTCAAATGTAAGGCTGCTCATTCTCTTTCCCTCCCCACTGCTCTGCTTTGGCTTCTTTATATGAAAAAAACCCATAGCTGATACAATGCAGGAATTGTGCAGTTCAGCCACAGGACAGCAGAAAGCTGGGTTTTACTGAAGACACAATATTTCTCAGCTCCTGTAAGACTGCCTGGTGTTGACAAAAAAACCCCTGTGTTAATAATCAGTTATGAAAAAAAAATCTAATAAGAAATGAAAAAAAAAAAAATCTAATAAGAATCCCAGCTAAAGGGAAGGAATAGAGAAGTGAGTTGGTTCATGTGCCTTAACAATAATAAACTCTGGAAGGGAATATCCAGAAAGGAGCTGGCAGAGCACCAGCCACATTCACCCCCTCCAGCCAGATGTGGCAACTGAAAAACTGCAGCTTAAAGGTCAAACTCAGATCTTCAACTTCAAAGTGGTTTCTGCCCTACCATGCAGGGGTGGTAGAAATGTGCTGGAGCTGTGGGATGGATGTAGGTGTGTTCCAGGGCAACAGCCTTGGAAAGAAGACTAAAGTATTAAGTGGAATTACATGCTTTGGCTTTTTTTGATGTGATAGGAAAAAAGGTGAAAGTATGTAGGACTTAGAATGAAAGAAAAAGTCTTTCTTATAGGAGAAAGAGGCAAAAGGAGTGGAAAAAGAGTTCCTCCAAGAAGCAGGGAGCAGCAGTGGTGGGCACTGAGGTCTAGGGGGGATGATGCTTCACTGTACCCCTGCTCTGCAGAAGGGGGTGACATCTGTCCTGGTTCCCTTATTTCCATAGTTATAGCCCTGCTGAGTGTGGTTTTATGTTCCTCTCCAAGGTCTGAGGCAGCTTGGTTTTTGGCAGGTCTCTCTGTACCCCTGAGCAAGATCTCACCTGTAAAAATCACTTTCCCCCATCCTTCTTCCTTCTCAGCTCGCCTTAATGTGCAGGTTCATGTTCTTCTTAAGTTTCTCCCAGTGCTTTGGTTGGAACAGCTTTAGATTGAGTTTCCAGTGCTGTGGGTGTGATGTGGGCTTTGACAGTGCAGTCCCTGCACCCAGGATGAGGTTTGTTTCACAACATGTGATGTGCTGGTCCAACTCCTTCACCTCTCCTGATGTCATACTGGTACAGAGGCTGCTTCCTGGTGTATTAAGTTCAAAGAGGCAGAGGGGAAAAGTGTGCCACAACAAATGCAGTGTTTTCTCACATCTTGAGCTGTTTCTGAGGGCTGCCCCAGGCTCAGGAAAGCAGGAGGTGTCCTGGAGCCTGGGGAGGAGTTTTCTCCTCCCTCCTTCTTTCATCAATTGCAGTGATCCTCAGTTAGTTCTAGCTGAGGAGCAGGACTGTCCAGCTGCATGTCATGATGGAAGAAAACAAATTAAAAGCAGGTCTCTCAACCCCAGAATGGATTTTGGCATCCCTCAAGTCAGTTCCCAGCCTGAAGCCTGTGCAAGGTGGGTCAGAGCCCCAAGTCAGTGTGTGCCATAGTCCGAATTTGACTCCATGCTGCTGAGTCCTGTGCCAGGATGTTTTGGGAACAGCCCCTGGAGTCACCTCCCCTTTGCCATGCCACCTCTGCTTTCTTGCTGGAGAGGGACAGTTTTTGAGGAAGAGGCAGGGATTTAGGTACAATCCCCAAGTCACTCTGCATTTTTCTCTCTGGAGTGAAGCCTTGTGTAGGATGGTGCCTGGTTTCTGGGAGAGAGAAGCATCTTGGCCATGTATAGGACTGACAGGAAGGGGAGGAAGGTTGTGAGCCCTGCTGTGAGCTGTTGTCTCCCAATACCATACAAGGCAACCACTGCAGATGTGGAATCACAGCTGTCTAGTTTAGAGATCACTGTGGAAGAATGGATACTGCTAGTCAGTTTGCAGTGCAAACTCAGGCTGATGTGTAGTCTTTTCTGAGGTCAAGTATCTTTATCTATTTTTTTCTCTTTCTTTTTTGTCACCAAATGGCAGGAGTTTATTTCCTCAGACAGTATCACTTCACTTTAGAAGTTACTCATCTCTCCCATCTTTCCCATCGTCTTCCTCTCCCATCTTTCCCATCATCTTCCTCTCCCATCTTTCCCATCGTCTCCTTTTCAGGCTTTAATGTCCTTGTGTGGATCATCTCCCCTTGTGTGGATCACACCTCCCCCAGGTCCAGCTTCCTCTTTCCCCCTGCATACTGCAGAGCACTGGCCTGATCTCCCTTTTCTGGTCTCTCCTAAAGGATGAGCAGAGCTGAGTTCGTGCCTGCTGCCTCCTCATGGTCACAGCCTCGCTGCATTTGCTTCCCACACTCTTTCTCGACTCCTCTTGGTCACTGCTGCCGTCTGCTGAGCAAACTCTGCCAGGGTACACCTCGTGCTGAGAGTGGGACCTCTTCAGCAGCAGATGAGAGCATTTGACATCTCCTAGAGTGTTGCAGTTTGTTTGTAGGTGCTTTCTAATGTAAATCTCCCTGTCTATCACCCCAGTGCAGCTTGCACAGCACCCATGCTGGGAGCTGTGGAGCTTGCATTGCTCCCTCTACCCTTGATTAACCCCTAAGATGTGCTTTCCTTCCCTCTTCTTCATCCTCATCTCCTTTTCCTTTGCACAAAATAATCTCCTGGGTAAAGAGATGTGCTAGTGGCAAGAAATCCTGGAGTTCTCTGCTTCTCATAATTAACTGTGTTCCTCCTCTTCTCACTCTTGAGCAGGAGCTTTGGACCTGGCAGTAGGAGTACTGTGTCCAGCTCTGCAGCCCACAACAGCTCTAACCTTCTGTCACCTCACCAGTACTGTAGGATTCATCAATTTTGGCTTCTATCACTGCCCTAGTACTGTAGGATTCATATATTCTGGCTTTTATCACCACCCCAGTACTGTAGGATTTGTATATTCTTGCTTCTGTCACCTAACCAGTACTGTAGGATTCATCTATTTGGCTTCTATCACTGCCCCAGTACTGTAGGATATATATTTTTTGGCTTCTATGACCATACCAGTACTGTAGAATTCACATATTTTGGCTTTTATCACCACACCAATACTGTAGGATTCATCTTTTTGGCTTCTATCAGCTTACCAGTCCTGTAGGATTCATATATTTTGGCTTTTATCACTGACCCAGTAGTGTAGGATTTGTATATTCTGGTTTCTGTCACCTCACCAGTACTATAGGATTCATCTATTTTGGCTTCTGTCACTTCACCAGTACTGTAGGATTCATCTATTTTGGCTTCTGTCAGCACACTAGTACTGTAGGATTTGTATGTTCTGGTTTCTGTCACCTCACCAGTACTACAGGATTCATATATTTTGGCTTCTATCACTCAAGTTCTGCTTGTTCTTTACCCTGGGGAAGAAGAGCCCCAGTTCTGTAGGATTCATCTATTTTGTCTTCTGCCACCCATGTTCTGCTTGTTCTTCACCCTGTAGAAGAAGAGCTGCTTTCTCTGCTTTGCTCCCCAACATCTGGTGGGACCGTACATGAAATAGGGTCGGTGCAAGGTTTCAGGAGCCTGTAACTGGTTTGTAATGGGTTGTGTCTCCCTCTCCCTACAGGCTGGGAAGCTGTTCCCCCTGCTATGATGCCAGGGCAGATCCCCGACCCGTCGCTGACGGCCGGAGCGCTGCCCGGGCTGGGTCCCCTGACGGGACTGCCGGGAACAGCCCTCACCACGGAGGAGCTGAAATACGCCGACATCCGCAACATCGGGGCCATGATCTCACCCCTACACTTCTTGGAGGTCAAGCTCGGAAAGAGACCCCAGCCTGTCAAAAGTGAGGTGAGTCTCCGGGGCTGTTGCCCTGCTCTTTTTCTCCTGTCTGTTTTAGGGTTTGCCAATGGGGTGACTAGAAAAATGTTTTATAATTGTTTGTTGTGCACACATAGAATCATAGAATGGTTTGGCTGGGAAGGGACCTTAAAGACCATCTAGTTCTAACCCCCCTGCCATAGGCAGGGACACCTCCCACTACATCAGGTTGCTCAGTGCCTTGTCCAGCCTGGCCTTAAACACCTCCAGAGATTGAGGGGGCATCCACAGCCTCTCTGAGCAACATCTTCCAGTGTCTCACCACCCTCATCATAAAGAATTTCTTTCTTATATCCAGCCTGAATCTCCCCTCTTCCAATATACATCTATTATTCTAGTCCTTCCATCCCATTTGGTCCAACTTTTATGACAAAAAAACCCCACTCTGTGCCCAAAGGGGTGTCCAGCCAGCTCCTGCAGCATCCCATGGAGATCACTTGGGGGAAGGAAGGAGTGTGCAGCTCTGCAGGGGCTGAGGCAAAGATGCTTTGGGAGGCTGGTGGGATGCTGATGGCTTTGCTCCCTCTCTTGGCAAAGCAGCTGAAGCCAAGTGGTGTCCCAAGCCCTTGTCCTGGGTATCCTGCAGCACTTCATGGGTTGGGGAAGAAGGAGGGAGTGTGTAACTTCCTGGGCACATCTCCTTTTCTGGGACATGTGGGGTATCTCTGAGCTGTCCCTGCAACAGCTGCTTTTGCTCTGTGGGCACAGAGATGTGGTGTCACTGGCTCTCTGCCTGACAGGGACAGGGCAGCTCTGCCCCACTACAAGTGCTGTGGCCTCCCATCCAGCTGTTGAGACAGCGTGTGGGGGAGAGATAAAGGGAAATCCACTGGCAGCCCCTTCTCCTGTGAAGCTGAGGAGTGGAGGACAGCAAATGGAGCTGCCCCTGGCACAGGCTTTGCAGCAGAAGCCTGGGGGAGCTGAAGCAGTAGCTGCTTATCCCATGAGTAGCCAAGAAGCTGCCCACGCAGGGTTTTGCAATGCAGCCTGCAGCTGCTTTCCTCTCACACCCAGCCAGAGCTCAGGGACACTGGGTACTGGCAGCTGGGAGGACAGGCTGCTCCCCATGAGCTGGAGCACAGCAGCTTCCTCCACTCAGCTGGGAGGAACAGCATCTCCTGCCAC
Source organism: Turnix velox (assembly GCA_013400935.1). Taxonomy (NCBI): domain Eukaryota; kingdom Metazoa; phylum Chordata; class Aves; order Charadriiformes; family Turnicidae; genus Turnix; species Turnix velox. Next base: position 43,290 of record VZTY01001947.1, read on the forward strand.
TGGGGCTGTTTGTCACACAAAACCCACCGGGTAGGTGTTGGTTGGTGGCTTCTCTGGAAGATGAACAGCTACACACTGGACAGGCTGTCCTCCTCCTAAGGGAGGTGTTGATGGACTCCTCCATGATCAAAACCCACTCTCTGGGACAAAGCCTTGCCCCTCAGGCTGAAGGGTAGCTGTCCCCAAAGCAATTCAGAAGGCACCACCAGACCTTCTACCCATAAGGCTCCTTAGGACATCAACTGCTGGAACATGCTATGGGGTGAGACACCATCACTACCCCTTGTGCTCCTGAGAGGAGTCCATTCCAACCCTCAGCACCAGGGCTGTGTCACTGTGTGGAACTGAGATCAGGGAGAAGCAGCAAGGGGACAACCAGCTTTCCCCAAGTTCCAGGAGCTGTGGCCAAAAAGCAGAGGCAAGATTTCAAGCTGCTGCTGTCTGTGTTGAGTCACCCTCTTTGAGCATCTGTACCCCATCTGAAGGATACAACCCTCTGCTGGGCACTCTGTGGGGTGAAGGGGAAGCTGAAAGGGCCAGGAACATGTCACTGTCCTTTGATCCTCACTTAATGGAGCATCAGGCAGTCGCCCAGGGAGTCTGTGAGGCTTTTGTGGTCACTGCTTCATCTTCCAGTTCCTGTTACAACCCAAGATGTGTTTTGCAGGGAAACCTGGGGTGTGTTGCTTGGCACGTTCCCTCTTTGAATCCTCCTAATAATGCTTCAACTAAAGGCTGAGAAGCTACCAAGGGGTGGATGAGTGGTTGGTTAAATGTGTGGAGGAGAATGGTGGCTGCACTGATGTTCACCTCCTCTTAAACTCCACGTGGAAATTTTTAAGATCTACTTGTGCCTTGCTGTGGGGTATCCTGGTCCTACCAGGAGGAAAAGACAGCAGAGAGTGGAGTTTGAGGCTTCCTGGTCACTAGTGCCTGCCACATCTGGGTTCCATGGGTGAGGGTGAGAGAAGAGTGGAACAGACTGCCCAGAGGGTGTGGGGTCTCCTTGTCTGGAGTCATTCAAAACCCATCTGGAGGAGTTCCTGTGTGACCTGGTCTGGGTGTTCCTGCTCTGTGGATTGGACTGGATGATCTCTTGAGGTCCCTCCCAATCCCTGATATTCTGGGATTCTGTGTGAAATGAGCTGGTTTGGGTTGTAGGATGTAAGCATTGCCATTTACATGGGCTTTGTAGTAAATACCCCAAAACACTTTGATTCTGGGTTTGATTATGGGTTTCTAACCCATAGGGCTTTTTGGGCTGGCCTGTGTGGTTTGAGTCAGAGCAGAGCAACTGACTCATGGCCAACAGCACAGCCACTGCCCTCTGCTGCTGCTTCTCAGGGCATGTCAGACCTGTCCCCACTTCAGCAGGGTGGCTCTGGCTTGGCTGCCACTCACACTGCAGCACACACTTGGGATTGTTCCTCCTCTCACCACTGGCCTCATGTGGAAGTCCTTGAATCTGCTGACAGAGCTGTGCCTGTAGATGTCTGTGTGGCAAACTGTGTCCACCTTTATGGGATGGCACCCTGTTTTCCTTGTCTCTGCCTTCCTTATGGGATGGGAGGGACCCTGTTCTCCTTGTCTTTGCCCTTCTTATGGGATGGGACCCTGTTATCCTTGTCTCTGCCTTCCTTATGGGATGGGACCCTGTTCTCCTTCTCTCTGCCATTCTTATGGGGTGGGAGGGACCCTGTCCTCCTTGTCTTTGCCATTCCTATGGGATGGGACCCTGTTCTCCTTGTCTCTGCCCCCCTTATGGGATGGGACCCCGTTCTCCTTGTCTATGCCCTCCTTATGGGATGGCACCCGGTTCTCCTTGTCTCTGCCCCCTTTGTGGGATGGGAGGGACCCTGTTCTCCTTCTCTCTGCCATTCTTATGGGATGGGACCCTGTTCTCCTTGTCTCTGCCTTCCTTGTGGGATGGGACCCTGTTCTCCTTGTCTCTGCCCTCCCTTCTGGAGGTGTCATCTCTGCAAAAGTCTGTCTGTCCCCTGCCTGCTGTTCTCCCTGCACATCTCCCTACAGAGTGAGGTTAGAAGCCGTGGAAGCAGCACAAGTGGTTCCTAGTCAGGATTAGCCCAGGCTGCTGGTCTGGGTGGTTGAGACCTCCCTGCTGTGGCACAGTTGGGGCTGCTGGGTGCTCACCTCTGCCTCCTGCTGGCTCTCACCTGAGCTTCTCCATCTCGTTGCAGCTGGACGAGGAAGAGGAGAGAAGGAAAAGGCGGCGGGAGAAGAACAAGGTGGCAGCAGCGCGATGTCGGAACAAGAAGAAGGAGAGGACGGAGTTCCTGCAGAGGGTGGGTGCCCTCACCTTGGCCCGGGCTGCTGTGGGGACACCTCCTTAGGAAGGTGTCCTGGCTGTGAGCAGCTCTGCCTCCTCAGCTGTTCCCCCATCTCTCCTTGCTCTTGTCTGGGAAAATAAGGGCTCACTGTCCCCCTTTCCATGGGGCTGTGAAGGTGGAGGCCATGTGTGTACCCAGGAATATGGAGAGGGCTGGAGGTGGGCTGATAATCTCCCTGCCTCAGTTTAGGAGCAGGAGCACCTGTAAGGGTGTGACACAGCACAGGGACTGACAGCATCCTGTCTCCTTGCCCAGTTCCCCCATCCAGAGCCCAGATGACCTCTCATCTGTGACTCCAAGGCAGAAAAATCCTTGGAAGTGACACAGTAGGGGGACAAGGAGACGTTTCACAAGGACAGATCCTTGTTGATGGAGGCTGGAGGGGGAAAAGGAGTGTGAAGGCAGTGACTTGTCCTGGGAGTTATGTAAAGGGTGAGTGTCAGGAGGATGGAGCCAGACTCTTCTCAGTCACCTCCAGTGATAGGACAAGGGGAAATGGGTACAAGCTGGAACATTGAAGGTTCCAGAGAAATGTAAGAAAAAGCTTTTCCCCAATGAGGGTAAGAGAATGTGGAACAGACTGCCCAGAGAGGGTGTGGGGTCTCCTTCTCTGGAGACATTCAAAACCCCATCTGGAGGAGTTCCTGTGTGACCTGGTCTAGGTTTTCCTGCTGTGGCAATGGGATTGGACTAGATGATCTCTTGAGGTCCCTTCCAATCCCTGTGAATCTGTGAATTCCCTTGCACTGGCAGTGACCAACTAACTGCAGGGCAGCAGGGCAGGGGGTGAATGACCAGGAAGGACTCCAGGCTGTGGGGCTCATGAGCCAAACAGTTTCTCCTTGCATCTTCTCCTGTTGGGGTAAAGTGACAGAGGGTTGTGTTTGTGTCCCACCAGGAGTCTGAGCGCCTGGAGCTGATGAATGCAGAGCTGAAGGCTCAGATAGAGGAGCTGAAACAGGAGAGGCAGCAGCTCATCCTGATGCTGAACCGGCACCGTCCCACCTGCATCGTGCGGACAGACAGTGTGAAGACCCCTGAGAAAGAAGCCAACCCCCTGCTGGAGCAACTGGAGAAGAAGTGAAGGTGGCAGCAGGCCAGGAGGAGGAGACAAAGTGACAAAGGGTCTTCCCAGGGGGTCTTTAAGGATGTACTCTCTGAAGAACTGTGCAGCAGCCAGGACCCGTTGGGCTTCCTTGGGAACGATGGACCAAAATAAATATGGGGACAGAGAACTTGAGGAACCTGTCAACCACGTCCTCTGAGGCTGAAGCCAGGAGCAGGGCTAGTGAGGGCAAAGCTCTCTGTGATACCTCATCTCGCCCAGGGACCCACCACGCTGCAGCACACCCCGCGAGGACCACAGGCACAGTCTGTGGGGAGCAGGGGCTGCAGCTGGAGGAGTGATGTGGTGGCCACATGCTGGCCACCCCGTGCCCTGCCCAGAGGCTGCTGCTGCTCCTGGCACCTGCTCCAGAGGGAACCCCAAACCCAAGAACCACAAAGACTTGACAAAGCCCCATGTGGTGGGCAGGGCCTGTTGGGACTCGGTGGCGCAGGCGCCCCATTCCCTCCCACCCCCATTTTCCCCCTTTCCCCCCCCAGGAGCACACTCTCAGTATAATGTTTACAGCCCAGCTGTCCGTGTTGGCCGTGCTTTTGAATGCACATTTTTACACTTTTTTTTTTTTTTTTAAAGTATTTTTTACAAAGTTTTTATACGGCGAACTCTATATGGATTTCTATATAATCACTAGAGGTGATCCCATAGAATTGTATGTTAGGAAGGTCTGTTTGTTACAAATACATATCCCACAGTTATCTCCATTGTGTTATTTGTCTGGTAGCATCCAGCTCCTTCCCCTCTAGGGGAGGATGTCCAAGCCACCCTCTGCAGTGGTGTTGCTGCCTTCTCCATCTATGTATGTCCTTCATAATACTCAGCTCTGTATCTCTCAGTAAATGTTAACTTTATGTACATTGTCCTCCTGTGCTCTTTCTAGGGCAGGCCATGGGGCCAGGTCTCACCATGCTGGCTGCATCCCTGGCTGAATGAGATGATGGAGGTGGTCCCAGGTGCTGGTGGTTGTCAGTGTTAGCAGCTTTGAGTCAGGTAAATTCACCCTGGGGAAGCTGGGAGCTATGGAGGCAGCTCTGATGATTGTCAAGCAAGAAGTAGCTCAGTGGCATGCTGAAGAGTTCACTCTGGGTTTGATTTGCTGGCTGAGGTGGTTTGGACAAGGCACTGAGCAGCCTCATCTAGTGGGAGGTGTCCCTGCCTATGGCAGGGGGATTGGAACTAGATGATCCCTTCCAACCCAAACTATTCTATGATTTCATAATTCATTTGTACCTGGTCCTTCTTGTTTCCAGGCAGCTAGAACTCATTTTAGGGATAAGAAAGTGATGGGGAAGCTGTCACAATGTCCTTAGGGTTGGTGATCCTTTTGTGGAAGGAGGTGGAAAACCCTCAGAACTCAGCTGGGACATAGTCTTGCTTGTGAGTGGTTTGTAAAGCACTGAGCACAGGTTTGTGGAGGTTGAAAAGACTATCCACCAGGTGTGCTTCAGACTCTAGGATGCCTCCTGGGATGCAAAGCATAGTTGTATGAATAAGTGTTGCTGTGTTCCTGATTGCTAGATATGAAGGCAGGGGGTAAAGTGCCTTGGTCTGGTCTGGAGGAAACCCCATCTTGCATGTGAGCACCACTGAGAGTTGTCTCAGAGGAAGAGTGGTGCACCCAGTCTTCTCCCAGTCAATATCGTAGAATCCTAGAAGGGTTTGAGTTGGAAGGGTCCTTAAAGATCATCTAGTTCCAGCCCCCATGCTACTGAAAGGATACAGAGCTCGTGCTGGGCCTCCTGCTCTCTTCAGGACTTTATTTCCCTCTGCAGAGTGGATGTGGTGATGAATTTCAATAAGTAAGTAAGTACCAGTTACCTGTAAGTATCAGTTTCCCCTTTAGTGGTGAGCAGGAGCTCCTCGTGGGACATCAGATGGTCCAGCCCTGAGGGGGCTTTATCCTTTTAGCTCACCTGGAGAGCCCTTGTGTTCATGGAGAGAGGAACCTTTTACCCACCCTCTATGTGCCTCCCAGCAGCTCTGGCAGTGCTGCAGGGGCAGGCAATGGCCCTTCACTGGCAAGTGGCCACACTGCAGTAAAACCTCCTGCTGTGAAAACAGTTGCCTTGCAAGAGGAATCCAAGGTGCCCTTTGAAACCAAGTACTCTACAAGCAGCAGCAGAGGGATGGGTCTACATCAGCTTCATGCTCTCCAGCCAAGGCTCAGGCTATGTCAACTATCTCAGACCTGGCAGTGCTCAGGTGGGCTTTTGCCCAGTCTCCTGTGTATAACCCAAGGAGCCTTTTAGAATCATAGAATAGTTTGGGACCTAAAGATCATCAAGTTCCAACCCCCCTGCCATGGGCAGGGACACCTCCCACTACATCAGGCTGCTCAGTGCCTTGTCCAGCCTGGCCTTAAACACCTCCAGGGATTGAGGGGGCATCCACAGCCTCTCTGGGCAACCTCTTCTAGTGTCTCACCACCCTCACCATAAAGAATTTCTTTCTTATATCTGGCCTGAATCTAGTCTCCTCCAGCGAGCAGGAGGGAGCCCGGGCCGCCGGCAGGGGGCACTGCGGGAGCGGCCACCGGGGTAGGAGAGGGGTCGGTGCCGGGGACTCCTTTCCTTTCCCCTTCTTTCTTTCCTTTCCCCTTCTTTCTTTCCTTTCCCCTTCTTTCTTTCCTTTCCCCTTCTTTCTTTCCTTTCCCCTTCTTTCTTTCCTTTCCCCTTCTTTCTTTCCTTTCCCCTTCTTTCTTTCCTTTCCCCTTCTTCTTCTTTCCTCTCCTCCTCTCTCCTCTCCCCCTCTTTCCTCTCTCCTCTCCCTCTTACTCTCCCACAGATGCCAACCCTTGCACACTACTGCCCTGGGGACATGGGCATCCAGTCCTCTCTGTGCTGTGGCTGATCACTGGCAAAGGATGCTTAGAATCATAGAATAGTTCAGGTTGGAAGGGACCTTAAAGATCATCCAGTTCCAATCCCACTAGACACCTCCCACTACATCAGGCTGCTCAGTGCCTTGTCCAGCTTGGAGGTTATTACTTTGTAATTTTTTGGTTTTTTTCATGGCATCTTTCTCCCTTTGTGTTTAAAAAACTGCCTCCTCTCCACTTCTCAGCTGAGGGACACTCCGTGACTCTGCAGTTAGTGGCATTAACTAACCTTTGCTGGTGACCTGCCTCTCTTGTTTCATTTTGAGCCAGGGGCAGCAGGTATTCGTTTAGCTTTGTCCTTATTGGCCCTTCAACTCGACTTGCTGGAAAACAAGCCCCAGAAATCCCCAGCCTTGATATTTACTGAGAGATGTGGAAACTGCCCTCATTACCATGGGTGCCAAACTGCATTGAGCAGCCCTGGCATCCTCTACCTGCTGGCTGGGCAGCAGGACCAGAGCCAGGGAAAATTCCTGTGCAGGGTGATTGCAGAGGGAGGAGAAAACCCAACCTCCCAAGCCTGCAAAAAAAACAAACAAAAAAAAAGGCTCCATGTGCCTTTTTTAGAATCATAGGATAGTTTGGGTTGGAAAGGACCTTAAAGATCTTCAATATCCAACCCCCCTGCCATGGGCAGGGACACCTCCCACTGGATCAGGCTGCTTAACACTGGCCTTAAACACCTCCAGAGAGGGGACATCCACAACCTCTCTGGGCAGCCTCTTCCAGTGTCTCACCACCCTCACTGTAAAGAGCTTTTCTTCTCTCCAGCCTGAATCTCAGCCTGTTTCCTTTCTGCAACCCAGTGTCCCTGCCCAGAGCAGGAGTGGGCTCAGGGGAGCTGAGCTTTTATGGAGAAGGGAAAACTGTTGTCACTCGAGGCAGGATATGGGTCACTATGGGTAGGACTGACAGCTCCACACCCCCATCCAGCTTGAAGGATTCTGCTTAACAAGGAAACCCCCATGTTAGCAAGCTGATGGACTTCTCCAGCCCTGTCTCACAGCAGTGTGAGCTGGAGCTCCTAGGAAATAACATCAAAAAGCTACTTCCAGAAGCCCACGTGGGGCTCAGGAAAGGCAGAGTTGGAGTGTGTGTGACAGCAAGGTTTCACTGCAGCCTGTCACATCTCAGATGAAGCTTCAGGAACAGGATTCTTTGCCAGTAACCACCACCTTGTGCTGATGTTATCTGGTTTCTGCAGAATGAACTTGCTGAGCTGTCATCTGTGGTGCCGGCAGGGGAAGTCCTGACTCCTGACACTGCAGTTCCTGCCTCTGCTGTGCCATGGCCCTAATTCCAGCAGCAATGCCTGACCTGCTTGGATTTTTTTTTTGGACACCTGCTTGTGCTGAAGTTGCCAGAGGTCATCAGGAAGAAGTGGACAGCCAGGATTTGGGGGTCCCAAACTCAGTGGAGCCTTTCGGGACGCTGACAAGTGAGCAGGATGCACTGAGTAACTCTATTGAGTAACTCAGCCTTGATATGAGAAAGAAATTCTTTATGGTGAAGGTGGTGAAACACTGGAAGAGGTTGCCCAGAGAGGCTGTGGATGCCTCCTCAATCCCTGGAGGTGTTTAAGGCCAGGCTGGATGAGGCAATGAACAACCTGATCTAGTGGGAGGTGTCCCTATGATGGAACTGGATGATCTTTAAGGTCCCTTCCAACCTAAACCATTCTATGATTCTATGACTGGGAGAAATGCTGAGGTGATGCTACCCCAGTGTAGTACAAAGATAGTCCTGGCCCCAGTAGCCCTGCTGGAGGGTTGCCATGCCCTGGTTGAGGATGAAATGGTTCCTGGCAGTTCACTGCAAGGCTGGAGCCCAGAGAGTTGGCAAGAGGAGAGCTGCAGCAGAGTTAACCTGTGGGTATCAGCAAGTGCTTCTCCATGCAGTGACTACTAGGTCTGCAAGAGGCAAACTCCAAGGGTGCCAGTCCCTGCTGCATCATCCCTTCTCTGCTGTGTACACCTTCCCCATGAGCAGGGTGACCCAATCCATTCACCAGCTGCAGCAGATGAGTGGCTACAGGAATGAAGGTGGTGGGGCAGGATGATGGCTCTCCAGCATAACAGGCTATCAAAACTAAAATAATCCCTTCACACAAAGGCTCCTGGGTGCAGGCAGGAGGTTTTTTTTCTATGTCTGCAAGGGAGAGGTGCAGAAATTACTTAAAGGTGACTGCAGGGACCTGCTCCAGTACCTGTAGGACACCTGCAGATCACTGGTGATGTGCAGAAGGAACAATCCAAGCTGCCAGTGCAGATCCAGTGCAATCCAAGTTGCAGATCCTGCAGGATCACCCTTTGGCTGACACAGAGTCTCCTTCAGGCAGGATTTGGTGGCACATTTCTTCACTTGGTAGCAACCCTCCACCACGGCAGCCAGGGCCAGGACTGTCTTTGTACCCTAGGTTCCTATGGCAGGAAGCACCTCAGCACTTCTTTCTCCCTCAGCCTTTCTCCCAGCCATGCTCTGGAGGACCAGCTGGCAACTCTGTGCTTTAGGTGAGAGTGACAATGGGTTCTAGGCTGTTCTACAAATTCAGAGGAGAGTTACTCAGTGGGAAAAGGAGGCAGGCTGCATGAAGACTGGAATGAAGAAGAGTACATCCAATGCCTATAGTGCTGCAGGTGGCCCCTGGGGCAGCTTTCTTGGGGTGCTGGCTTTGCTTCTGCTCGACCCACCATGGAAACAGGAGGCATCCAAAGATGGGTGTTGACCTAAATTAGGGCAGCAGGAAAATTTCCCTGTGTGGAGACTAAAAGTCCCAGCAGTTCAGAGTGGAAACTGGTGAAATGCTGCACGATAGAGAGGTGCAGAGCAGAGCCTGGCTCAGAGATAAGTCTGCTCACCCCCTCACAAGATGTTCAAAGAAATGGAAAGACAACTCATTTTGAACTGGTAAATTGACACACTTCTCACAGAGCCAGCAAACTGGGCTCTGCAGGTGGACAACCTGCCCTCTTGGCTACTACCAACATAGAATCAATAGTTTGGGTTGGAAGGGACCTTAAAGATCATTGAGTTCCAACCCTCCTGCCTTAGGCAGGGACACCTCCCACTACATCTGGCTGCTCAGTGCCTTGTCCAGCCTGGCCTTAAACACCTCCAGGGATTGAGGGGGCATCCACAGCCTCTCTGGGCAACCTCTTCCAGTGTTTCACCACCCTCACTGTAAAGAATTTTTTTCTTATATCCAGCCTGACTCTCCCCTCTTCCAATTTACGTCCATTTCTGGTTCTTCCATCACATATCTTGTTCAGAAGTCCTACCCCAGCCTTTCTGTAGCCCCCTTCAGGTACTGAGAAGTCCCCCCTGAGCCTTCTCTTCACCCATGCCACATCGCATGGCTGCAACCAGCCAACATCAAACACCTTCCTTGTCAGGCTGTGGTCATCCCCTGGAAGCACATTTTTTGCTGCTTGGTTGCTGTGGTTGGATTCACTTCAGCCCTAGAGAGGACCCCAGCTGGGTGAGGGTTGGACAGAACATGGTTCTCTTAACCTTGCACACACTGGGCAGCACGAAGGAAGAAGAGCTATGGCCCCTCTACCAGCACTGTGAAGTCTACCCCTGGGTGGATCAGCCCTTCTGGTTAAACGGGTCACTGCCCTTCCTCTTGGGGCCTTCCCCACCATCTCTCAACGAGACTGTCAGTGAGATGAGTCAAACTGTCAGACAACATCTGCACCTCCTGTGGGTCCCGTCCATGCGCTCGGATAGTTCAGCTGCCGGGCTCAGCACAGGCAGCGGAAGCAAAGGGGGCTGAGTGGGGGGCCCTGGCTGATTTGGGGGGTGCCAAACCCTCCTGGTGCCCCCAGCACGTGCAAACAGGTCCCCAAAGTAGACAGGGTTTGTGAAGATAGCAGCGAGAGGCATTTTGTGGATGTAGTCTGCCAGGGTTAGGGACCTGCTGGCCTGGAGAGTTGTGTAAGTGCCCATCTGAGCCATGAAGTTCTTGCTAGGAACTTGTGTCCAGTTCTGGAGCCCTCAACACAAGAAGGACATTGAGCTGTTGGAGCAGGTCCAGAGGAGGCCACCAAGATGATCAAAGAGCTGAAGACAGGCTGAAGGAGTTGGGGTTGTTCAGCCTGGAGAAGAGAAGGCTCAGGGGGGACCTCAGAGGAGCTTCTCAATACCTGAAGGGGGCTGCAGAAAGGCAGGGGTAGGACTTTTTTAATAGGATATGGGATGGAAGGACTAGAAATAATGGATGTAAATTGGAAGAGGAGAGAGTCAGGCTGGATATAAGAAAGAAATTCTTTATGGTGAGGGTGGTGAGACACTGGAAGAGGCTGCCCAGAGAGGTTGTGGATGTCTCCTCAATCCCTGGAGGTGTTTAAGGCCAGGCTGGACAAGGCACTGAGCAGCCTGATGTAGTGGGAGGTGTCCCTGCCCATGGCAGGGGGTTGGAACTCAATGATCTTTAAGGTCTCTTCCAACCCAAAGTGTTCTGTGATTCTAAATGATTAGAGGTTGCTCAGCTGATGACACAACTAGTTCTTATTTATAGGACAGGAGGAGGAGAATGTGGTGCATCCCTGCAACAACAGCCTGAGATGAACTTCAATTATCTGAGTCTTGTGAATGAAACTCCTCAATCTGATGTAGGTCAGACCCTGACAACCTCCTCCCAACCATTCAGCTGTGAGGCTGTGGCCAGGCTTGCTGTCACCCTTCAGTGTGACCAGATTGACTCCACAACTCCCTGCAGAGGCAAATGCTCTTCAACACCACCCATCACCATAAGACACGTTCAGGCTCAGCTGGCTGAAGCTCCATGTCCAGATCTGCAAACCCAGCACATTTGGCCTTTCCTTTCCATAGCTTCCTTCCTTTAAAACACAGATATAAAAAGCATCATTAATGAATTAAAAAAAAAAGCCCAAGCAAAACAAAAACCAAACACCAAACCAACATAAAAGCAGGAAAGCCAAGTACTGAAAAGCTAGAAATTGCCCAAAATGTGTTTTCCTGGGCAATCTACCTTCGGATATCTTGTGTGATCACCTCTTCAGTGCCCAGGCTGAACTTCAGACAAAGGGAAGGACAAGCTGGGCTCTCTGCCTCCTTTCTCAGCAGGGCTGGGAAACTAAAATCCAGGCAGTGAAGAAAGGGACAGCAGAAAAAAAAGCAGAGGTCTCTTGGGTAGATGCTTGGTGCCTCCTTGGTGTCTGACCCTGCCTGGAATTCACTCTGTGAGCCTTGATGTGCATGAGTGAGAGCTTCCACAGGAGCAGCCACATCTTCCTCATTTGCCCAAGCTGCTTTACAGAAGTGCTAGAAGTTTACAGCTGCACTCCCTGCTACACCAGGAGCTGGGGATGAGGGGGGGTTGGTTAAATAAAGTGTTGCATAGGGCCAAAACCAACCAAAAAATGAAATCCTAATAGGTTCAAAGTGCTTGTCCAAATGGCATTGCTGCTCTTAACCTAAATCTCTTTGTCTCTTGTCTTGCAGATGTTAAATAGGGGTGACCCCCACCCCTGCACACTGTGGAAACAGCATCAGGAATAGCCCTCAGGTACTTGCTCAGTGATGAGGGCTACAGAGAGTCCGTGGAGAAATGGAAAAGCAGGATGTGGGACAAGAATGAAGGGAATGTGACCATCCTAGGGAAGAATCTTCTGTGGATCAGGCAGCTCAGCAGGTTACACAGCACAAAGGTGCAAATTGGGACAGCTAGCTCTGGGATTTCTATGTTTTTTTGTGCTTGACTTACAACCCTTGTCATCTATCAACCATTCCTGTACCCTGGCAGGACTGTGAGGACCTTATCTAGTAAGGACTGAAAGCATTCCTCACTCTAGGAAGGGGATGGATTTGGTGGGACTGTGCTTGAGCTCACCTGCCCCAACTTCCCTCTCACACTCACTCAGCCAAGATGAAACATCCCTGGTGATGGAGATGAGCCACACTGCCAGGTGGGGAGTAACCAGCATGGCAGACAGGACCAGCACATGCTGATGGAGCAGGACATGGGAGAAACTTGTCTCCTAGACAGCAAGGAATTCATCCAGAACCACCATTCACTTCATATCTCTTCTCAGCACTGGATTCCACACAGAAGTCTTCAAACTCTGAGAGTTTACCACTGCTCTGGATGGGATTTTTGGGGTTTGAGCTGATGTATTGCTTTGGATGAGGTGTCCCCTGCCCACAGCAGGAGGGTTGGAACTAGATAATCTTTCAGGTCCCTTCGAACCCAAACCATTCTATAATTCTATGAACTCAAGTGGGGAATGATAAGCAAATTGTCACAGTTGCCCAAATACTGTCAGAAATTATTTGCATGAAGTGCTGGAGGCAGAGCAGAAACAAGCTTGGAGGTTCACAGGAGGATGAAGCTGGTGTTTGCTTGAGGTTGGATTTTTAAATAGCACTGCTCACTGAATGGCCATGCAAACAAGGTGGGGGAGATGGAAGTGGGGGAGATGCAGGTTTGAATATTGCTGCTGTGAAGGCTGCAGAAGGCTGGAGCAGCAGGAAACTCCAGTGATTAGCTTTGCCCAGGTGGGATGTAGGGACCATTCTGGGCTTTGGAGGCAAAGGAACAGGCTGCATGTGCTCTTTGGGCTCTGAGGAACCCATCTTCATAGCTAGCTTTCAGTTTTTCCTTATTTAAACCCTGAGGATGTAGCTCTAATCCATCCCACAGAGGCAGGATTCAACCTAGACCTCTTCTGTAAGTATTTTGTGCTCAGCCATGTAATATGAAG
>VZTY01001947.1:56608-73428 GCA_013400935.1 Turnix velox
CCCCAGACTTCTTTTTTATGGGATCAACAGACCAAACTTCTTCTCTTCTTTCTCCTAGCACAAGTTTTGTGTGTATTTATCCTTTGTACTGCTTACTTCTGGGCTTTTCCACCTGTGGATCTGGCTGTCTGAATGCCCTGTGTGGGCAGCACAAGGCTGTCATCTCCTCTGCCTTGCACCCATTCCCCTCTCAGTGTGTGCTTTGAGACACCTCTACACTGCCAGGGAAGCTTCAGTGGATGATGCTGAGCAGCAACCCCCAGATTTTTCCCTCCCATTCTGCTNCAACTTCCCTCTCACACTCACTCAGCCAAGATGAAACATCCCTGGTGATGGAGATGAGCCACACTGCCAGGTGGGGAGTAACCAGCATGGCAGACAGGACCAGCACATGCTGATGGAGCAGGACATGGGAGAAACTTGTCTCCTAGACAGCAAGGAATTCATCCAGAACCACCATTCACTTCATATCTCTTCTCAGCACTGGATTCCACACAGAAGTCTTCAAACTCTGAGAGTTTACCACTGCTCTGGATGGGATTTTTGGGGTTTGAGCTGATGTATTGCTTTGGATGAGGTGTCCCCTGCCCACAGCAGGAGGGTTGGAACTAGATAATCTTTCAGGTCCCTTCGAACCCAAACCATTCTATAATTCTATGAACTCAAGTGGGGAATGATAAGCAAATTGTCACAGTTGCCCAAATACTGTCAGAAATTATTTGCATGAAGTGCTGGAGGCAGAGCAGAAACAAGCTTGGAGGTTCACAGGAGGATGAAGCTGGTGTTTGCTTGAGGTTGGATTTTTAAATAGCACTGCTCACTGAATGGCCATGCAAACAAGGTGGGGGAGATGGAAGTGGGGGAGATGCAGGTTTGAATATTGCTGCTGTGAAGGCTGCAGAAGGCTGGAGCAGCAGGAAACTCCAGTGATTAGCTTTGCCCAGGTGGGATGTAGGGACCATTCTGGGCTTTGGAGGCAAAGGAACAGGCTGCATGTGCTCTTTGGGCTCTGAGGAACCCATCTTCATAGCTAGCTTTCAGTTTTTCCTTATTTAAACCCTGAGGATGTAGCTCTAATCCATCCCACAGAGGCAGGATTCAACCTAGACCTCTTCTGTAAGTATTTTGTGCTCAGCCATGTAATATGAAGGGCTTGGAATGTATTTTCTGACCTGCCTATTCCAAAGCCTCAGACCTAAGCTTTTCCTGCTGCAGTTGGCACCCAGTTGCTTCCAGCCTGCACAGAGAAAAGCTGAGCACCCTTCCCATTACAACACATCAAAGCCCACTCCCCCCCCACCCCCCNACTGCTTACTTCTGGGCTTTTCCACCTGTGGATCTGGCTGTCTGAATGCCCTGTGTGGGCAGCACAAGGCTGTCATCTCCTCTGCCTTGCACCCATTCCCCTCTCAGTGTGTGCTTTGAGACACCTCTACACTGCCAGGGAAGCTTCAGTGGATGATGCTGAGCAGCAACCCCCAGATTTTTCCCTCCCATTCTGCTGCCCTGTAGGTTATTCCCCACTTCTTCTGCCTAAATTTCACTTTGCTTTGCATTTGCATTTCTCCTTGCTGAACTTCACCTTGCTGCTCTCAACCCATTTCTCCAGAAGTCGAGATCACACCAAGTCCAGCTTCTAGAGCCCCTGCAGCCACTCTGTCCTAGAGAGAGACATGTCTCCCCTCAGCAACATCTGCTCCTACTCAGAATGCACAGACACAGAACTGGATGACCTTCTCCTTCTCCTAAAGCCTCTGGAAATATCCTTGCTCCAGTCAAGCTGCCAGCATGGTGGCAACCTAATGCTTCTGAGTTCATCCTGTGTCACTGACAGCAATTTCATAACTCCTGGGACTAATCATAGACTGGTTTGGGATGGATGGGATCTTAAAGATCATCCAGTTCCAACCCCTGTAGAGACATCTCCCACCAGACACCTCAATGTTTGTGCCACTGTTGAGAAGTGTGGAGGATCCCCACATTTCTCTCTAGCACACTTGGAGAAAAAAGTACAATCAAGGCTGTGAAATGTTCCAAGAGTGGGTCCAAAGGTAGTGCACTGCTGCTATGGGGTGTTTCTACAGAGGGAAATGTGTCAAAATGGAGCAGTTTTGCAAGTGGGGATAACCTAGATGACTTCCCCTAGCCACCCACCCTATAGTCATCCCCACATGACCCTTGCTTTTGGCACAAGGTAGTGCTGTGGTGCTGTGGGGTTTCTAAAGAGGTAAATGTGTCAAAATGGAGGAGTTTTGCAGCTGGGGATAGTCCAGGTGACTTCCCTGAGCCACCCACCCTGTAGCCATACCCACATACACAATCCTTGTGTTGGCTCCATGAGCAGCAGAGCTGGGGAGGAGAAATTCCAGCAATGCCCTCACTGAGCTCCTGTGTGCTTTCTGCCTGCTTCCTGCTGTGTGATGGCACTGCACACCCCAAACTGCCCAGAGTTTTACCTTAATGACAAGCAGCACCTCAAGCTGGCACTAGGCTCACTGGCTGATCCCACCTGAGGCAGGAGAAAGGCAACCAAATCACCAGTATGCTACAAAAACCAGTAAGGGGGAACTGGGAATTGCTGTTTGCCACACGAGGGGGTTATTGTGGATTGATTTGTGCCTTTTTCTGTATCTGTTTCTCACAGCATGTGTGAGAACTCAGCTGCTCTGAAGACACGTGGTCCCAACTATTGGTGGAAGGTCTGTTGGAACCTTCACCCCTCTGTCTCTGGCAGCATGAGCAGATCAGAAAGCAAATCAGAAAGGGAACAATCTCTCTTGTGTCAAAATCCTCCTGTCTGCCTCTAGTCCTGTCCTACATCTTAGAATCATAGAATAGATTGGGGTGGAAAGGACCTTAAAGATCATTGAGTTCCAACCCCTCTGCCATAGGCAGGGACAACTCCCACTATATCAGGCTGCTCAGTGCCTCATCCAGCCTGGCCTTAAACACCTCCAGGGACTGAGGGGGCATCCACAGCCTCTCTGGGCAACCTCTTCCAGTGTTTCACCACCCTCATCCTAAAGAATTTCTTTCTTATATTTCTATCTTCTATCTTCCACTGTCATCTGTGGTCAGAGGGAGCAGATGGGAGCAGGCAAGGAGTCAGGACCCTGCCTGACAGCATCACATCCCCTGGGCTGTAGCCAATGGTGTGGGGTGAAAATTAGGTCTCAGGTGTAGCTTCTGCCTCCACTTAGAGCACTTGGTGTACTAGGGTTGGTACTCTCCTTACGGGATGCTGCCGAGGTACTGATGAACCTTGCAAAGAGCTTTTGCCTTACAGAAAATAGGAGTCCTACCAAACCTGGTCCAGATGTTCTATCCAAGCCTTAGGTTGGGTTAGAATCACAGAATATGAGGGATATCAGGGCTTTGCCTTATTCACTCAGTTCCACCACTTCCACAGCATTGATGTGGCACCTGCTGAAGGTTCCTGTCCTCACCCCAAAGGTGAGGGACAGTGGGGAGGTGTGTGGCTGCCTGGGGATTTTCCCAGTTGGACTGGGGTGGCTGAGGCTGCTGGGGCTGGGCTGAGCTCCTGCCCACGGAGGGCTGGCAGGGGGTGCAGAGCCTCTGGAATTTTTGGGGCTCCCAGCAGCACCTCCCCCGCACTGCCCTCCTTTGAGGGTCCAGGTTTCACAGCCAGAGCTGGGGCTTTTCTTTCTTTCCACCTCTGCTGTGTTTGCCTCAGAGAAAACCCATCTCGCTGTTTTTCAACTGCCTGAAGGTGTTTTTCAGGGGGTTTTTCAGGCTATTTTGAAGCTCATTTTTCCCAGATGTGCTCTTTTCTTTTTTTCTCTCTCTAATTTTTCTCTCTGTCTTTTTTTTTCTCTTTTTTCTTCTCTTTTTTTTTTCTTTCCTCTAATTTTTTCTTCTCTCTTTTTTTTTTTCTTTTCCCCTTTTTTTTTCTTCACTTTTTTTTTTTTAAATTTTTTTTTCTTCTTCTGTAACTTTTCTTCTTCGCCTTAAAGTTTCCGGCCACGTGACTTTCAGCTTACATCCCCAAGGTTCTGAGAAACCACAGGAGGCTGAGACCTAAAGGGAAGGTGCAGAGGCTCTGAGAGGAGAGGCAGAGAAAGTGGCAGGAGGAGAGTCTGCCTCTGGGACAGGAGAGAGTCCAGAAGCCACTGACCATCTCAGAGGGAACACAGGGAAGGGGAGAAGAAAAGGAAACGAGACAGAGGGGAGGAACCCCAAGAGCAAAAAGGAAGCTGAAGAGAAGGCAGAGACAGGAGCCATGCCCCACAGCTCCGACAGCAGTGACTCCAGCAGCTTCAGCCAGTCTCCCCCTCCCAGCAAACAGGTAAATCAGGGACCCTTTTTCATCCCTCCCTCATGGACAGTCCTTTTGGGGTGGGCAGGAAGAAGGGTGGCAGCCACCACTAGTGCTTTCACAGTGCAGCTTGACAGGGCTTTCTAGGAATGGCTGCTGTGGGGATGCAGGGCTGAGGCATCCCTCTCCCCAGTGATGTCCCAGCAGAAGCCTCAGCCACTGAGTATGGAGAGTGGAGACCCATTTACCCAGGGCTATGCCTTGGGAGAAATGAGAAGCTGAGGTATCAGGGTATGATGGGCCCAGGAAGTTCAGGATGAGGATCAATGCTCTGGCCAGGAGCCTGAGAATGTAGCTCCTTGCCATGGACCAGGGTGGCCTGGGGACATCCTCCTTGCTTCCCAACTTCTGCCATGGTCAGTAATCAGGTTCCAGAAATGCCCTGCTACTTTTGGTCTGCTTTCTCTTCTGTCCAGCCTCAGAGGTTTTTGTCTCAGAGATGCCTGACAGAGGGGTTTTGGTTTTGCTGCACAAAGTTCCATAATTGTAGGTCTTCTACTGCCAGATACTGATGTTTTGTAGAATCATAGAGTAATAGATCATAGATGTTTCATAGAACATCATAGAAGATGTTTCATAGAACATCATAGAAGATGTTTCATAGAATCATAGAATAACTTGGGTTGGAAGGGACCTTAAAGATCACCTGGTTCTAACCCCCCTGCCATGAGCAGGGACATCTCCTTTTCAGGCTAAGCTTTATTATATCTCTCATTTACCATTTCTCCTGGGCTGACACCAACAGCAAGTACCTGAAATTTTGCTCAGAAATCCTGGGAATGATTAGGATGGATGATTTAGGGCTTGCAGCCAGGGATGGGAAGTCATCCTGGTAGAGAAGGGGATAAAGCATAAAGGCAGCCAAGGGACAGAGAGTGGACTTGGTGCAGGACACAGAAATATTTGAGGCACTTCCAGGGTATTGAGGGCAAGGATAAAGCAGTTAAGTTCAAAGAAAATAAAAGGTCTGGGGCAGGGCTAGAGGGGGGAAGAGGATGTGGACAGGCTGATGGGCTGGGAAGATAACTCTTGTGGCTGAGTTTTGTAGTCCTGCGGAGAAGTGGTGGTGTGAATGTTAGAGAGTCCACAAAAGAGGCAGTGCAATATGAAAATAGAAGATGAAAGAGTCTGGGTGACGGTTTCAACTGCCAGAAGGAAGCAGCAGGGCCAGGTCTCAGCAGAGAAAAAGCTGCTGCATGAACATTGTGATATGGAGCCTGGAGACCTGTGCTCTGTCTCCTCTGCCCAAGGGGCTTGGGAATGCTGCAGTCAGCATTGCAGGCATGGCTGCCAAGGGAATCCAGAAAAGAACAAGCCCAGAGAGAAAAGAAGTGGAGCAAATGAGATCTGAGAAAGTTCAAAAGCTCCCAGTCTGACCAGTTAAACAAACCAGGGCTCACATTGCACTGCACAGGTCTGCAATAAATAACAGTAAATAAAATCTGAGGGAGAAAGCTCATGGAGAGGGAATGGGAACTACAGGGATGAAAGAAGGAAAACACAGGATGAATCTCTTGTGAAGATGGTTTGGCCAAAGAGCTGGAAGCACAGAATACCAGGGATTGGAATGGACCTGGAGAGAACATCCCTCTGCTGGAGCTGGAACACCTAGATCAGGTTAGAGGGACAAAGAAGGGAATGATTTTCTGTAAAAGGAATTAAAATTGTCTCCATTCCAGCATTCTGCTCCCTCAAGTCATATAACCCAGCCCTGTGTCTTGGTGAAGGGAGAGTGGCCATTTCCCAGGGGTTTCAGGATGCCACAGGCAATGGGGTTGTCAGGGGTGTCAAACTATCACACATCCCTGGTGCTGAGGGTGTTCCTGCTTCACTGATGTTATCTGCTGTGTCACCTTCCCACCTGCTGCCCTGCAGGAGCAGAGAGAGAAAGGGGGTGCTCCATGTCTTTTTTTTTCCTTAGGATTCTTCTGATGACATGAGGAAAGTCCAAAGGAGGGAGAAGAATCGAATTGCTGCCCAGAAGAGTCGCCTGAGGCAGACCCAGAAAGCAGACACACTGCACTTGGTGAGCACTCCCACACTTCCCCATCCCGGGAGCAGAGGGATCACAGAGGGGACAGGCTGGTTTTTCTCCAGGGAGTAGGAGCAGAGGGATCACAGAAGTGACAGAGATATTTTTCTCCAAGGATAATGAGCAGAGATGCTGAGCTGAGGCAGGACAAGTGAGACCAGGGCAGGATGCAGGATGCAGCAAGAGCACACAGCCCAGGCCAGCTGCCAATGAAACATTTCATTTTGCAGCTAGTTTTGACTCTGCCTTTATCTCACGGTCTGACATTGCTGGTTTCCTCTTCCAACCTCTTCAAAAGCCAAAAAGTTCTTTGGAAGCAGAGGCTCACACAGGCTGACTCTCTGTGCTTGGTGCAGCAGTGCCACAGTGTTCAAGGATGCTTTTCTGAGACATCAGGGCTTTGTGTGTCCAGTAGAATGACTGATGATGGTGCAGTGTGGAGCCAAATGGGCTAACTTAGTGTAGATAAATAAATGCTAATAATTTTTTAATATTTAAAGTGTCTCCATGGTAGCTCTTGTATCCCTTTCTACACCTGACCACTGCCTTGAGGCTTTTCCTGTTGTTAATGGATTTTCCTCTCCTTTGGTTTCACTCTGCTGTTCCACTCTCCTCCTGTGCTACCATGGGCTGAACCTACTGCTCATCCCAATGTGAGGAATTAGGCATCTGTTTTTCAGGAAGAAAAGTGACTTCTGTCTGTGTGTTTGGGCAGGAGAGTGTGGTCAGTGCTGGAGCACTGGGCTGGACATGAATTTTGGCTGTTAGCAAGTGGTTGTCATGTGTTTTGGGGCACTGGTGGGCAGAATGTGCAGTCTGCAATCCTTGCACTGGGCTCTGCTGCCCTTTGGAAAGTGCTAGTCAGGCTCATGTTGAAAGCAAACATCCTTCAACTTAGTGAGCTTCATATTTCTCCAGATTTTCTGGAGAAAGAATTAGAATTATAGAATAGTTAGGCTTAGAAGGGACCTTAAAGATCATCTAGACCACCCCCAGGGATTGAGTGGGCATCCACAACTTCCCTGGGCAACCTCTTCCAGTTTCTCACCACCCCTCTTCGTTGCCCCACCAAAGATATTAAATTCTTGACAAGCTGCTCCTCAGCCTCCCTCCTTATGTTCTTCTCTGAGTCCGAGACTGGAGCTTGGTTTAAGACAGAGATTTCTTTCTTTTCTCAGCAATTGATGATCTTTTTACAGTTGACATGGCTCTAGGCTGTGCCTGAAAGGAGTGAAGAGACATCCTTTCCTTGGGGTCAGTGCAGGATGTCCCCGCCTATGGCAGGGGGGTTGGAACTAGATGATCTCTAAGGTCCTTTCCAACCCAAACTATTTTATGATTCTAAGATTGCTGCTGCTCAGCCAACACTGAGAGCACACATTCTTTGCCTTCCCGTGGGGATGGGAGAATGGAGGGCTGCGTCTAGTTTGGTTCAGAGGAAAAGATCCTGGCAGACAGGAAGCTGGAGAAATGCAGAGAGGCAAGTGGAGGGATGGACGGTGAATTTTTGCCAATATTTTTCCAATTCCTGGTGAACAGTGACCCCCGCTGTTCCTATTTATTTTCCCTGAGCTCTCCTTGCCTTGGGTCAGCTCCGCATCGGGGACTTCGCTTCTCTCATGTGACTCTACCTAGAAGAGCACGGCTCAGCTTGAGCTTTGGTGATAGGAAAGGAGACAGCGGTTCCACCTGCCCCAGGGCTTTGCAGCTTGTGTTTTGAGGGGGATGAATCACGGGGATGCTGGGGCTCCTTCCTAGCCCCTGGATGATTCCAGTCAGCCTCTGGGTTCAGCGTCCCATGTGATTTCTGAAGTATTTAGTCACGGCCGAGAGATGCTCAGACTCCTCCTGTGACATCCCCTCTATCCACCGATCGCATTTCAACCTGTGTGAAGCGGGCAGCCCCCTCAGAAGTCAGGATGGAGTGAGGGGACAAGTGGAAAGGTGCCAGCTTCACCTTGCAAATTGGTGGTGCAGCTTTCCAGGAGGCTCAGAACACCGGGTCCCCTTTTATCTGCCTTGGATTCCGTGGCAGAGCCTGTCACCATGTTCTCCCTCCCTCTTCCCATCCTGCCCATGGCTCCATAGGATGCTCCATGCTGGATCCGGCTGCACTTCAGCAGTGAGAGAAGCAGGAAAGGCTGCGATGCTCTGGGATCGTTGAGAGACATCGGAGCATCCTTATAAACCCCTTTTGTTGTCATTCTCCTGAACAACACCATCAATTCATCTCTTCTGAGGCCTCAGTTTCTCTTTTCTTTTGAGTCAGTCATCTCCCCCTCCTCCCTGCCCTGCCGCTGGTTTCCCCCCCCGGGCTGGTAGCAGGAAGCAGTGAGTCTTTTCTTTCCAGGGCAATGACAGGTTTCCTGTGGCAGGTGGTTTTCTGGTTAAAGACGGCGGTTATTCAGCCCCCCCCCCCCTGTCCGGGCGGCCCCGGGAAGGATGGGGGGGGGCATGTGCGTGAGAGGGAGCGAGAAAGCCTGGGCGGGAGCACAAACTCCGCCATCACTTCTCGTAACCCGCTTCCCCGGGGCCACCACCAGCGCATCCTCACCCGGACCAGCCAGGGGAGTGGGGTTTGCCCAAAGGTGGGGGGGTGCTCCGTCTACCGGAATTTACCGGAAACGTGTCATCGTGGAAACTCTGCGGAGCAGAGAGGAGCGGGGACGGCCACCTCCTCCTCATCCTCCTCGCCTTGTCCCCGCCGCTCCTGCGCTAAGGAAACCCCCCCCAACCCCTTGTGGTTTTGTCCCCTCAGGAAAGCGAAGACCTGGAGAGGCAGAACGCGGCCCTGCGGAGGGAGATCAAGCAGCTGACGGAGGAAATGAAGCATTTCGCCTCCATGCTGAGCTCCCACGAACCGCTCTGCTCCATCCTGGCCGCCGCTCCCCCGCCGCCTCCTCCTCCGCCGCCCGCCGAGGTTCTGTTCGCCGCGCACTCCTTCCACCAGCCACACATCGGCTCCCCCCGTTACCAGCACTGAGACACGGCCCCACGGCTCCACTCACGGCCACAGCCAGCTTCACGGGGCTCCTTTCATTTCTATTTTTCCCCATCCGAGCCAGAGGGACGGAAGGAAAGACGGACAAACGGACGGACAGCATCCCTTCTCCAAGCGTGTGCTCTGAGTGAGTGAAGCGCATAAAGACTGTGCCCAAACAGTGACAGAGACACCAGGAGGCATCTTCCAGGGGTTTCCAGCTTGAAAACAGGGAGGAAGAGGCACTCTTCGAAGGGGATCATCCTCGTCTCCCGCCACCAGGTCGGGGATGCTCAAGGAGACACCGGCGACATCCCCGCCAGCTGCCTCCACAGCTTCCAGGATGAGGAAGGGGAGCAGGGGCAGAGGAGAAGGTTTTGGGGGGGTTGGCATAGAGTACCAGGGCGACACTGGTTTATTTTTGTAAAATAAAAATCGAAAAATTATAGAATGATAGAATGGTTTGGGTTGGTAGGGACCTCTAAAGGTCATCTAGTCCAAACCCCCACTGCAAAGAGCAGACACATCTTCAACCACATCACCTTCTTTCAGGCACAGAGAAGCAGCTGGTACCCAGGTGGATTTTGGCCCAGAATCATAGCTCTCTACAACAGCTGGGAAAAGTCAGTAATGGGTTGTGCTGTGGCCATTTTCTCTTTCCAGTTTGCCCTAATGGGATGGCAACCAAATTTTGCCATGGCTTGGCAAGCTGTCCACAGGAGGGTTGCATCAAAATTTCTCCTGACAAGGTCTTTTAAGAGTCTTTTGAGCATCTTGCCTCCAGCTTCTGTGCCAGTATGGGAGTTAACATGTCCAGGGATGCCTGCTGTTGGTGGTGAAGGTATCATCACCCTACAAAAGCAGTGCTGAGGCAACAGAAGGTTTTGCTGGCTCATACCCTCAGCACCAAAAGGGCTCTCACAGGAGGAAATGGTGATTATTCCAACCAGGCAGCTGGCTTCCTACATGCAGGACATGCAAAATACAGCTACTGGCAGCAAAAAGATTCTAGCCAGGTTCATGATAAAGCAGCAGGAACAATTTCAGTGTGTCTTACACCACCTCTACCTTCTAGATCTCACACCAGTAGGTTTCACATCACCCCTTGGGACAATAACCAGAGCAGCCAGTCCCCAACATGGGCCATGCTTTGAGCCATCCGGGCTATAAAGGCTCTTCCCAAACTGCTTTTAACTATTTAATCCTTGGAGAGGAAATTGTAGCTTTAGAGAAGCTTATTTATTAGGCTCTGCTTCTGGTGGGTTTGCCCAGGGAATTTTTCACTAGTTGTTCCTTAGTGCTCTGATACTCCCATTCTTCCCAGATTACACAGAATCAGAGGAAAAAAAAAGCTGCTGCTACCTCAGTTGGGGTTTGCTGTGCAGGGCAGTGGGAGAACAAGGTCCAAGCTTGTGGTGTCTTAAAACACAGCATTGCCTAAAATAATGAGCAACCTCCATCCTTGCTGCAAGATGTGTGTGTAAAATGATAAGCCTGGTCTTAGAGGCAGATGGAGATGGTCCTACCCCAAAGTACATGTGTCAGCTATGCCCACGCAGACACTAAGCCAGGATTTTTTTTTGTTGCAGAGCTGTGGAGGTGTGAGCTGGCTGGGTGGGGTTGAACAGGGTACCAACAGAATTGCTAGACTACCCACTGGTAACGTCTCTCAGACTTACTGCTGCCACTCAGAATGAAAATAAGCGGTGAGACCGAGAGGCGGGTTTGCAACAACATCCTCCCCAGGACCTAAACAATACCCTTGGCATCATCACTTAAGGTGCCCTCCTTCTGCAGGGCTGTCTAGAAGCTGGAAGGCCTCCAAGCAGCATCGTGTTCAGGCATTTTTGCCCCAAAACAGGGTGTGTGTTGAGGCTAAGTGACATGTCTTCCAATCTGACTTGGCTTTGCCCTCAAAAATCTGATGACCACAGTTCAAGCAGTTTTTAACCTCTAGATTGCTTCTGGTGATTGCTAGATATCTAGGATTTGGTCTCTCTTTGGTATGAAAAAAATGGTTTTCTTGGGAGATCTAGCACTCAAGCAACAAGCGATAACTTCTGGTTTTCAGGGCCAGCATCTCTTTCAACCTGAGAAAAAAGATGTTTTCCTGAGCTGCTTGTCCAGGCTGTATCAAGAGATTCCTTCCCTTCTGTCCCAGTGCTGACTCTTCCTTATCTTTCAGACTCTTGGCCCATGCTCAACACCTCTCATGCTACTAGTTTTAATTTCTGAGTGGCCAAGTGCCTGTTCTCTCATGGTTGTCACCAACTCAATTGCTAAGGAGCTCACTCGAGGAGCAAAGGGCAGGGAGGTGGCCAAGGCAGTTATCCCCGATTGCTTTCGATTGTCTGCTCCCGCCCAAGTGAAATTCCTTTTGAGCTTCATTTCCATGGCACTTGACATATCTGAAGCATTGTGTCTGCAGGAGCACCCTGTTTCTTGCTGCTCCGAGGGAAGGGGATGCTTCTGGGCAGAGACATTGGCTGAAGACTGGGCTTGTGGCAATGCCTTTGTGTTGGTCTGCACAATCCTTCGCTGAAAAGAGATGAGGGCATCCAGGAGGCTGAGAGACCTTTTGAGGCAGGGAAGGAAGGCAGAGAGAAAACTCTTCTCTGCAGGCACAGCCGTCTGAAATTCTGTGTTTGTGCTGGCATCTGCTGGACAAAGGCTGAGCTCTCCCAAACCTGCTACCACGGCTCTGGGTTACCAGAAGCCTCCATATTTACTTACTTTCTTCTCTGCAGGCAAAACAGAGGTGTGTGGGGAACATCTATTTATACAGTAAGAGAGTGGAGATGGGAGCTGGAGGACAAGAGAGTTATGTTTTCCTTTATGGTCTTCACTCGACCTCAATAACTCTTCCAGATGAAGGCATCTGTGCCTTCTTGTCACAAAACACGGAAGATGAAGTAATTCTCTCCTTTTCGGTCTCCCTGAGAGCACAGGCTCAGCACTTTCCAAGCACACACTATCAATACTTCAAGGATGCTCCTATGGGAAGATAAAGATATGACATTTGGTGCTGACTTAAGCTCAACTTATCTCCCCACCAGGGAAGCCCAGAGCAATCCTCTGCACCTCTGGTGTTCCCTTCCTTGCTGACAAGGTAGGGAAAACCAGAGCCAGACAGTCCAGAGGAAGGTGGTGCATCCATCTGACAGCATGGGGCTGTTACCATCCCACCTGTCATCACTATGACAGCTTTAAAAATTGATTCCTGTGTGGATTTTCTCTCTGGAGGGACAGAAGAAGGTGTAATACCCAGGCATGGTATGGAAGGAGCCAGGAAAGAAATAGAGGCACATCTTCAGCTTGGCAAAGGACACACTAAGCAGCTCTGTTGCTCCCTTTGCTGTAGCTCCAGAGGATTTATGCATTTGTTTTGCAAAACCCATCTCAGAAGTTACTTCTGTTAGTGCTGCCAGCCTGCACCAGCAAGAGGATAATCTGCATGCTCAGCTAAAGCAGCAGCCCACAAAAGAGACCCTTTCTCTGCCTCTTACAACGGTCATGGAGTCCAAAGCAGTGCTTGTCATAGAGAATGCTGTCTGGATGCTAATGCTGCAGCACACAGAGATCAAAGATCGGAGGTTGCTGCTAAGAGACAAAGTGTTTTTATAACTCAAAAGCTGGCAAGGAGAGAAAAAGCAAAACATGGCATGAAAGGACAAGACTTTCCCCTGGTGAACAGCACTGTGCTTGCTCTGTCTGGGTTCTTCTGCCCTGTAGTTGCCACTTTATTGATTAATGATTTGCAGAGGATTTGAGCAGTGAGGTGGCAACATGTGCGTATATCAAGTTTTTTCAGGTTAATCAAAAATCTACCCCACTAAACAGTAGGGAAAGTATATTCATTTCTTAGAATCATAAAATAGAATAGGCAGGGACACCTCCCACTAGACCAGGTTGCTCAGTGACTTGTCCAGCCTGGCCTTAAACACCTCCAGAGAGGGGTCTGGGAGCTTTCTTTCTAAGTAAGGGTTATATTGAGTGCATTGCTACTACATAACACCATAACTTTTCTTGCAGCTGAGGCTGCAGGGATCAGACAGTCCCACTGCTTCAGAGACATCCCCAGAGAGAGAGCCCATGTTCTTCCCAACTCCTGCACCACTTCTCTGCTCTTTCCTGAGATGCAACCAACTTTTTTACCTGGCAGCAATGATGGCATGGTGTCTTGGTCATGCCCTGGGTTTGTCCTTTTTGCTGCAGTGTCAGAGGGAGGAAGGGTGTGCTTGAGTTCAGCAGTCAGCACTGCACATCTCCAGCACTTTTTAATTATGAATTAATGCCAGCTGCAAGCCTCAGGACATGAAAACCTTTTTTGTGTCTCTGGCACGAAGTGGTAGGACTCCCTGAGAGGGAGGGTGCTGAGTAAAAAGGGCTTATTTGCTTCGAGCTTTTGGTATTTGGGGTTAATCTGTGACCCTGATCTGGACTGAAGATGTAAATGTAGACTGGCTGAGTTTTGAATCTGGCTGCCTCTTTCTTCTTTCACTCTAAGTGAGGAGCTGCTCACGTCCCCTGTGCATGCAAAGGGGTGAGATGGGCTTGCTCCAGTGGCAGAGTAGACAGAGTCTGTCTCCTCACAACTCCCTGTATCTCCTCAGCTTTCCACAAGCAAAGGTTGATAGCTGCCTTTTAAGATGCTGGAGCAGCACAGCAGCCTAACCACAGCCACACAGCTTTTGGATTAGAGCTGGTTTTGGTTCTCATCCAGCCAGAGCAAGTGGGTATCAGTTTGCAGAGGCAGGCTAATCACTCTGAGCCTCTAGAGTTCTCCTCTAACCAACAACCAGCTCATCTGAGGTGCCAGGGGTGCAAGTGCTCTTCCATGCTGTGCACTCGTTTCTACAACTTTCTCTTACTGCAAGAGGTGACCTGTGAGTATTAGCCCTTCAGCCATGCCCTCCCACGTCCTCATTGAAGTTCAGACCTATATGATTCATCTATGCAAAGTTCATATCTGAACCAGATAGATTACATTAAATGAAAGCCATTGTTATGTTAAAGCCAGGTTTTGGACAGGGAGATTAATAAAGAGGGAAGTGACAGCTCCAGCTGCTCTTGGGCAAGCAGGCAAGGTTGGAACATGTCAGGCTGGGGTTTGGAACATCAGGCTTGCCCCTGGCACCTGAATTCTTCCTTCCTCCCTTCCTTCCCTCCTTTCGTTCCTCCTTTCCTTCTTCCTACAGTAATAAACCAACTCACTTTCTGGTCCTGTTTTCTGGTGGCCCCTGGGATGTAGAAATCTCTGGATGCCAGCAGAGGGCTCACAGCCTTCCCTCTCCCATGGAGGAACAAATCTGCCTTTGTACAAGGTCTGCCTCCAGCTGTGCATTGCATCCAGCTGTGACCCAGGAGACGTGAGTGGTCTTGCTGTTTGGTCTGATGATACAACAGCCTAACTCTGGAAGACCTCTGCTAAGGCAGTTTGCACGTTGAACCCTGTAGAAAGCTGGGTTGGATCCTTCCTCCATCAACAAAGACATTTCAATCTTCTCAATGTCTGTGGGGAAAGGTGGGGTGGGATAGACTGGGAAGTCTTAATCCTTCCAGTGAAAATATGATATAGCTACCCAAGAGCTACACTGGTTACACCTCCTAAGCACAACAATGAGCTTTAGGGGCACTAATCACAATGAACACTGTTGAATTTGAGAGTAAGGGATATCCTGTGAGCTTAGACACTTTCCCATTTAAAGGAAGCCTAATCATCCTCTGCAGGAACTGCAGGGGTGGAAGATCCAGCAGAAGGCTGAGTACCTGCTTTTCCTTGGCAACCTTCACCTTCTGTCCCTCCTACACCTTGGACACCTTCAGGAATTAAGATGTAATAAATAATATGGCATTTAAGGCCAGGCTGGACAAGGCACTGATGTAGTGGGAGGTGTCTCTGCCCATGGCAGGGGGGGTTAGAACTTGATGATCTTTAAAGTCCCCTCCAACCCAAACTATTCTATGATTCTATGACTTATTCTTTTCACAATAATTTTCTAACCTGCTTTCCAGGCTATTTTCTACCATTCTGGTGTTGCATGTCATTGAAGCCCACTGCCATTCACAAGGAGTCACTGGCAGCATCATCGCCAGCATTTCTCTTTATGGTTGGGCTTGGAGAAATCCAAGTTTGTTCTGAAATGTGTTCTTCTGCCCCTAAAAAACATACAGGAATTGCATATACTCTTTGGTCATAAAGGTATTGCATGTTCTCCTTGGTCATAAAGGCTGAGTACACTCTATGGGCATCAGAAGTTGGGTTTCTTGAGATGCTGGGATCTATTTGATGGCCTGTATCATTATATTTAATTTGGGTCCTGCTTCTGCCTCTGGTTTAGCACTTTCCAACCTTCACAGAGACTTTTGGCTATAGGATCCTACAACATTTTTTAGCACTCGTGTCAATCCTTGTGTAAAGAAGATTTTATTCAAGCCTTAAAATCCACTTCAAGGGGTTGTCCTGAAATATAAATAATTTCTCATGGCTCAGAAGTTTTTATATAAAGATTTTCTGATGAGGGGAAATCCAAAAGCAGGTGCTGTGTCGTTTCAAGAAGGGATGGGGGCTCATCTGAGTAGAAACAGATGCAGCAATGGAGAGAGAGAGGAAGAAATGCAAAGCACTGGGGTTTTATTTTGGTCCAGAAGTTGGCAGGGGATAAAAAGCAGATCACAGAGTCACAGAAACAAAACAAAACAGCCTTGAGATCAGAGGAGACAAGTTCTGGGAAGTGTGGCCCTATAGGTATGAAAAATGCTTGACTACATCATCCTGGAGATTCTCTGCCCCAAGCCTGTGTTTGAGGACTACAACACATCCTCAAGACAGGTCATTGATCCCATTCTTCCAAGTGACCTTTGGAAGAGGGGTGAGCAATGCCAACGTGCAACCAGGGCTGTGTTTTAAAGCTCGGGCTGCTGAGTAATGTGTGTGCTCATCAGGTAACAGGATATTAATTAAACCAACCTCAGATGAGGAGGGATATCCAGGCAGGAGCGAAGGAGCAGTCGGGGCGATGGTGACTCAGCCAGCCCCGCTTCTTTTGGCTCTTTTTCCCTGGGTTGCATCATTCCGCTGCGTGTTTTCGCTTCGTCACGGCACAGATATTAAAAAAAAAAAAAATAGAGAGGAAAAACATCCCAAACCAAGCCAAACGAAAGCCCCAAACTCTATAACTCTGTTCACCCCTCCGGTGCCGCCCAACCGGGCAGAGCAACCCCACAAACACGATCGTTTCCCCTCTCCCCCCCCCTTCCTCCGCTCTGGCTCACTCCGTGTCACGCCCCGAAGCCTCTCCGCTCGGCGGGGCCGGAGAAGGTCGGGGTGAGGGCGGCTGTAGGGACAGAAAAAGGGGTGAAGGCGGCTGCAGGGACAGAAAAGGGGGACACAGCCTCTTCGCCACAGCAGCCTCCTTGCAGCGGCCGCACCGCCCGTTGCCAGTTGGCCGATGCGGGGCGGGGCGGAGGGC
>VZTY01001947.1:73614-104754 GCA_013400935.1 Turnix velox
GGCGGCAGCCAGTGAGCTCGGCGGGGCGGCCGGCGGGGCTTTACCGGCCAGGTGAGTAGTGTTGGAGAGCCCAGCCCAGGCCGACAACCTCGTCGGTGCCGCCGGGATGGTGCAGCAGGAGGCCGGAGGGGCAGCGAAGGGGGAGGCCGGCGGAGTCCCCGACGAGGTGCGGCTGTCCCGGCGGCGCTGGGCCGTGGTGCTGCTCTTCAGCAGTTACTCCCTCTGCAACGCCTTCCAGTGGATCCAGTACGGCAGCATCAGCAACATCTTCCTGCGCTTCTACGGCGTGAACGCCTTCGCCATCGACTGGCTCTCCATGAGCTACATGCTCGTCTACATCCCCCTCATCTTCCCCGTGGCCTGGCTGCTGGACAAGCGGGGCCTGCGCCTCATCGCCCTGGCCGGCTCGGCCCTCAACGCCACGGGCGCCTGGGTGAAGCTGGGCAGCCTGAAGCCTCAGCTCTTCCCCGTCACCGTCCTGGGGCAGGTCATCTGCGCCGTGGCACAGGTCTTCATCCTGGGCATGCCCTCCCGCATCGCCTCCGTCTGGTTCGGCTCCCACGAGGTCTCCACCGCCTGCTCCATCGCCGTCTTTGGGAACCAGGTAACAGGCCGGCTGTCCCCACGCCTGTCCCCAAAGCTATCCCCATGTCTGTCATCCTCACAGCTGTCCCCACGCCTGTCCCCATGGCTTTCCCCATGGCTGTCCCCAAAGCTGTCCCCATGTCTGTCATCTCCACAGCTGTCCCCACTGCTGTTCCCACTGCTGTCCCCATGGCTGTCATCCTCACAGCTGTCCCCACCCTGGCCAAGTCCCTGGGCCAAGCCTTTGCCAGCCTGGCCACAGTCTGGGAGTGATAAGGGGTGAGACAGCAGCAAAACTGGGAGGGGGAAGAGGATCCCCAGGGCCTGGAAGGAGAGGGGAAGGATAAGAAACACGCAAAATTAGGCAGGGAAATGGAGCTGATACCTGAAGGGACACAGCCAGGGTCAGGTTGTGGGGTGATGGTGGTGGTTAGGAAGAAGGGGGACCACAATCTACATGAGAGTTGGGTGTGATTCTAACTTTAAGCATTGTTTGAACTTGGGAACTTCTCCAGTGCCCTCCTACACCAATGCCACCAGTTCAGGGGGTGTCTCCATGGATGGATTCAGTAGCCCCACAAATGGGCTAGAGGGGAATGTGCAAGTGGGACCACGGTCTGCAAAGCTGAGGGTGACATGAGAGTTGAGTATGATTCTGGCTTTGAGCACTGTTTGAACTCAGGATCTTCTCTGATGCTCTCCTACTCCAATGTCTCCAGTTCAGGGGATGATTCAGTAGCCTCACAGATGGATTCAGTAGCCTCACAGATGGGCTAGAGGGGAATGTGCAGGTAGTGTCCAGCAAACCTCAGATTTTTCACAGTGAGGGTGAGAGAACATTGGAACAGTGCCCAGAGAGGTTGTGGAGTCTCCTTCTCTGGAGACATTCAAAATGCATCTGGAGGAGTTCCTGTGTGACCTGGTCTGGGTGTTCTTGCTCTGGCAGGGGGATTGGACTAGGTGATGTCTCAAGGTCCCTTTCAATTCCTGATATTCAGTGTGATCTGCAGCTGCATCTGGACATGGACACTGCTGTATCCTCCTCCTGCTCGTGACAGGATGAGCCAAAGGAGATTAGTTGCCTACTGGAAAGAGTACTTGCCACTGGGCCTGGAGGAAAGAAACACTTTGATACCTCTAAAAAGTAGGGACAAAGTTTCCACAGCTCTGGTGTGGAAAAAACAAAACTTCCATCATAGCAGGGTGAGAGGGTAAGTGCCCCGAGCACTTTTGTATCAAGGCAAGTCAAGGAAGGCAACGACCCACTCTTGCTCAAGCTTTGAGGGCTGACACTTGCAGCCAGCTGGTCCTCAGAGGAGATGGATTTTTCCACAGCTTTGAGAGGATGAGTTTCTTGACCCTTGCACGGGAACACCCACTCATCCCTGTTGTGCAAAGCTGATGCAATGTGGTGTGAGTCCTCTGCGAGGCTGCTGTGAAGAGCTGGGAAATACAACCTGTCATTAGCTGGTGGGTTGGATGTGTGTCCCTTGCCTTGAAACCCCATGTCCTGCCCTAACGACAGCACCCTGCCCTGCTCACTTCAGCCTGTGAGTGCAATTCAGGCTTGGACGTTTTGCAGTTCAGGCAGTTTCTTAAGCAGGGTTTTCTTCTTCACAGATAACTTTGTGTGCAGTGGGTTTGAGGTCTCCTTTCTCTGCATTCCTGGGGTTTTTCTGCTTATTTAAATGCTGCTGAGGCAAAAAGAGGTGAAGGCTTGGAGGTGGTGTTTGTGGAGCAGTGCTAAGGAATTAAATAGATCCTGGTTTATCACAAAATATCAGGGATTAGAAGGGACCTCGAGAGATCAGCTAGTCCAATCCCCCTACCAGAGCAGGAACATCCAGATCAGATCACACAGGAACTTGTCTAGATTGGTTTTGATGTCTTCTAGAAAAAGGAAACATCTTTCTCTTTGTGAATACTTAGCTTTCCTCTTACCACCAGCTATTGGGCTGGCTTTTATGTGTTTTAAATGAATCTTTAGAGTGGAAATCTTTTAACTTGGCACAAACACCCTGCTACTTTAGGAGTAAATAAGTAACAGAACGTTTTACTGTTGGACTTCTTTTTTTTTTTTTTTTTTTCAATTATTCAGGTGGAGTTACTCAATGGTGCATAAGAAATCCAAACAATGAGGTTTCCAGTCTGTGCTGTATGTGTCTATGGTATCCTCACCGTTCTAGAAGGAGACCATGGTTTAACAGCTGTGGAAAATAATCCTTGGGTTTACTTTTGGTGTTCCACTCTGCTGTGGGACTTGTATTAACATGGCAGTGAGACTTCAGCTCAGTTCATAGCCCTTTCTTTGTAACCCCTGGCTTTCATTTGAGAGGACTGGAGAAATCAGAAACAGCAATGACTAAAGACAGAGTGTGCTCCATAGTAGGGAATTATTAATTCCCTTAACTTCATTCTCTGAGTGGAGTGTTGATGTGGTTTGGGAGGAGAGAAAACTTGGGCTTCATAGCAATCTCTGCCTCTGGGGAGAAAGGATGCAACACCTTACTCATCTTAAAGTGGAGCACGCCCTTGTTCTTTTGCAGTTGGCATGTGATTTCAGAGCTTTCTGGCTTCAGAATGGCCTGAGGCTGAGCTTTTAGGTGCTTCCTTTTGTTCTGAATTAAGGAACACGCTGTGAATGGGGTAGTGGGTGGGTGTTGACATTCATCTGAATGCCTTTGGTGCTGGTAACAGTTTGTACTGTTGTTAGGTACTAACTCTCCTGTACCTTTTGCCCTTCAGGGAAGGCAGCACCTGAAAGTTTAAGAATTGTGGTGGAAGTGGAGCACATCCTGTGGAATTCCTGTCTTCAGGTGGATTTCTAGATATCTTTGTCCCTGCTGGAGGATCCCCTATATCTTCAGATGAGATGTGATCCCTGTTAGAAATAGGGGCAGGTGGTAGTCTGAGTCATTGCACCTCTTTAGCTTGGTCCAAGGGGGTTAGCTATTGGAACAGAGAGGATTTTATCAAGGAACCAAGAGGAGCTGGTAGTGGCAGTAGTTAATGGTTGACATTCTCAAAGCCTGGCTCCTTTTTCCATCTGGAAAGAAGGAGAGGGTGGATCAAAGCACTTGGATTGGGAGGAGTGCTGTGTGATGGGCTCTCTGAGGTCTTGGACATGGCTCATTGTGGGAGGGTGTGCCCACCAAATACTAGTGTGGCTTTTCCAAGAAAGCCCAAGTTTCTATGAATAGGCACTGGAGCCTGAAATTAACTTTCTACCCATTTCATCAGGTGTTCCCTTTTTAGCGAAAGACAGTTCCCCTTCTCCCTCACAGCAGCAGTTGGCTTTGGGTTATGATGTTTGTAAGTTGCAGGGGAGATGAATGACTTCAGTGTCTTTACTGGGAGCAGCTGCCCTGTGGCACCCTCAGGGCTTGCCCAGCAGGATCCCTAAGGGCTGGCTGTGTTAGGTGTCTGTAGTAGGTCCTGGAATACAGTATTAGGTTCCAACAGCAGCTGGGATAGCTGTCAGAGCCAAAACACCTCCTGTATTCTCTCTTGTCTGCTGTTGCTTTGCTGCACTGAGTTTCTCTCCCTGTAAACTAAAGGAAAGTGCATTCGATATTGAGAGGCCCTGAGTGACTTCCATGGGGGAAGTAATTGTCATACATCATTGCATAACACTAAGCATTGTGAGGTGATACCATAGGAGCAGGAATGTGATGAAGAATGAAGTTTGCTTTGCTTCCAGAAGACCTTTGGTTGTGTAAATGCAGTTTGGGGGAAAAAAAAAAATCTCCCCTGTCAGTGGGTGAGTAAAAAAGAGCCTAAGCACTATCTTATCTCGTACCAGGGCTTGGATTACAATTTTTCCTTTCACAGCTTGGATCTTTCCTCCTTCTAGAAGAAAGAAAGGTGGATAACCTGTGGTTTGTAGATATTTCTGTGAGTTGAGCTCACAACTGCTTGTATTTCAGCAAGCTCCTAAGGTTTTGCTGTCAGTGGTATGGAAGAGGCATATTCTAGACAGCAACCCACACAAAAGTACACTGGGGAGGTAGAAAACCCTCACTACTCACTCACACACAAACACACCAATCTGCTAACTCCACTTTGTTATCAAACACTCAAATTTGGAATAGAGGAAAAGAGTGATGTGAATTTTCAAGTGGCCCAGCACAGGCAGGAGTCCTGGGAAACCTCAGGGGCAGGTTTTTTGTCTTCAAAGAGTTTTGACTTGGTTTATAAAGCTGTCCTCCACCCTTTTGTGGCCTAATTATGACTTGACTTTAGCTTGGTCCAGCTTGCTATCTCTTTTTACTTTGCTTGGAGGAGTAATGTCCAGTGTTAGAGTTGAGGGTTGGATGCTTTTGTTTTTTGTTTTTCTTAACTGTGGTTCTTTTATTTTATTCTGGACTCTTTTGCAAGTACTCTCTAGGCTTACATTTAGTGTCTTTACACTCTAAATGCCATTGCAAACATTTTAATTTCTTTTTAACAAGCTTTTTAGGCAGCTCCTGCTTCCAAGTTAAATATTGCCATGGTGCTTTGGAGGATGGGTCTTTTTTTTTGTCACTGCTGGAAGAAAGCTGAATTTGAGCTCAGTACAGAGCCATTCTGTAATATTGATTGTGGTCACACTGTGCTGCTCTGGGTCTAAATCACAAATTATGATGCCTATTACAGGCTCTGCTCAGAAAAGAGTATTTATGGCATCCAAAAATGCCATCTCTGCATCACCCCTGTCATGATGCTTATTCAGCCTGCCAAGGGCATTGTTGAAATTTCTCTGTATTGTTGTTTTTTTTCTTTTTCCTTAATTTTTTTGCCCTTGCAGCATCTCTCTGTTTCTCTCTTTTAACACTTTATTGACCTTCTGGGTTTGGTGGTCTTCCCCGTTGATATTAATGCTTACTTAGGGAATTTTATAGGGCTTCTGTATTCCTGTTACTGACTTTTAAGTTTCTTTTAAGGTGAAGACCCTCCCCTCCATCAATTGTTCATTTACAGTTTTTATGCTGATCCTGCACTGATTGTCGTCCTTCAGCAGACTCCTAGTACACAGCTAAACTTTAATTAGGAATCCTATTTTCCATTCCAAGACTTTGGGGACATTTATACCATCTTATCAACCACTTGCACTTGGCTTTTATTGCCTGTCGTGGTATGCATGTTTGAATGTTGAATGTGATGATGTTGTTGGGACTGATCCTTGATAAAATTCAGGTAGGAAATACTTTCCTTTTATCCCTTATCAACCTTTAAAGAGTAACTCATCTAAACAGTTGCAGTTGTTGACTTCCCTGTTTGAAAATTAACCCCAAAGCCTTCTTAAAATAAAGTGCCTGGCAGCTGAGGAGAGATTCTCAGATACTGGGGAAGTGTTGTGTGGCATCTTTACCTTTTCTGGTTAACAAGTTACAGTGTTGGCTGTTGGGCTGGTGTTAATGTGGGCACTGGCCTGCTAAAAATGTTGTGAAAGGTGAAGTATATGCTGTGTAATAGTCACTATGTTGCTGAGAGCTTATTTTTGTTGCTAAAAATGGTAGCTCTAAAATGTAAAATGTAGCTCTTGCTGTTGTGATTGCAGGGATTTCCCCCCCCCCTTTTTCACCGCCTAATCCTTTGCATCCAAACTTCTAATGGTTTAAAGGGGCTTCTCTTTTGGGAGGTGAAGAAAGAGGACAAAGCATCCAGTTATGGCTAGAGGAATTGTTTGGGTCTTCTGAAAAAAAAAACCCAAAACCCAGCAGCAGTGTCCAAGAGAGCTGAGTAAGGCTGTGTCCAGTGGGGTAAGTGATGACTATAGGACTTCTGGTAAAGGATTTCTGAACACTTTGCAAAACAGATTCTCAGGAACTTCTCTGTTAGGTGCATAGATCCTTTTTCAGGAGGGAGAAGATAGAGGGAGAGCTGGAAAGAGTGAATTTTCATTATGGCTCTGGAGAAGGTTATAATAGAGGTGAGAATAAAAAAAGGATTTATCTTCTTTTCCTGTTCTTGTTTTGCTGCAGCTCAGCAGCTTGTGGGATTGGCACGTGATTGCAAAGAGCAGGTAGCCAAGAAACACCTATCACAGAAATCCATCCCAGTTCTTCCAAGAATGAAACGGTGATAAGACACGGGAGCAATTTCCAGGAAGGTGTTTATAGACCTCATTTAGTAAGAGGTGGAGTGACACTCGTGAGAACTGATATGTCAGAGCTAGTAGGACTTCCCTTGAATGGAAAGGAGGTTGTGAGAGTCTTTCCCTCAAAGCTTGAACCTTTGAGAATGCTGAGGAGGTAGGAGTGAAGCCCAGTGTGCCTGTGTCCTGGGCTGGGTGAGCATACTGGAGACACAGACCTGCACTTTGGCCCTGAGCTGGGCTGCAGTTCTCTAGGAGCAATCTCTGTGAGCTTCTCTCTGTTGCAGTTGTCTTCTCTGAGGCACACAGAAATAGGAGAAGAAACTTTGTCAGGGTGAGGGTGAGAGAACACTGGCACAGGCTGCCCAGAAAGGCTGTGGGGTCTTCTTCTCTGTAGACATTCAAACCCCTCCTGTATGTGTTCTGGTGTGACCTGATCTGGATGCTCCTGCTCTGGCAGGGGAGTGGACTAGATGATCTCTTGAGGTCCCTTCCAGTCCCTGTGATTCTGTGTGAAGGCAGCAAGCACTGCAGCATCCTTCTGTATGGCAGCAGCTGCCCAGTGGGGCTGTTCAGTCATCAATGGGGCATAAGGAGTATCCTCTCTAGTCTGTTATCCTGGAATGGGAGATGGTAGTGATGTTCATTGATTCCTATTGATCTAAGGTTTCCTAGAAGGAAATGTAAAATGCAGGTGGGTTTCATTTGACTATATTGCCCTTTTTGTGGTTTAGATACTCCTCCCTCCTCGTAGTATGATGAGTGCAGAGGCTGTGTTGGGGTCATGGACAGTGGCACTTGGCATCTCTCTCTTTTGAGTCCCTTCTTGGTCTTCCCATGTATTGGAGGCTATCTTGTGAGCTTCCTGTGAGGGCTCAAAGTGCTGGGAAAGGGCTGGGGAATGGGTAAATAAATAAATAGTGCTTGGGAACCAAGCTGTGACTGAGACACAAACAATGGAAAGCAAAGCAGGGGGAAAAGTGGCTTTTATTAACTTCTCTTGTGTTTAAAGAACTCATGGATGTGTTGAGCACATTTGGGCCCCCACTTCATAAAGAGAAGAGTGTGCTTCTAAGCACCAACACAGCTATTTATTCTCCCTCCTATTTGGGGGTGTCACTGATGGTCGGTGCCACTGTCAGTCCCACTTATCAGTGTGGCAACGCCTGTGTTGCTACAGCTCCTTATCCTGGAGAAACAGCTGTAGAGTTAAAAGCCCTAATGTCCTCACTGCCACTGCAGGACCTCCTCAGCTCTTGGTCTTGTGGGGCTCTTGGCACAGTAGAGGCCAGAGCTGCAACAGTTTCTTCTTGCAGAGCTTAAGAGCTGAGTGTTTTCTGCATTTTCAAGCCCATCATGGAACCTTGGTGTTTAGGATACATCCCCCAGAACCTTTTTTGCTCTCAATTTTTTTCAGGTTCTTGTCCTTAGGGTGAGCCTTGTCTTGGGGGGGAGCTCAATAAGCAGCAGTGTCATAGCATGGCTGAGCCAGGTTGATATCTTGCTCACTATCATCAGAATTGGGCAAATTTCTGTCTCTGCCCTTATGCTTGCCTGGTTGAAAAATAGCTTAGAACAACTCATTGACTTGGCAAAGAGGTGGGTTGGATTTGGTGCTGTGTTTTCTGCTATGAGGGGATTAGGCCAGCAGGGGTGGGGGAGTGTGTATGGACAGGAACATACATGCATGGGAGTGAGTTGGGAAAGCAAAACCTTGATTTTGATGGAGGCAGGTATTTATCCTGCTCAATTCTGTTGTAAAATCTTGCTTTGGATATTCAGGCAGCTGTAAGTGCAGCAGGGAGTGGCCTCTCCTATTCCTAACTGAGATGGGTAGCTGGCTTTTATCTTTTTTTTGGGGTGGTAGAGAAGATTTTCACCTGGGTTGTGAAATTGAATTAGTCTCAGTTGAGTCCTTACTGGGTAGCAGGGGGCTGAGTTGTGGGGTGGTGGCAATGTTATGGTTCCATGTCACAGCTCTTACATGTTCCTTCTCTCTCCTGCTCAGCTTGGCATCGCTGTGGGCTTTTTAGTCCCTCCAGTTCTGGTTCCCAACGTGGAGGATGTAGAGAAGCTGGCCTACCACATCAGCATCATGTTCTTCATGACTGCAGGAGTTGCAACAGCCCTGTTCATCCTGGTTGTCATAGGTAAGGAGCTGTGAGCATGCACATGAAACCAGGTAGGACTGAGAAGAACAGCCTATGTGTGTGTGGGATCAGTGTGCTAGGAAATGGGCCAAGGAGGCTGTTTGGGGATGTGTCCTAGCACACATAACCTCAGGGTCAACATCTTGCTGCTTCAAGCACATGTAGAAGTACAAGTAGTTGTGAGTGGGCCTGCCAAATTTGTTCATTTCATCTTTGGATTACCTGTCTGATGAAACCCTGGCATGAGTAAATCCTTTTCAAAAGCCTGCAGAAATCTTCCAAGATTGACATCCAATGACAGGGCAAAGGGTGCAAGCTGGAACATAGGAAGATCAACATAAATATAAGAAAAAACCTTTTTCCCAGTGAGGGTGACAGAACACTGAAACAGGCTGCCCAGAGAGGGTGTGGAGTCTCCCTCTGGAGACATTCAAACTCCACCTGGATGCCTTCCTGTGTGACCTGGTCTAGGTGTTCCTGCTCTGGCAGGGGAGTGGACTGGATGATCTCTTGAGGTCCCTTCTAGTCCCTGTTATTATGATTCACAGTAATTTTGCCTGCAAAAAGGATTCTTGACCTTGGGTTATGTCTTAGGCCAGACTTATTACGGACAGGAAGAAACAGGCAGGTTATATTTCATCACAGGGACAAGCTGTTCAAGGATTAAAAAAAGTAAAAGGAAGCATTAAGGGCAGTAGCAGAATATTAGAGGTCTTCAGCTGAAGATCTGAAATAGAACCCAGATCTGTAGTGTGAAGGGTTGTCATGCTCACTGGAGAGCTGTCTATACTCAACTCAGTGTAATGTGTGTTTGTTAGTAGGATCCTCTTGCAAGCTTGTTCCTGTTGCCTATTCAGGTGGTGGACTTATAGAATCATAGAATAGTTTGGGTTGGAAGGGACCTTAAAGAATATCTAGCTCCAAACCCCCTGCCATAGGCAGGGACACCTCCCACTACATCAGGCTGCTCAGTGCTTTGTCCAGCCTGGCCTTAAACACCTCCAGAGATTAAGGGGACATCCACAACCTCTCTGGGCAACCTCTTCTAGTGTTTCACTACCCTCACAGGAAAGGATTTCTTCCTTGTATCTAGTCTGAATTTACCCTCTTCCAATTTACATCCATTATTTCTAGTCCTTCCATCACATCCTATTAAAAAGTCCTACCCCTGCCTTTCTGTAGCCCCCTTCAGGTATTGAGAAGCTACTGAGAATGGGAGTCAGGGAGCAAAGAAGGCAAATAAATAGCTGTCTGGTGG
This sequence comes from Turnix velox, assembly GCA_013400935.1. Taxonomy (NCBI): domain Eukaryota; kingdom Metazoa; phylum Chordata; class Aves; order Charadriiformes; family Turnicidae; genus Turnix; species Turnix velox. The sequence continues at coordinate 83,684 of VZTY01001947.1, forward strand.
AGCAGTGTCACCTGTGACAAGGATTCCTGGATGCTGCTCTAATGCTGGTTAGGGACAGCAGAGGGCTTGGTCAGCTGAACAATTGCTGAGCCCTAAAATAAAACCTGTGAATGGGTCATTGTGCCCTGGGCACTGCAGGGCACCTTTGCCAGCTGGCTTTTCCCATTCCCCTTCTGCGTGTGTAACTGCTTGTGACACTTGAGGCTGGCAGGCCATCATCATGGAGACAAAGACAATATTTATTAGCCCTGAGAACTCTGTTGTTGCTGCCAGACACTGCCTACACAAAAAGCTATTTGAGGGCAAGGTATTTTCCCCATTATAGGAGTTAAGTTGTAGAGATCATGTTCTTTCTCACTCCTAGCTTAATCCTAGAGATTAAAACTTCAGGATGAAGGTGTGTTTTGTATGATCAGTTTTACTACCTCCTGCATCCTCCCTGAAGTGGCTCTGCCCACAGCATGTGCTCAGACTCCCCGTTTGCCCTGTCACAAACATTGTGCTTTGTGTCTGTTTTCAGTTTTCAGGGAGAAGCCCCCACACCCTCCCAGCCAAGCTCAGGCCCTGATCCAGTCAAGACCAGCAGAAGAATATTCCTACCTGCAGTCAATCCTCCGTCTGCTCCGCAACACCAACTTCTTGCTACTTATGGTCACATATGGTAAGGTCTGGCCTTTTTTCTGGGCAGTTATCCACATTAGACATCTTTAGCTCCTCCTTCCATCTCTCCACTCTTCTGGAATAGTTAGCTGGCCTGAGTTGCTTTAGGGAGGCACAGGGTTAGCTGTGCTACCACTGAGCCCTTTTAGTCCAGGGATCTCAAACAAATGCTTAGGGAGGAACAAAAGAGAAGCACACAGAGCACAAGGTAACCCCCTCTGGTTTTCTCCTGATTTGCAACTGGTTTTTTTTCTTCAGAGGATTTCCTTATCCAGCCTTTTTTACCTGCTCACTTGGTTACTCACAATGAACTAATCCAAATGTTTGCCTAAGAAATACATAGAGCTGTGTCAGAGTGTGAGTCACAGCACTGAGGGAAAGTAGTTTCTCAAGGCAAGGGTATGACTGCTGGGTGTCCCAGTGGAGCTCATGTGGAGCACACAGATGTGCAGGCTCTGTCAGCTTCCTTGGCATGAAGCAAATGGAAGGAAGGACTGGAAAATATCTTTTGCCATCTGTGCTTGCAAACTGGGCTTGCTGCTTGCTTCCCTCTAGTCTTGCTCTGTTTCTCTGAAGGTAGTGTGATGTGTCCTGTCTGTTCCCAGTGATGAATTATCATGTGGAAAAGTATTTTTCTCTTTAGCAGAGAGGCCATTGTGGTCTGTGCCTGACTGCAGAATAGGATGTACTGTAGCTGGCTAGTCTGCAGGGAGTTCTGCTCTCACTTTCTACCAGCTTGCTGTGGAAGCTCCTGTGGGGGAAAGTTAAATAATACTGCAAATTCTACTAGAAGTTCTGCCTAAAGGACCTGATGTACCTGAGTAGCCAGGTCAGAAAGAGTAAGATAGTGGTTTTGTACCTGCTGAAGCTTCTAATGGTCTCTGAAGTTGTTGAAAAACCTTCTTTTTCAGTGCAGTAATATTCCTCAAATGTCTCTTAAACTCCTGCTGGTTTTACATGGCAGCTGCTGCATTGGTTGGGGGTTTTTTTCATAGTACGTGTTGTCCTCTCAGAAAGCGGAGATAGGGAAAAAAAAACCTTTCAGGCAGACTATGTCTAAAAGTTGGATTGTGTGTTCTGTTTAGTTTGCAATTACCCTGCAGGGAAAAGAAAGGGGAAATAATTTGTTAAGAATGAGGAGGGCTCTTGGTATGAAGGACAGGTTTAGAATCTGACCTCCCTGAGCTGATTTTCTTCTGGCAGTCACAAACAAGGGGGAAAAGCATTTCAGTGGCTTATAATTCAGTCTCTTTTCCTGTTACTCTGCATTTATTCTGTCCCTCTCTGTGTCAGCCTCATGTCAATCTCCAGCTTGACCTGAGGTGGTGACTGTTACTCAGAGAGGGAACTGTATAGTGAAACTTTTTTTTTTTTTTGAGTAGTATGGCTTTAAAAAGGGAACAGTTTTTCCTAGTCAAATCAAAAGTTATATTACCCAAGATTTGAGACATCTGCAACCATATGAGTGCAACTGAGTCACCCTACCTAGCAAGCACAAAACCTACAGCCTCTCTTGGCTTTGGGATTAGTGTAAGTGTATCAGGGGAGAAACAGGGCAAACTGCTGCAGGGACAGAGAGGGAAAGCCTGGTAAAGTGGGAATGGTGAAAATTACTATAAATCTATACAAAAGCCACAATTAATTCCTGGTGAATCTTTTAATGAAAGAATTTTCACTCCCCATCTTCATATCTACAGTTAAGTGTATTCTCATTGGCAACTTAACTCAGTTTGTTCGTTAAAAAAGTAAATTTAAGAACATTAAAGTCCTTTTCAGCACATGTGACTGGGAATATCAGATGTTAAACTGAGAATCAGCATCTGAAAGGTGATGGAGCAGCAAGTGAAGAGGATACTGGGTAGTGAGATCTGCATAAAAAGTCCTGGAGGATGATGAGTGTGAAGAAGAGGAAAACCAATAGTCTGCCACGTAGGTTGCTTAGCTATAGAAAACTTGGGTTCTAGGCTAAGGCTGTAGGCAGTAAACTTCCTCTTTTTTGGATGTTTTGGCAATAAACTTCCCCTTTGTAGCCTCTGTAAAATACAGGAGGTCCCGTGATGTCCCAAAAATGCACATCTGCAGTTCATTACACGCAGACCATGGCAACTAGTTAATGAATCAGGTGGGGCTGGATGTTCAGATTAAGAGGTGACCTGCTCTCAGGTACTAGTTCTGGTTTCTCTCATCTGCTTGGGCAAATGGGCACTGGCCCACTGGAAACAACCCTTGCCTGTTTGAGAGTTCAAATAATTGTAATTCACAGAGAAACTTTGCTGAGCAGCCCTGATGTGTGAAATGCCTGCAATTTTTGCCAGCCTTCACAAATGCAAATTCAGCACGTTGTCTTAATTCTTGGAATATTTTGTCTGACTCTGGTGCCAAGTCTTGCTGCCACTCTGCATTGCTTTCTTGGAAATGGTGTGTGCCCCAGGGCTGGTGAAGCTGGTGCACTGACAGCATCAGCAGCCAATGCAAGGTCTGTCTGTCCCCAGGAGACTGCTGTCCTCTTGGCTGGACAAGAAACATGCAAATGACTTCTCTGTGTTTATTCCAGGCTTTGAAGTGAAGCCATAGCATGTGGAGGGTTGATGTTCATCTTTCATGTTCCCATGACCTGGCACAGCAGTTTGTGGTATCTCCTGGTGAGCAGGGTGCTCCAGAGGCTGGGACAGGATGAAACTGGGTTGTTTTGCTCCAGCCAAACATTGCAAGAGCCAGCTTTCAAGACTGGAGGGCTGCTTCTTGCTGTGGAATCTCCAGTTGTTCTTCCCCTTCCCTGCCTGCTGGCCCTGATAGAGTTTCCAGCCTTTCTGAATGAAAAGAGCATGCCACACAGTTTACTAGCCTCTGCTGTAATCCCCCAGCATGTGCTTTTGGGGCACTGTCACAGGCAGTTGGCTTATTTGGGATCACTTTCACAAGGTTCTTCATCTCTTCTTTGTGCCATGAAGATATTCTTATTATTGCACATGAAGCAAGTGTGATTTCCCCTTTAGCTGCCAATCTTCTGGCTTCTCAGAGAAGGTTCATGAGCTGTGTGTAGGGTGATGTTTCAGGGAAAGACAGGGCTAGGTGCAGGATGGATTTGGGGGAAGACAGGGCTAGGTGCAGGATGGATTTGGGGGAAGACGGGGCTAGGTGCAGGATGGATTTGGGGGAAGCAGGGCTTGGTGCAGAATTGTTTCAGAGTCAGGGGACTGGAGAGCTTTAGGATTACATTCCCTTTGTCAAAGCTCTTCCTGCCAGACTGCACATCTGAATCATGTGTTGTGATGTTTCTGCTTTTAGCTGAGGCTGAAAGAGGAAAAAGTAGGAAGTTGAAACTCAACATTTATCTGTTCTGTCAGGATTTCAAGCACCTCTACCAGAGTTTTGAAACCCCTTGCCTCCTTATGGAGTCTGTATCATGTGAGCTGTGGTGGTGAAATCTATGTCTTCATCCTTCCCCCCCCCCCTATCAGTGAAGCCCTGAAGAGAAACTAACTGCCAATGTAAATGACTTTCTGAGAAGAAAGTTGCTGTGACTGTTACAGACCCCGTCCACCTGCGGGAGGTTTCTCGGTATCAGCCAAGGTGAGAGTGTAGCCGTTGGGCTGCTGCTGGTCCCAGCACACATGTGCTTGTTCCTTTCTACTACAAGCAAAGCTGTGGGGTGGGTTCTGTGCCCCCTGGGGAGGTGTTTGAACTCCACCAGGGCTGCCTGTGAGCTGTAGAACAGAGTGACTCTGAATGGGACTTGACCAGTATCACCCCAACAGTTTCCATTCTCACCTTGGGTGATACTGAGAAACCTCCAGCAGGTGGCTGTTGACTGTAAGAGTTAATCTGACTTTCCTTTCAGAAAGACCATCACTTTCACACTTGGGTTAATTTTTTTTTTTTTTTTTTCATTTTGGCATCAGTGATGTCTTTTAAAATGCAAGGCTTTTCCTCTGCAGACATACACCAGATGCCTGGGGAAAGTGCTGTCTGTGCTTCACTACCAGCCCTGTCCCTACTTGCCTTCTGGTGTTTCTTGGCTTGGAAGAGGGTGCTTTTTACTGTCTCCCAGCAGGGAGAGTGCTATCAGGCTCTGGTCTGGAAGCAAACCACACAGGTCAATGGTGTTGGTGTTAATTGAATCCCTGTTCTTTGTTAAAGGTGTGATGGTGAGGAAGGTGCTTTTCTAGTATACTACCATGATTTGGGGGGGGGAGAAAACTCCTATGATAAAGATGAATCTAGTAAGGGAGTTTTGAGAACCTCTGAGGTCTTGTAAGATGTTGCAGTACCAGAAATAGTCACAGCCTTTTTTCTAGCTGCTAAGGTAAGAACCATCTCAGCATGTATTCTGAGATCTGAGTGTCCTTGTTCTGCCTTTCTTTCAGTACCCTATGTCTTAGCCAGTCTGGTTGGCTCTCCTGGGATTTAGCAGCCTTGTTGTGGATCCCAAAGATCTTTCTCTGCCTTTCTAGGTTTTCACAGAGAGTAAGCAGGCTCTGAATGTGCTGCATTTTTATCCTCCTCTCAGGTCTGAATACAGGTTGCTTCTATGCCCTGTCCACTCTGCTGAACCGCATGGTGATCCATCACTACCCAGTAAGTGCATCCAACCCTTGTGGCCCTCTGCCTTGCTTTGTCCAGTGCTGGCTGCCAAAGGACAGGGTGAGAAATGAAGTGCCACAGCACTTCTGGCTGCTTCTGGCACAAATTGCCAGGCTGGCTGGAGTTACTGTAATTTTTTTTACCCTGCTCTGTGCAAAAAAGCTGATGAGCTCTAACAAAAACACCCTAAAAGAGAGCGTTTGCTTCTGAGAAATTCTTCCAGCAGTTGCCTCCACCCTGTTCCTAACAGTGGTTTCTCCTGAGGAATCTGTGCCAGGAGGCTGCCCACATTCCTGCTCTGCTGGCAGAGGGGTGAGGTGTCTCAGTGGCTGGGCTGCTGTAGAGGTTGCTGCTCGAAGCTGCCTGTCAGAGAGCTGCCTTAGAGAGGATCCCAATATTTTCTGATTAATCTGGCCCAAATCCTAACAACACACAACAAGCTTTGTAGGGTTTAAACTGACTCCTCTGAGGATGTCTCTTCACACTGGCTGGTGTTCCCCTTTTTTCTCTGGGCTGGCTCAGAGAGAAGTGCCAAACCACTTTGTGGGCAAAGTGTCCTTCCTAAGGCTACTTCTGTTTAGTTGTGACCAGCAGAAGACAGGTATGAGACAGCTTTGTTGTCTCTGGAGTTCTCTGCACTTGAATTCTTGTTGGCTCTGACTTCTTAGCTCCTGCTTTTGTGTGACAGTGTGTGTGTGTGTCTCACCACAGGGGGAGGAGGTGAATGCTGGCAGGATTGGACTCACCATTATACTGTCAGGGATGGTTGGGGCTTTGATCTCCGGCATCTGGTTGGACAGAACCAAAACCTACAAGTAAGTCCCTTGTTTGCCTCTGTGTCCCTAGTGAAATGTGCTCTTTGTAACCCCATGAAGTTGCAACTTAGCAGCCCAAGGATTGCTCATCTTTAGGGGAGAGTCTGTAGGAAAAAATATGGTTCTTCAAAATTCACTTAGTTTAAAGTGGAGTTTGGAGCTCAGTGGTGTTAGTCTGCAATAAACTCGCACAAGGTCTGATTCTAGTAGTCCCCAGGGAGGGACAGGGAGAGGGTGAGATGGCCCAGTGGCTCCTTTGTCAGGGATGAGGAAGTTCTTGGCACAAGGACAATGGAGACAGTACCAGACTATTTTTCAGCCCTTTCAAACTAGCTTCTGTGAATCTTTGTCTGACATAATGAAAGGCACATTGAATCTAGAGCCCAGAGGCGTTGTTGTTGTATTGAGGGCTGGCAAAAGTGGCATCTGAGTTGAGTGGATGATTCTGAATTTGCTACCTGGTGGCTTGAGAAGGTGGATCTGGCCAGTGTACCCTGCTGTCTGCAAAGGGACAGCTTAAAGTCTGTCCTGCAGCTTCCAGAACAGAAGAATACAGCTGTGCTACCCATGGAATTTCTACTCCAGCCCCCAGGGACTATCTGGGGGTAAGTTTAGCCTTAGGCAAGGAAAAACACTGCAAAGAATTTATTCCCCTCTGCAGCCCACAAAACCTATTTCTGTGGAACTAGCAAAAAATTTTGAGTGCTGTTGAGTCTTTATTTAGCCCCATTTAAAAGTCTATTTTAAAAAACTGTCAAGATGCCAGATGTTCAAGGTAGATGCTCTCCCCCTTTCCCTCTGCTGCTCAGATAGTGTCAGGAACCAAATGAAAATCAGGAAGGAAAAATGTCAAGTCCCTTTTTTGAGGGAGAGAGGGGGAAGCAAATGAATGGGATCCAGCTGTGATTGAGGGGAGCAGGGGGGAAGTTAATAACAGGAGGAATTGCAGAGCTCTACATGTGTGCTTGATGTTTGCTGTCCCATCAGCAGTTCATTGAAAGGGTGAAGCCAGTGCTAAGTCAGGCTTTCCTCATCTGTCATGCTTAGGGCACCAAATGGCCTTGCATTCCTGGTTTTGTTTGCCAGGCAAGTCCCTGCAGCAGCCCCTGTCCTGGGTTTGTTTCTGAAATGAGCAGAGGAAGATTTGGTCCATGCAGATACATGGGTTAGGCTGTGATGAGTGAGCAATCCTAAAATTGGGGCTGCTCCTGGTGACACGTTTTGACATCATATTAAATGGGGGCTTCATGTATATCCTTCTAGTTCCTGGCTCAGAGGAGAGAATAGGGTCCAGGATGGCAGGGCTAGGAGTAATGGATGCAAATTGGAAAAGGGGAGATTTAGGCTGTATTTAAGAAAGAAGTTCTTTACTGGGAGGGTGGTGAGACACTGGAAGAGGTTGCCCAGAGAGGTTGTGGATGCCCCCTCAATCTCTGGAGGTGTTTAAGGCCAGGCTGGACAAGGCATCTGAGTAGCCTGGTCTACTGGGGGGTTGGAACTTCTTCAGTTCTTGCCTTCTCCGGCATCTGATGTCTGAGTGTCTACAGCAGTGAGATCCTTGTGGGAGTACAGGGGACAGGCTTTTTGTTCGGGGTCTCGCCCAGCCTGGAATGTGTTGTCCTCCTAGCAAAGCCTGTGGAGGTCATCTGTCATTCCAATCCATCAAGCTGTGGAATTGCAGACAACATTCCAGGAGCAGCTCAGACTGTAGCATGTGGCTGTGGCCTCCCCCTGCCCCTTGTTCATTTGTTGCTTCAGATATTGCTTGAATGTAGTGTTTTCATGACTCCAGTCCCCTGTGAATCTGGCCCTGTCCCTTCAGTTTTCCTCATTCAGGTGACCTTCTGAGATGTGTCTGGGCTATGTTTGTGGTGGGTTGACCCTGGCTAGATGCCAGATGCCCCCCAAAGCCTTACTCCAGGGTTTCCTCTGAAGTTGAATCATAGCAGCTTCACCTTCCATCTCAATCTTGTCCCCTGCTGATGCTGTCCCTGTCTGCCTTTTTTCCCTGAGGACTCTTTTCTCACAGTCCTTAGTGTGAGGTCTTTAATCTGCCACTTCAGAGTGGAGGGGATGTGGTTGGGAGAGCCTGTGAGTATCAGAGCAGCTTAGAGATTCCAAGAGTGTCAGCTCCTTCACAGATCTCCTTCTGGCTCTGCAACAGACTTGGCAGCTGGTGCCACTCTGGCACTGCTTCCTTCCCACACCTCAGAGCACAGACAGAGAGGTTAACTCTGGTTGTCCTAAGGTAATCTCACAGGAAAGGTTCCTTCCAGCCTGTCCTCACTGCACTAGTCAGCCTGATAAAGAGTCTGGTGGTTCCTGTTCAGCAATGATCATGGAAATAGGTTGGCTGAAACCAGCAGAATGTAGTGCAAATATTCTGTTAATCTACTTCTCCACCTCTTGTTTTTATCTCTTCCATAAGGTATTTATGGCTATGATAAGAAGCTTATCAAACAAAACTGGGCATTCTTCCATGCCCTGGTGCCCCCAGGGCCACAGAGCATCCTTCTTATCCTCTGGTGATGTAGTGACAAAGGCCACTTCTTCCTGGGAACTGCTCTACCTCACTGCCTTTCCACAGAGCTTCTTTGAACTGGTGTCTTCCTGTGTTCTCAGTTAAAACCTTTTTAAAGTATTGATTGATGCTTTGTTTCCTGAGGACTAAATCTTCTCTCTTTTGTTTTCTCATCAGTGGTTTTGCTGAGGGGAGCAGGGTCTTGCTGAAGCCTGGTTTGGCAGAAGTTTGCTTGTGGCTGTTTCCTGCAGCAGGAGTGACAGTCAGGGTTGTCTGTTGAAATCCCAGCTGGGGACTGTGGTGAGGAGGCAGCTGCTTAGTGCATGGCTCCAGTGCACTTCCCAGTGTGTGGTGTCCACAGCACTCGAGCTCGTGGGATTGTGTTTTTGATGCTGGTCATTTGCATTAAAAACGGTGGTGGGGGGGGGAAAAGTGAAAATAGTTTGAGGTTTAGTTTCTTTAGTCGAATTCTAGGAACTGATACCAAGCACATTCTTAAAGGGATTAAGTCTAAAATTTGGTAGAATGTACACAAGTTAGTTGATGGTTTTATGTTTAACTTCTTCCTAAAAGACAATGACCAAAAAAATTTTGTCAACTCTGGTAACTGTTCTGTTTCCAAGAACCCAGTGGAATTTCAGTCAGGTAAATCCTTTACCTTTCTCCCTTGTTACCCTCTCTCCCTGCCTTCCACTGTGTACTGTGGAGAGCTGCTTGCTACCTGCTGTGCTAGAAAGAGACTTCTTTTTTTGATGGGAGAAGGATTTTCTTGGTGTCTAGGCAGGGATGACAGTTGCCAGTGTTTCAGTTCTGATGAAGCTGGCCTGGATTGCTGTGCGTCTTGCAGTCCTCATCCTGCTGACATTGCTCAGCATGCCCAGGCTGCAGGTCTGGCTGTTCCCAGGATGTCTGCCATGTTTCCTGGGCATGGGGTTTCTTTGCCCCCTATGCCCAGAGATGAGTGCTCCTGTTTAGCTCCCTTGGCCATGGAACTGGCACTAGCCCTGCTGAATGTGCAAGGCATTTAACACTGTCCTAAATGCTCCTGTGGCTTGAGGCTGAGCCTGTGAAAGCAACCTGGTTTGCATGGCACCTGTCTGGCTACAGCAGGCAGTTTGAACACAGAAAGGAGCAGCAATGAATGGATAACATTGAAAAACCAAGTCCATGACATTGTTGTCACCTCTTCCCTTTGCTTTCCTGCTTGAGAATGTTCAATCCCCTTCCCTACTGCTGTAAGCAAGCATGGCCACCTGGTTAGGGCACAGTGCATGCCCCAGAAAGATTCATCATCTCTTCATTTGCCTCTTGTCCTTCCCATCAAGAAGTGTGTATACTCCACATCCAGGGACCTGTCAGATCTGAGGATCTGAGTTTCTTGACTGCCTCCATACAGATGTGATACCCTACAGGGAGCAAAGGTAGGGATGTGAGAACTCCTAGGTCATGTCATTGCTTCTCTTGCTTCCTTGCTGTGTATAGGCACTCCTGTGCTCCCTGTCAGTTCCTTTGTTTGGGATCAGAAAGCTGTGCAACTCCCTTTAATTTTTATTTTTATCCATCTGCTGCAAACCCTGCCAGCACCTGTGGGTGAAAATAATAGAATGGCCATGTTAAATAAAACCCTGTTTCTGTTTTTTCTTGCAGGCAGACAACACTGGTTGTCTATGTCATGTCTCTGGTGGGTATGGTCATCTACACCTTCACTCTGAGCCTACAGCACCTCTGGCTGGTCTTTGTGACTGCAGGCATGCTGGGGTGAGTTGGTGTGCAGGCTGCTTCCCTCTAGGGATGAGCAGAGAGGCAGAGCTGGTGGCACAGGAGGGACTGGGGGAGAGCCACAGCCTGTGTTGTGTGGTTTGAGGACAAAATGATCTGCTCCTCTCATCTCTTGCCAAAATCAGGCACATTAGTTTGTCCCTGCTGAGCTGCTGCTGCTTCAAATGCTCCAGGTAATCAAGTGAAGGCTTTTGAGAAGTGGAATCACAGCTGCACAGATGACCAGTGGGCAGGAATGAAAAACTTGTGGGCCTGGGTGGGTATATGGTTTTCTGGGGGATGATGTCCCTCAGAGTTACTTGGGGGAGATGCTGCTTTTAATGCCCTGGTGTTGTAGAAGCTGGCCTTGCTCTGTGCCTTTAAGGCTGTGGAGAAAGTTATTTCTGGGTAGAAGGAAGAAAGTGTGCCCTGGTGAGGGAGTCAGCTGCCTGGGCTGTGACACTGCTAGGGGGTGACATCTTCTGCAGTCAGTGAAGTGTCCCAAAAGGTGTCATCTCACCTTCTGGGACGCTTCACTGACTGCAGAGGATGAGAAAAGGTGACACCTATCGGTGACATTGTGCCTCTTCGGTCTTACTTCTAACAGTTGCTGAGTCTTTCTTTCCTTGTGTTTCTTCACAGGTTTTTCATGACGGGATACCTGCCCTTGGGGTTTGAGTTTGCTGCAGAGCTGACATACCCAGAATCAGAAGGAACATCCTCAGGGCTCCTCAATGTCTCAGCTCAGGTAGGTGGGCTGTTTGTGAATAGCCCCTCTCTGGGGGTGTTTAAGGCCAGGCTGGACAAGGCACTGAGCAGCCTGAGCTAGTGGGAGGTGTCCCTGCCTATAGCAGGGGGGCTGGAACTCGATGATCTTTAAAGTCCCTTCCAACCAAAGTATTTTATGATTCTAAACTTCAGTCTTGCTGGGCTAACAGCTTGTCTTGATACTTCACTAAAGCTGGGAAGCTGTTCAGACAGCTTTCTAGTAGCAGTGGAGCTTGACAGTGCCTTTGTTTGTTTGTAGATCTTTGGGATTGCCTTCACCATTGGCCAAGGGAAAATCATGGATTGCTTTGGGACGAAGGCAGGAAACATCTTTCTTTGTTCCTTCCTGTTGTTGGGGTCTGTGATGACAGGTAATTCAATTTTTGTTTTCCTCCTCTGTGACTTGGGCTTGGCATATGGATTGAAGGGCTTTTCTATGTATGGATTGGTGCCTGCAGGAAAGGGCAGGACTCACCCAGCAGTTCCACAGCCACACTGCTGGGCTTCTTTAACCAAGATCTGAGGCTTCATGCCCTAGCTGCTGGCTGGGCTCTCAAAGAAACAATTTCTACTTGCTGCCATAAGGAGCTTCTCTCCTGCCTGTTTCAAAAGTGCTCTCTGCCCTACCTGGGAGAAGGGTTTCCCTTGCTTACTCTAGTGATTTTTTGTCTCTGGGGCCTCTCCTTGAGTGCTGGGGAAATTGATTTGGGCTCTACAGGGGGGACCTCATAGAACCTTCTCAATACCTGGAGAGGGCCTACGGAAAGGCTGGGGTAGGACTTTTGAATAGGATATAGGATAGAAGGACTAGAAATAATGGATGTAAATTGGAAGAGGGGAGATTCAGGCGAGATGTAAGAAAGAAATTCTTTATGGTGAGAGTGGTGAAACACTGGAAGAGGTTGTGGATGCCTCCTCAATTCCTGGAGGTGTTTAAGGCCAGGCTGGACAAGGCACTGAGCAGCCTGATGTAGTGGGAGGTGTCCCTGCCTATGGCATGGAGGTTGGAACTAGATGATCAACCCAAATGATTCTATGATAGAGTGACTTAACAGCCTTCACATCTCTTCTTCCCTCTGTCCCAGCATTCATCAAGGCAGATTTGCGAAGACAGCAGGCCAATTTGGATAATGAACAGAGAGTGAGTAAACCCTCCTTCCATCCCTGCTGTGCCCTTGCTGTTAGCTCAGGACAGCACCACCCAGCAACTCTCCTTCCTAGGAACAGGCTCTCTCTGACTTAGGACAGCAGCTGGGATTCTCTTCTCTTACCCCACAACTTCTTGCCCAGCCTCTGGGAAGCTCCTTTTTGGCATTTTACAGGGAGGTGTCTGCAATCCCAGCTGTGCCAGCTGCTGGGGCCTCTTTGCTTACTGCTCACATCATGCAGGATCTGAAGGCTCTGGGGGTCTGCAGGGCTTCACATATCCTCCCACTGGCTAGGGACAGGTGGATGGCAGCACCATGCTTGCTTCTGTCCCCTGGCAATAATCTGAGCCCCAAAGTCTTCTGCCCCTGTTTGAAGCTGGATAACTGTTATTCCAGGTCCTTAGGGAGGTGACTTATCCCTCTTCCTGTCCTCAACTGCCAAGTGAGGCTCTGTGTATTGGACTGAAGGTATCAAAGACCAAGTGAGGGCTTGAGAAGCCTGGCTCCTCTCCATGCAGACTGCTAGTTCACCTGGACACACCATAGCTCAGGGTGTGATGTCCCTAGGTCATGCTGTGCAATTAATGCAGCAGATTTCATGTATGAGAAGGTCTCTGGTGAAATAATTGCAGTGGATGCTCTAAAAAGCTCCCCCTTGCGGCTAAATGAGGGATGGCTCTGTGTGTGTGTGTGTGCGCGTGTGTGTTTGAAGCCCTCTTATTGCTGTGGGCTTCTCTTTTAGGACATAAGCAGAGATGTCCACCCAACCTCGATGAAGCCATCAGCCACCATGACTAGCAAAGCACACAGGCTCAGTTCTCTGCTGCCTCCAGGCCACTTTTTTTCAGAAGGCAGTGCTGCTTTCCTCCAGCTAACCTAACCAGTTCTATCTGGAGGGAGACTTAGAAGGTCCATAAGCAGCTCTGCTCATGAGGGTGGATTTTTCAATTATAAAATAACACACTTTTAGATTTCTTCTTCAGATTTGTTTATGCTGAAATGTCTGGGTACAGGTGCAGAGGGCAGGGTATGGAAAGGGAATTGATGTTGGCTCAAGCAGATTTTGCAGATAGAATTGTAGACCAGAGGAGTGTGTGTGAGGTCACAGGTCCCAGTCAAAAACATCCCTTGGCAGCTCTTTCCTGTTGAGGAGTCCTGCTCTGAGCAAGTCACAAGGGACATCCCACCACAGCCTCAAGTGTGGCCTCCACTTGGCTCACCTGGGTAATTCTAAAGGTTAAAAACCAACCTTAGCTGCTCTTTCAGCTGAAGTTGGGCTGAACCTGGTGTTGTGCACTAACATGTGGCTCTTTCAGGGGAGCAGCCAGCTGGGTTTGGGCATTGTCTCCTGCCTTTGTAGAGAACTCTGGCAGAAGTGTGTGCTGTAGTTTTTCTAGATGGCACAGCTGCCTTACACATGCTTGGGTGATTTTACTGGTTTCTTCCTTTTTATTGTTCCTCTCTTTTTTTTTTTTTTAATTTATTTTCCCCTCCCTACTTGCCTCTGCCTTTTCTGCCGTGGTGACTTGTGGCTGTTGGTTGTTACAGAGACTCCAAGGCACCAATCAGATCACGGATTATGGGACTGTAGCTTGTAGCCCTAACCCCAACAATTCCCATTCCTGTTCACTAGCTCATACACCAAGGTAGGAAAATGGCACTAATCTGCTGCTTCTCTGAACACTCACAGCTGGCACAGGCACCAAGCCAATGGCACTTCTGGGGTGACAGCAATGGCTGAGGACTACTGAGAATCTTTCTAGCCTTAAATTAGAAAGTTTGCTGAGAAGTTCTCTCTCCCTCTTCATGGCCAGAATACTCCTTGCTCTGGTTCCAGATCCCAGAGCCTTTCCCTTCCCCCCAAAGCCATCATGGTTGCAGTGTCCAGCACTTGCTGTCCACTGCTGGGGGTGCACAGCTTCCTGTTCATAGAATAGATTGAGTACAATCCTTTATATTTTATATAAGAAAGAAATTCTTTAAGGTGAGGGTGATGAGACACTGGAAGAGGTTGCCCAGAGGTTGTGGATGTGTTTAAGGCCAGGCTGGATGAGGCACTGAGCAACCTGGTCTAGTTGGAGGTGTCCCTGCCTATGGCAGGGGGGTTGGATCTTTAAGGTCCCTTCTAACCCAAACCATTCTGTGATTCTTGGGCACCCTCCTCAAGAACAGAGTGGGGATCCCACTGCATTCATTTCATTTAGAGGTATAGGGACTCAACTAGGTGCAGCAAGGCAAAGCCTGATGCTGGAGCAGAGAGAGAACTGAATTCTCAACGGCTGTTGGGGAGAAGAGATGCATTTTGAGGTAGCTCCCTGACACTGCTTTGACATTCCATGTTCTGGAAAGATACCAGGAGCTCTGTAGAAGAGTTGGCTTTAATCACAGCCACTTGCTCCATGTCCAGCTTCAAGAAGGAAGTGTAAAAAACATGTAGAAATGAGAGTCGTTGGGTTGGTGCCTTTTTTTGTATAAGAACATCTGAAAATTTTAATCCTCTTTGCTTGCTGATGTGTGAATCTCAGTGGCACTTGGCATTTTTTTTTCTCAGCTGTTGCTTGGAGTGTGATGCTTTATTACTCACTGTCCTCTGCTTTGCACTGACTGGCTGATGTGCCAAGTTAACCATGCTGCTCTTTGCTTTTCAAGGTGTCCAAAAGCACCTTTTCAAGGTGTCCATCACTTAGTGCTGCAGCCAGCAGGACTAAAAGGCAGAAAAAGTGAATCTGCTGGGAAAACAACTTTAATCCTGATAAGACTAGTGTGTGTTTGTGCTACAGGGAGTGTGAAACTGCCAGGCTTTGATGTGAGCATGATAAAAAGAGTCCCATAGCTAGGGAAGGATTTGTCCCCAGACTGAGAGCTTCTGGAGCTGTGTCTGAGCTGCAATCTGGGGTGGTTTTAACAGAATTACCAGTGAGGTGCTGATTTTGGAGCAAGTAGTTTAGAAGCTGTTGCTGCCTGAGCTGGACAAGCCTGCTCAGGGTATGTTTTTGATAGCTGAACTTTGTTAGAATGCCTGGCTTTGTACAATACCTGTGTCACCGCTGATGTCCCAGTTGCAGAATAGACACTGTGAGGCTTAGGGATGTATGCCCCGAGTTAAAACTGCTTCTACAAAGAAAAAAAGAAGAGTAATTGTCACAGGAGTCTCCCTTCTGAAGGGAATACAAGGTCCAATATGCAGGGAAGTAACAGAATGCAGCTTTCCCTTTACTCCTTCCTCTGGTGCTACTTCACACACCCCCTTACCCCTCCTTGCTGGCAGGAGTTCCCACACTTTGAAGTTTAAGTTTTCCTTGTCTCACTCTTGCTTCTCTGCTTTGGGATTTTGCTGCTGAGCCCTGTAAAACCTTTTCAGCTGCAGTCTGTGTAAGAGGCTACTCCAAGTGAAACTTGGACCGGTCTTGCTTCCATGCTGCCTGGGCTTCTCTTCAACTCCACTGGGTATGTGGACCTATTTGCTGTGCACTTCTCACTCCTCCTTCAGATGCTGGTCTTGCCCCAGAGTGAGTTAACCAGGAGCCCAAGCTGTGAGGGACTCCATATTTATCCTTACAAGCCCTTTGAATCAAAGAGAACTGGGGCATCTCACTGTGAGGAGAGACAGAACTTGAAGAAGTACCTGAAATGCCCCCGGGGGAAGGAGAATTCTAATTCTGACACATCCCAGAAGGGCTCAGCAGAGGAATTTGTCAAGCTCCACCCAGAAAGGCTGAAAAGGAGCTGCAGGATTTTTCCTGTTTCATGCAAGCCAGGATAGGGCAGTAATTTGACAAGAGTCTTCACTGTCCTTGCTTTTCCTGTGGTGAATGGATCTATAGCTCCTTCTGTGTTAAGGGAAAAAATTTGTAAGAGGGTTCAAGTAATCAGGGAATTGCACAGAAAAATCTTCTGTGTTTGCCTTTTATTTTTTATGGCTGTCTAAGATATGAGTGAAGAATTAAAAAAAAAAAAGTATTATCTGCACCAGATGATGGAATGATACCAGTTGTAAATCCAAACTGGGGAGACAATGACAAAGTTGGTGTCACCCCTAAGTGGGAGTTGGGGATGGAGACTTAAAGGTGAGAAGAACCAGCATTGTGGGAGTTGAAGAGCCCCTTGCTTTTGCCCCAGTAAGTACTGGGATGAGCTGGTTGCTGTGCTGAGCCTTCTGAGGGTGCAGGTTCTCTCTCCTACTTTCATAGCCTGTGTGCCACCCTGTGGCATGAAGGAGGAGCTCTCCCACTTCCTTCCCTTGTCCAGGGGACTGGCCTTGGAGTATCACTGCTTTTGTGTCACAGTGAATAGTTTTCAGGCTGTGAGGCTGATGCCAGTGCCTGTACATACAGCTTCTGCTCTGAAGAGTACAGCAAGTAGCTTAGGGGAAGTGTGACCTGTTTTCTGCAACACTGACCCACTGCCCTTGTCTGGGAAGTGAAAAAGATATGGAGAAGGAGGAGGGAAGCGGGTGAGGATGGTGGTGCTGTGAGTTAGCCAGCCTCTGTCCACCTGCTCTCTCTGAAGTCACTGAGGATCCTAACCATATTGTTTTTCCTCTCTCTGACTTGCAGAAAGTGATGCCAGAAGCCAATGCTGATCCCATAATCCTGCAGGAATCAAAGCTGTGAAAGGGAAGGGTGTCAGAGCTGGGAGATGCAGCCTCCCACCTGCTTCCCTTTGCTACCTCCTCCTGTTACATGCACACCACGCTGTGGCACAGGGTCAGGAGGGGGGAGCTCAGTGAACTGCTTGTGGAGAGCTTCCAAGAACAAAACCAGAAGAGAGTTGCTCTTTTTAGTTCTACTTCTGCACCTTGCTGCTTTGGGGAGCTTTGCTGCTTGGGAGGAAAAAGCACAAAAATTTCTGTCTTCCCCATCTCCCCATCCCAAAAGCTCTGTTTGGAAAAGAAAAAGCACACGTGCTGAGAAACACCAAGGTTGAAGCCAGCCCTGAAGCTAGTCACAGGTGAGAAACTGGATTGTTCTTGCTCTATGAGCAGCTCTGGAAGAACTTTGAGCTGGCTGTCAGGAGAGGAGAAATTGCTCTGCCTCAGTGCCTGCAGCTCTCTGTGTGGCACAGGAGATGGGAGAGGCCTCAGCACATCACCAGCAAATGCAGAGCAGCACATCTGTCCCTGCTGCCTGGCTCTGTGCCTGTCACAGATGAAGCTCTCTCCAGTCTGCAGATAAACCTCTGCTCAGAATTCACTGAGGTAAATAGAACTATGTATTCCTATATATTAGGAGTAATGGAGAGATATGAATATGCCTCCTAGCAGGAGGAAAGATCTAGTTCCCAGCCTAAGCTGAGCTCATCCCAACAGGAGTGAGTGGAAGAAGAGGCTCCCTGGGCTGAGGACCACGTCTTCCTTTTTAATGATAAAGTGCCTTTTTTGTATATTTCAACACTAGGTAAAATCTTTTTGTCTTGTGTCCTATTTGAGAGCCACAGAGAGGGGTTTGGGTACAATGGAGAATCCACATTTGCTCCACAGAGAGAGCTTCCTACTTTGTGAGAAGTGGAGAAGCCCTTATACTTCCCACCATTTGTGTCTCATAGACACTGCACCTCTTCATGCTGCAGTTTATCCTCTACATGCAAATGTAGATCCTTCTATCCCTTCCTTCTTTCCAGCTTCTTTTCACTGAGGGAGACACCAAGTGTCCTTATACTTGACATAAACGTGCAATTACATGTCTTGATTTTGTGGGGGAAGGTGGGACAAACCCCACAACTCTGTGGAATTAATAAAGTTATTCCTTTCTGACCTACAGTTTTTGAAAAAAGCATTTTTGGGTGAAATTATACAGTCCTGACACATTAAAAAAATTCAAAGTCCTATCTTTTGAGAGTTGAATAGGGTCTAAAATGGAAACAAACAGTAAAACACGACACATTCTATTAGATGTTTCAAACATCTGTGTCTTTTAATAGCCTGAAGTCATTACAGAATGGAAAAAAGTCATCCTCCTGCCCAGTGCAACTGCTGTCCTTTTTTTCCTCCCTCTCTTTCTGTTGCACAGGCACCATCTTCCCAGCTAGGAGCTCCTGCTGCTTCCTTCCCACCCTCGCTGCACTGCCCATCTGCTTTAGACATTATTTCATCCTGTTCTCTCTGCCTTCTATAGTCACAGCTCACTGCAAAGGTAGCTCAGGGCTTGCTGTCACCAACAGCTACACCAGCTCTGGGGGTGTACAAGGTGTGAGGAAGGAGTTGGAGAAAGGTGAATTTGCTGTAAAGCTGATGATTTATCATCCTGCAGTGTACAGTAGGAACTACCCTTTGCTAGAAGGTTGTAGCTGTTGAAGACAGAAAGACACACGTGCAGCTTGCTGTCATTTATTACAAATGGTCCCCCAGGAGCACACAGATTCAAGTTACTTGGCAGTGCCAGTGGCCACAGGCATTCTCTCTGCTCCAAAGTGTTAAGTGGATCCTGGGCAGCCCTGTTTCTCCTCCCCACACGTCCTCAATGCACTGGGCACACCTGAGACATTCCCTACTGTCACCAACTGCACCCTGCAAGCTTTGACACAGACCCCTCTGGGATTTGGTCTTTGACATCAATCAGTTAAAATATCAACGAGACAAATCAAAAACACTTGGTAATGAAGCACGATTGACAGAGTCCAACATTGATCCACCTGCAGAAGTTCAGCCGAACTGGAATGGAAGTTAGAAAGTGAAGAGAGGAGGTGATACTACCTCCTACACAGGGCTCTTGGCTTCAGTTTTTCTTCTTGTTTTGTGACACTGCTTCTACCTCCAGGTACTGCAGGCCGATCAACATCCCCAAGATAGAGAAACCTGTGATGAAAATAGATGAGTTGTGTGAAGAACAATCTTTAGAGGAGGTGAGGAGTTCCTTCCCACCACTCCCTTCCTCCCTCCCAGGAGAATTAGTGAGGGGCACAACACAGAGCTCTACTTACTTGCTACCATCAGGGGTGCCATAACTCCAATTGTCAGTGCTGCAGTCTGGTAAATGAAGACCTCAGAGAGGAAGTGAATAAGGGCCAAAACGAATGTGAAGAGGGTGATGTAGTAGAGGCTGTTGGAGAGCAGAAAAGAGGATTTGATGATACGTAGCTCACAGTTTTGGGCACAAGAGGAGAAAAGAAGCAAACCTGCAGGCTGCCCCATCTATCCTCAGTGTGGCAGCACAGAGGGCACTTAGTCTCTTGCCCGATGGTGGTGCAAAACTCTCTGAGAGGAACAGGGCAGTGTGTTTGGTGGTGCATTGGAAAGCACAGGCATTTTGTGCCCCGAAGGCAGGGGAAGAGGAGAGAGAGCAAGGGCAGGGTGCAGGTGGAGTGAGAAAAGTGTGTGCACATACAGAAACAGGGCGAGAACTGGGTGAGCTGAGAAGTAGGGCAGGACTTGGCTCACTCCAGGATTCATCCCCCACCTGAGCTCTGCTACCCTCTAGGGGTAGGAGAGCTGGCTCAAGAGATGAATGATTGAAAAAAAAAAAACTTTTTAAGAAATAACTAGCTTCATGGTAAATGGCATTGCCACAATGCTCCAAAACCCTGACAACTGAGTCCCTGCAGCTCAAGCCCAAGCAACCCAAGGACACTGTTGCCAGGAGAATAGTGACTTCTCCTGCAGGGCTGGGGAAGATGGTGACAAAAGAAGAGGTTATAGCAGCCTCCAACATGGGCTTTGACTAGCACAGACCCAGAGTCACCCTGCCTGCAAATCTCTCTCAGAAATACTTGTTACCACGGGGAGAAACGGCCACAGCACCTCGGGCCGCCTTCTCAGCTTCAGAAGGGGACAGCAGGTTAATGCCACCGACACCGGCCTCTCAACCCGGCACAGACTTTAGCCGAGCTGGCATAGGAAAAGCACAGCATCAGCCACTGCTTCACAGCAGCAGAGCAGCCAAGCCGTCACAAGGTGCTCTCCCAGCTGCTGCTCAGAAATTTGCGAAATAAAAGTTCTAGGATGCACCGATTTCTGTGTGAGCAGAGCCAGGCGGTGACACTGCCCATGGGGACGGAGCTACAGATGGCTCTTCTGCAGGATGGGAACCTTCCAGCCTTACGATAGTACAGAAACAGCTTTTGACTCCCCCTCTTCCTCCTTCCCTCCATCCACCGGCGAGCCAACCCCAGGGTTCCCCCGGTGCTCCCGCACGTACGTGCCGTTGCGGATGTCGATGGCGCAGAGACAGCGGATCACCGACGCCAGCAGCGTCCACACGCCGAAGGTCCGAGCCTGGAGCCCGTTCACTGCGTAAAGAAAAGGGGGGGGGAGAGCGCATGGAGGAGGGTGCACAGCCCCGCTCACCCTCCCCTCATCCTCCATCCCTCGGGATGCCCTCACCGCGAACCCGCGGCCTCGACGCGGCCCTTACCCAGGCCGGGGCTGGCGGTGTAGAGCTTCTCCGAGAGGAAGCGGTGATCGCGGAAGCTCTGCAGGGTGTTGCCGGCGGCGATGACCGACACCATGACCAGCCAGCTACGCAGCACGTTCAGGAACCGGCTCATCTTCACCTCGGCTCACCCCAGCTCAGCTCCGAGCCCAGCGGCACCACAGCGAAACTGCGGCCACGCTCCCTCCGCGCGGCCCTTCCCTCGCCCACCGCCCACCGCCGCCATTGGCCGCGCCCGCACCACGCGCCCGCACCACGCGCCCGCCTCCGCCAATCGCGTCTCTTCCCGGACCCGTCTCCGCCAATCGCGTCTCTCCCCGACACCTCTTAGCCCCGCCCATCCGAGGTAAAGGCGGGGCGAAGGCGCGGGCCGCTGCGCCTGCGCGTTGGGGGCGGTGCTAGCCCGCCCGTTGTTGTAGTAACGGGGAAGCGGCGGGAGGGGCTGAGAGCG
>VZTY01001947.1:104859-119465 GCA_013400935.1 Turnix velox
CCGTCCGTCCCTCGGTGTGGGTGGCCATCCCTCAGATTCATCCCGCCGCTGTTTTTGGCGAGGCCGCCGTGGGGTAGGCCCGGCGCCCCGTGGCCGCTGCGGGCCGGAGGGCTGTGAGGGGCTGGGGGAGGTTTCCCGGTGTCTGGCGGAGCGGGGAGGAGCGGGTGTTGGCTGCCCAGCCCGGCCCTGGTCCTGTCCTGAGGCGCTGAGGGGCGGAGCGGCCGTGAGGGGCAGGCGGGGCGGAGGGTGATGGCTTCTCTCTGCGCTCTCCCGGCTCGGCGGCGATTTAGGAGCCGGTAGCGGTTGCCGTGGGAGAGGTAGGTAAGGACGGGCGGGGGGAGTTGAAATTGCCTCGGTTTTCACTCAGCTCCTGTGCTCAGCCCTCACTGCAGGTGGGTGCTGCTGGCAGGAGGCTGGGAGGCCGCTGAGGCCGGGCTGTATGAAAGCTCCCCGAGGAGATGCCGGTGGGGATGGCTCGAGATGTGGATGAAACCGGCTCGTCCTCAGAGGAGGAAGAGGAGGCTGAAGATTTAGACGACCTGGAGTAAGTGGGGAGGGGGGGAACCCTCTTAACCGTGTCTGTCTCCCCCGGGCTGTAGGATTTGTACTAATCTGGAAAGACAGTTGCGTTCCCTGCCCTCCTCCTGCCTTTACAGAAGAAGATGGTTGGTTTAAGCCTCAAGTCTGTGGGCAGCTACCTAAAAGATCACCTCAAGGAGATCAGGGCTGGAGGTGCTGCTCTTCTTGCCTAATCTCAAGTCTGGAGTTTCATTGGGTACTCCTGTCGTGCTCTATCAAGACTTTCTTGATGATGTTTAAGCAAAGGAAACTAATGCCTTTTTGTTTGCTCAGTTTTTTGGTTTGTTTAATTTTTAACTTACCTGTAGAAAACAGAACCCTACTATACACTTGCCTGATGTGCATTGTCTTATGTCCTTTTCTTTAAAAATATCTTTTTTTTTTAAAAGTAAAGAACATAAGACATTGCACATCAGACAACTATACAGTAGGTTTCTATTTAGTGAGAACTGGAGTTTTTATTACTAGTTTCTGTTTGTTACAACATTTATTTATTTACTTCTTTTGTGTTGTGCTGTGAAGGAGCTGCTGGCTTATTCTTTCCCAAAGTGGAATGTTGTTTCTATTTTGGCTGGCCCTGCTTCAATGTGTCCTGTTAGTTTTCTTTTGAGTGCACATTGTGACTGAGTGCCCAAGGGCAAACTGACTTGAGGCGTTCAGAGGAGTGTTGGCTCACTTGCTAGATGGGATGGACAGGTCCAGAACTGCCTCCACCCAGAACATAATTAGAGCTAAGTGTTTGCATCAAGTGTCTGAAAGTCATCCTAGGAAGGAGTGAGTGTCACAGGGAGGATTGAGCCTCACTGTAAATCCTCAGGACAGGCTTAACATAAACTCCCCTTCTGTTGCCTCAGCTCATTTTCCACTTATGTAAGGCTCTGCAAATTCTGGAGGCTTCTTGGATCCCTTTCAGCTAATTACATACTAGTAGTTATTTTTTCAGCTACTTATTTTTACTTGAGAGCTAGGTAGGAATGCTCTGAAGTTGCTTTGCCTAGTTGACAATAATAATAACTTGGTTAAGAGGACCAAGATTACCCTTAAGAGTATTTCCTTGTCCTTGCATCAGCAAATGGCACCTAAGTGTAAGAAGTGTTTTGTCTTCTGTAGTTTCTCCAAACCTTGAACATTCTATAGACAAATGCTTCTGTGTATTTCTGCCAGTCTTTATATTTCTTCTTGTCTGTGCAGATAGAGGGATGTGTCTCTCCAGCCCCTCAGTCTCTGTTTTCTCCAAACTTTTAATAATTTCCTTGCCCAGCTGAGTAATAAACAGTCTGACTTTTAGTTGCTTACAGAGATTTTCTTCCTATGGTCTTTGTTTTTTGTTTAGTAGATCTTAATTTGAGATTGTTCTTGGTGGATGCTAAATTCCTTGGAGGTGACTATGGTTCCCATTGCAGTCATATTATTTTAAACAGAACTGATCACTGTCTTGCAAACTGTAGCTGAGTGGCTGGCTAAGGATGTGGTGGTTGTTCTCTGGGCTTGCATTCTGCTGTATCTTCCCTAAATTAAAGAATATCAAAGAATTTTAGCTGTTGTGTTGAGCCAGACTTCTTCTAAGCTCTCAAACTGTGCATGAGTGCACACTTGAGAATCCATGATTGCAGCCAGGCACTGATGCATGCACTGGTTTGCAGCTCTTAAATTGGAGGCTGGAACCTGTGTGGTTGTGTGGATACCAGAAATTATGGTTTATCCTGAATTACAGATCCTATTTTTAAGGCTGTAAGTACAGAGAGCTGTAGAAGTCAAAATTCGTGGTGTTTCCCCAAGTTACATTCCGCGAAAGAAATAGAAATTAAACAGAACCCAGATTTAGGTTACAGAGACCAACCCAAAAAGAGGATGATCTGGAAGATTCCCTTTATAGTTGAATAACAAGCCTGCCTAAAGTTTATGTGGCAGCACATGCACAGCCTGTGCACAAGAGGGTGCAGGAGCAACCAGAAAAGCCCAGCTGAAATGGAGAGCAAATTTGTTTTTCATTCCCTTGCCAATCTAGAGATTTCCAAAGCAGCACCTGAGCAGAGGCCCTGCCCATGGCAGGGGGGGTGGAATTAGATGATTTTGAAGGTCCCTTCCAGCACATTCTATGATTGTATAAACAGGGATGCAGGCATCCTGGAGCTTGGTCCTTGCTAGAGGCTTGCTGAATCTCCTCTGTGTCTGCTCTCCAGGTGTAGATTTCCCCCCTGTGCTTTGATCTTTCCCACAGCAGGGAGGGAATCTCAAGCATCTGCTATAGGGCTCCTTGAAGCCTCTTGCAGGGCTGTGTTAGCTGAACACAGATGTTCTACCTGTCAAATGCAAATGCAACAAAATGCAAACACAGACAATTAGAATTATGGGGTTTTATTTCTATGCACCTTGAGCATGTTCACAGTCCTCTTTGCCATTCTTCTCTTACTTTCCCTACAGATTTTGCCTGTGTGCTGCTCCAGAGAGTTGCTATGTCCACATTATGACCTCTCTGTCTGTGAGGCTTGATAATTGCTCCTCTCTTGCCATTTCAGAGATCATCCCTGTGTCAGATGGACTGGTGGCAGCTGGAGGAGGATCCCCATCATGGTCTTCCATGCTGAAGCCATCCTGACCCAGGACAGCTACTTCCGCCTCATTGGAGGTGAGTGGAAGTCTTTTACCCTGGGTCTTCCCCTTTTTTTGTGGAAGGAAGGAAATGACAATCCACTCTTGTCTGTTCAGAAACCCTTGATCAGCTGGTGAATGTTCATCACATCTTTGAGTTGAGCAGTGTTTATAGTTGTCCCTCTCTTTCATCTTGTTGTGTTTTGAGCTGGAACTGTCTCCTTGCAAACTGAAGTCCAGAATTTAAATTCACTGTTCTGGCTAAGAACTTAAAATCAACTCTTGCAGTGAATTTTGAGAGGGTTTTGCTGGGAAATAAAGCATCCAGCCCCGTGGGGACAGGAAGAGTAGTAAGCTGGAGTAATAAATCTGTCTGCAGCCTCATAAATGTGAGTGATGCCATAAGCAAAATGATGACTGTTTGGGCAGCAGGAGTTGTGAGACACACTCTATCTAGCCTCAAATAAGGGAGAGGCTTTAAAGAAGAGGCACAGCTTGTTGTAAAAAGTCCCTTTTGATCATAAGAGGTGGCACTTATGAAAATATATAGCCAGGAGTTTGTTCTGCATGTGCTGAGTTGGTGAAAAGGTAAAAATCTCCTAATATTTTTGTGAAGATGATAACTTCTCCTTTTTTTAGGTAATTGGTGCCCTCATTTCTAATATAATATTCAAGCAGAAATGCTTCTGGCTCATTGGGCAGGGGGTGGAGTTGGTGATTTGTGTGTGAAAACTAAACATACTTGAATGGTGGCAGAAGCTGCTGTTCCAACTTCTAATTGGAGTGTGGACAGTGGGATTTTTGGGTAGTGGTTTTTCTGTTTCTCTCATCTCTTTATTCTCACTTTATTCTTTACTACTTTTTGCTGCTATTAATTGGAAGATCTGTGCAGGTGAATGATGTGTGAACAAAAATTCAGCATTCTGGCTTGGATTTTCAAGACCTAAAAAGTGATCTTATAAACAAGCTGTGTGGATGAGTGGCATGTGGCAGGATCACTAGTCTCAAAGAAGAAAGAGCTGGAGTGATGTTTCATGTCTTAGAAAGCAACTGATATAAGGAAACTTTTTGGTTTATCCTTCTAGCTGGAAACTCTACCATTGTATCTCTTGTCTTCTTCACAGAGCATTACAACTTGTCCTATAAGATTGTGAGGACAGACAGCCACCTGGTTCGGAGCATTCTGTCTGCCCATGGCTTTCAAGAGGTGAGTATAATGATCATCTTCAGGGCTGGGAGGTTGGTGTGATGATGATTCTTAAGCTTTTGAGGTTTCTTAATCTTTTTTTTTTTGTGGTTGGTTTGTTTTTTTTACTCTGCCTGAATAGAATCAGGAACCTCTTGAGGTTTGGGGTTTTTTTTTTTAATGTACTCTGCCAGTCAGACAGGAGATGTGTGATATTGAACTATCAAAGGAATACCCTTAAACCTGCAAAATTTTTTGGGAAAAAGGGATGCTGGGTGATGTTTTTTCTCTTACTTTTAAAGCACTACCTCACACCCTTGTGAAGGTCTGAAGGATTTAATATCTTAGCCTTTGAAAGATCACAGAAGCATTGATGTGGTGTTTCATGTTTCTCTTCTGGCATCTGTCTTGCCCTGGAGAATGTTCTCTATGCAGCTAATGACAGTTTGAGGGGTGTGTGTAATGGGTTTTCTTCTGAATTAACACTGAGTTAAGGAATTTGATGTCACAAGCTTCCTGAAGAAATGTAAAATGTTTTATAAATTTGGTTTAAACAGATTAGAAAAAACAAACACAAGTTTATTTAGAAAAATTACTTGTTTTTTTCCCCTGAATTGCTGTACATTAGCTTGGGACAGGAGTCTGACTGAATTTCCCCTAATTTTAGAGTTGGGTAGAGAAGATTGTCTTAAATTAAAATTGCTTTGATCCTATAGGCATATACTCATATTTTGTAGGACAAGCAGTGATGCTTTCTGTTAGTTTGATATTTGTGTGGTGTTTTTATGTTGCTTTTTAGGTGCACCCCAATAGCAACAGTTACAACCTCATGTGGACAGGGTCACACTTGAAGCCCTACTTGCTGCGTTCCCTCACAGAAATCCAGAAAGTCAATCACTTCCCTAGGTAAGGACTTAATTCATGTTTTGAGCATATTTGCAATGGTTTGAAAAAATCTGAATATAGATAATTCTAAAATAATATATATGATTCTGTGAATTCCCAATGCACTGAGCCTGTGCTGAGGGCTGTCTTCATTCTGAACAGTCTTTGGGTTTTTGAGGATATTGTGTGTGAGTTGAAGTGTTGGAAGTCCAAATATTGGATTTTTTTTTCTTTTATTTGGTAGTATAAGTAAAATATTTGGGGCTTTGGACTCATGGCTACAGAGATAGTCATATGTAACCTGCTGAAGTTTACAAGCACTATTGGAAAATTTGCTGTGTCTGAGCCTAACTTGTGAATTGCAGGAGGTGCTCCAAATAAGGGTGCTGTTTATNTCTATTTTATTTATCTATTTTATTTATCTATTTTATTTATCTATTTTATTTATCTATTTTATTTATCTATTTTATTTATCTATTTTATTTATCTATTTTATTTATCTATTTTATTTATCTATTTTATTTATCTATTTTATTTATCTATTTTATTTATCTATTTTATTTATCTATTTTATTTATCTATTTTATTTATCTATTTTATTTATCTATTTTATTTATCTATTTTATTTATCTATTTTATTTATCTATTTTATTTATCTATTTTATTTATCTATTTTATTTATCTATTTTATTTATCTATTTTATTTATCTATTTTATTTATCTATTTTATTTATCTATTTTATTTATCTATTTTATTTATCTATTTTATTTATCTATTTTATTTATCTATTTTATTTATCTATTTTATTTATCTATTTTATTTATCTATTTTATTTATCTATTTTATTTATCTATTTTATTTATCTATTTTATTTATCTATTTTATTTATCTATTTGCTACAGGAAAGAAAATAAAAACGAGGAATAGTTTCAGATCAGGGTTTGAGACACCTGAAAGGACTACAGAGGTTTTAATGACCAGTATAAAAAGTTGCTATAATGTGGAGGGGTTCTATTGTGAAAAATTTCTCTTGTTTTGGGCCTCCAGGTCCTATGAACTGACACGAAAGGACCGACTGTACAAGAACATCAGGCGTATGCAGCTGGCCCATGGCTTCAAGACATTCCATATCTTACCTCAGACCTTCATCCTCCCAGCAGAGTATCGGGACTTCTGCAGTAAGTGAATGGCTGGTGGGGACTGGTTTTAGAGTAAAATAACTGGCTTTTAGGCAGAGGAATTACTTGTAATATCCTCTTGATCATGCCAGTGGTTAAGGCAACAAAATTAGAGAAATTTAGAGAAATTAGAGAAATTTAGAGAAATTTAGAAATTTAGACTTGAAAAGGCTCATGTGATTTGAAAAAAAAAAGTAATTTCTACTCTACTGTTTTCTCTATTTTTTCCATGCTTGTGTCATCAAGAATCTCATGGCTCTATAATTGAGCTCTTTTTTGTGCAGATTTACTGATGATCAACTACAAAATATCTTTGTCTAAGGCAACAAAATTAGTGAAATTTGGAAAGAAACTGCAAAAGGCTCATGTGTTTTGGTTTTTTTAAAAATGTAATTTCTACTCTCTTTTCTCCATACGTGTGTCCTAAAGAAGCTGGTGACTCTATGATTGAGCTCTTTTTTGTGCAGTGTTACTGATGATCAGCTTCAAAATATCTTTGTCTAATATCTGTGAGTGCTGTAAAGTGTCAAAAGGTGGCATTAGGCAGAGAAATTAATCTACTGGAGCAGTGGGAAGGGCCATAATAATTGCAGTGAGCCTCAAGAAATCAAAAAGATTTCAAAAGATACCAAAAAAGATTGACATTGATGTTATCGTGGAGTTCTCTAAAGCTTTTAATGTAGGCAACATTGCTGGTTTTTGTGAAAAGCAAAATGGAAAATGATTCAGATGTGTGCTCTTTTCTTTTCACCAGATACCTATACTAAGGACAAAGGCCCCTGGATAGTGAAGCCTGTGGCTTCTTCTAGAGGTCGAGGTGTCTACCTGATAAACAATGTAAGTGTTCAGCAGAAGGACTGCCCTGCAGTGATGTTGTCTGCAGGGCTGTGCCAGCTTTCAGACACTCACCCTTTACATATTAATGTGTGACCTAAGCAGATGTCAAACAGCCTTTGTCTCCATCTTCTTGGGAGCAAACCAGTTAAAATAAAACTTTGTGATGCAGTAGGATGTAATTTCAATAACACAGTCTTAGAGCTCTGTTACTTAAATGCCAGTGTTTCCTTGCTGAGTTGTAATGGGGATGGTTCTCTGAATTAAATGTTTATCTTTTGCCTTTTTGGGGCTTTGCAGGGAGTTAGGTTGTCATAGGTAGCACAGCTGGGCAGGAGCCAAACACATAAGGGGATTCCAATAAATATCCTCAGCAGCAAAAATGACTGGTGGATTATTTTGGTTTTGCTCACTCAAACCCCTTTGGCCTCCCCTGCACTGAAGGGGTCGCACTGCCTCATCTGTTTTCTGCTTGGATCATTACCCATAAAATGAGGGAGCAATTTGCCAAGTGTATGAGGTAAGTATTTCCAGAACTGCTCTCAGCTTTTTCTTTGCTTGAAAGAGAGGAACGAGCTCAGGCTTATATGGCAATTGGCCATGAGCTGGGGAAAAGACCCTTCTGGGACCAGCCTCCCTTTGTGTATATCTCTTCCAGAAACACTTGAGCTAGTTTGGCCCAAAGACTTCATTTTCCTTCAGTGTGATGCCATTAAGGGAGTGTGTTCTAGAATCTCATCAAAAAAGCTTTAAGAAACAACAGCAAATAAACTCAGCAAAGCAGAAAACCTTTTGGATTTATCTGATGTGTAACAAAACAGGCTGACACACTTCTGTGATGTGCTGAGGGAAGTTGAACTTGTTCCCTCACCTTGTATATGTAAACTCTATATAGCCCATGGCTGGATACATGCAGAACTGAAGAAAGGCAGGATGATGGGATTCTCTTGGCCCTTTTGCAGACTGAAGAGGAGAAGATGTTTTGCTGGGAACTGTAGGAGTAGATAAAAGTGGTTACAAGAGAGGTTTGCATACATCAAAAGGAAAAAGCTTGGATCCGGTGACTTTGTGATGGGATCAGAGCTTTCTGTTCTCAGCCACAGGGGTAGTGTTTTCCCTCTACAGCAGCTGCTGCTGTGAACTGAGCCTCAGTAGAAGGTACTTACTCATGTAGGTTGAATATTTGGCCCAGAATCTAGCTAGTAAGATTACAAGTTGAGGAGTAATTTTCTTCACTTGAAACTTCCTTGCCAACTGTAGTTAGTTACTCCTTCCAGTGTCTCCTGAACTCCCGTTTGGTTGAAAACTTGAGAAGTGAACAGAATGACGGTTGCATCTTAGATGTGTGGGGTTTTTTTCCCTTGCCTACGTTACATCATTGCCATATAGCTGTTCAGTCTGTACTCTCATATAGGGAGCACTTAACTGGAAGTCTCAATGGTCAGTTTTTTGGCACTGTAATAATTTTTAGGTTTCTGGTTAGGATCTAATTGCCTTAAGTGTATTGTGGCTGACAGTGGTGTTGTTTTCATCTTGTTTTAGCTTCTAACATCCCTGGGCAGTGATTTCAGGAGGGAAAGGCTGAGAGAAAACTGTGGGTTTTATCTAGTCATCTTATTCCTTAAGACTTTTGGGGTTTTTTTTCACTCTTGAATTCCCTGTTCCTCTGTAGCCAAATCAGATTGTCCTGGAAGATGACATCCTGGTTTCTCGTTACATCAGCAACCCCTTGCTCATCGATGGTGAGTGTGCTTTGGAATTACTTTTCTCTTTTCCCCCCAACCCCACACCTGGGGATTTGTGCAACATTTGCAGGTTTTTGGTTGAAGGATTGAGTGGTCTGTCATCTTCTACAGCCACTGTACTGGAAAAATTCCTTAAAATGTGGAAAAAATACCTTAATATGTGAAAGCTTTTCAACTGTGAAAGCTTCAGTCACTTACATCAGCAGATAATGGCCAATTGCTCTTGGGCTCTATAATATCTGAATATAATTTCTTATATAATCATATATAATATTTGAAAGACATTTTCAGTCACTAACTCTTGCCATTCTATTTCAGATTTCAAGTTTGATGTGCGCCTCTATGTTCTGGTTACATCCTATGATCCCCTTGTCATCTATCTCTACGAGGAAGGACTGGCCAGGTAGGGGAGTTTTCTTCTTAATGTGCCTCTACTTGGTGATCAAGTGATGTCTTGGCTTTGGTGTTCCTGACACAAGCAAATGAAGGAAGCGCCACTAAGAGTTCTGCAGAGTTTAAATATATCATTCCAAGACTGCTCATCCCTTTTGCAGTGCTGCTTTTTATCCACCAAGCCTGAACAGGGTTATTCCTCTAGGTTCAAGACTTTTGCATTTGCTTTTAGTGAAGTTTGAGGATTCTGTGAGCCTGTTCCTTTAGTTTTACAGAGGCCACTTGAGTGCTCAGGTCTTAAGCCTTGCCATCCATTGCTCTCCCTTTGTACCCAGGACTGTTCATGTCATTCTAGAAGGCAATCAGGAGGCAATAGATAAGAGTTTTTGGAATATTTGTGCTTACTGTTGCCAATAATATCATTCTTTAGTGTGTCTGGAAATAAATTCCTAGGTCAGGAGCTCCCACTGCAGATCTCTTGGGCCCTTTTAGGTAATTTGAAACAATGATATGACTTCTTTGAGTTTCTGGGCTGCCATCCCTACTCAGTAGTTTGGATGCTGGCTGGCCTTATTTCTTCATTCTTTTGATCCTCAGAATATTCTCTTGTAGAGCTGAAACTGCAAATTCTTTCTGGGTTTCCAGAAGCATCACTCCTCAACACTTCTGGGTTCTCCATCTCAATAAGATGTGGCAGTAAAACCTGAAAATTACTTTCCAGTGTTACAAAATCCTGAAGTATTTAATAGAAGTTTAGATTCCATTTGTTAAAAAAGTAATAAAATCTTGAGGAAATGGTGTCTGTACATAAGGAGAATCTGTATGGACAGGACACAGTATGACTAGAGGTGGTTATCCTTTCCTTAGAGTTCTCTGAGAGGCAGCTGGTAATAGAGACTAACCATGTTCTAGGTGTCTTAATGTGCTCTGTGATGGTTGCACCAGTAAAACTATGGGGCTGGTGTAGAGAGAGTAATGAGTTCTTTGTTCCAAGGACAGTCCTGACTCTGGAAAGTAACTCCAGTTCTGTAAATCAACTCTCCAGTGGGCAACTTCAGATGTCTAAAGACTTGTAGCTGAAACCCATATATTTTACTCTTTAAACTTTTTCCATCTATGGCTGTAGAGTCGGCAAGTTTAGGCAGCAAATTCTTTAGTAGGCAACGCTGAAAGCGAGCGCAGGTTGATGGAAAACTTTAGGCGAATTCTTCTGTGTGGCCTCCAGATGGCACCAGCGGTCTGTACCTTTAGGGATTTGAGTTTTTCCCATACCCCGTTTGCAAATACAGTCTGCGAGGGGTAAAGAGCCCAGAGTTGCTGGATTCTGACTTCTTATTTAGCTTTTTTTTCCCTCCTTCTATTTAACAGTGTGATTGAAGTGCTGGCAGAGGCACTCTATGGCCTCACAAAATTAAGCAATGTGGGGTGGGGGGGGGATGCTTTAACCTTTGACAGTGGAAGCTCTTTTTTTATTCTTGAGGAAGAAACAAACCCAATCCATGCTGCTTAAGAGTGGAAACAGTTTGTAACAGAGATTGGGGCTTGGAATCAAGGGTGGCATTGAAGCAGTTTTTGGAGGGGGGTCCCCATGCAAGGAGAGAATAACAAGCCTGACTTTAGTCTGAAGTCCAGCTGAAGGGGATGTGGGTACAGGAGTAGCTTGTGCTATTTGTGCATCTTTGCAGTTTTGCCAGTGAAGGGACATTGATTTTTTTTTTTCATTTTTTTTATTTTTTCATTTTTTCTTTTTAGATTTTTTTTTAGTTTTTCCCCTTCCCTTAGAGTACCTAGGAGCCTAATCCACCCCATCTAGCTTGGTGCCTGCAGGCATAATGGAGACTTGGCTTGTGGTGTGGGGAAGTCAATCAGCTCCTTGTTTTGGGGAGGCTCTATAGTCAACTACTTTACCTAAACTACCAGCCTTATTTCTCAGCCTTAGTCCAGCAGGAACTTCCTAGTTAGATTTAGACTGAATTTGAAAAATGGATGGAAAAAAAGGGGCAAAACAATCTGAGAACCAAATGTTCTTGCAGAGGGCTGAAGGAGCAGCAGCTGGAGGAGGCTTTTCAGAGGAACACGAGAGCTTTTGTAGTGGTGGGATGGAGAGCAGGGCTTCACAGGGGCTGCCATCTTGCTGCCTAAGCTCACCCCTCTCAGCCTCACCGTGTCCCCCTCCTTCAGTAGCCTGGCTTCCTAATTAACACTGGCTCCACTGGGATATTTACCTTTTCTGCACTGGATTCCTGTGGTTTCCAAAGAATTCAGGTGCTTGCTTTGAGCCAAGGAATTCACATTACCTCACAGGCTTTGGCCAGAGCCCCATCCCCCTTGCAGTAACCCCTCCCTGGCAGGACTCTGCTTTTCAGGGACTGGAACTCTATTCTGCACAGACATGTGGGATCAGAGAATAACCAGAGTATGACATTGCCTTGCACAGAAGGTGTGGAGAAGTTTTTTCACTAGATATCCCCAATGGACTGCATCAAGCTGGATTTTCTGCTGTCTCCTTGCTCTTTAATTAAGATAAGAGGAATTGGATAGATCCTTCTCAGTGACTCCTCTCTCTATACACATCTTTTAATAAAAGTTTACTGTCTACACAGATAGAATCATAGTTTGGGTTGGAAGGGACTTTGAAGATCATCATCTGTAGATGATGTTACCTTGTTTTAGACTGTTTCACCTTGATTTTTTTCCTGAAAAATGGGATAATTAGGCTTCAGGCTGCTACTGCTTGAGACCTACAAGGAAGTCCATACTATGCATTTTTTAATATATGTAATATAAATCTTTTACTATAGATAATTAATGGTCTGTTGATGCCTTTAGATAGATGTGGTCCCTTTGGGTACATGCTTGACTGTGGTATAGGGTGCAGATCTTAGTCTTTGTAGAAGGATTTAATTTGGAACAATCCATTCTTGTTGAGCTTTGCCAAAGACCACTGAGGTCAACTCTCCTGCTCAAGCAGGACCACCAAGAGCCAGTTGCCTAGGATCATATCCAGATGCCTTTTGAGTATCTATCAAGAAGAAGACTTTACAACTTCTCTAAGCAACCTGGGCTGCTGCTTGGTCACCCTCATGGTGTGTCCTTTATGCCTGTCCTTCAAAATCCTGTTAATTGCAGTAAAAAAAGGAAAATAAGACTCTTTCCTGTCTCTGCAAGCATCTGGTGAAACTGCTTCTGGATCTTTTTCTTTAACATAGGACTGCCTGAGTGACTTAATTCAGCTCTGATTAGAGAAATAAAGAGATGTTACCAAAACTCCTTTTTGTTTAATTGTTCTTCTAGAAGCTTTGGCTTCTCTTCAGTTTCTAACTGACAGCACAAGGTAGATGCTGCAGAAAATATTAATGTTTGAGATAGGTGCATTGTGATGGTCTCCAGACCATCTGTCTTGTTTTGTTCTACACTGCCAGTGAATAGGGTTCCAGGTGGTGTTTGAGAGTCCAGACCTTGTTAGTGTTAAAAATATCTCTCTGGGTTCTAGTCCATTGATCAGTTCCCTTAGGGCATGTTGTTTTTACCATCCTGTTTTAACAGCACTTGGTGGGAATCATAAAGAGAATTGAATGTTACAAACACCTTTCCATGTGGCTTTAGTTCCCTAAACAAAGTGGTAGCTGACAGACCAACAGGGAAACCAAAGTCTGATGCTGGGGGAGGGGAGGGAAGAGGCCAAGCATGAAATGTGAGGAACGTGCTTATAGAAACACTGCACTGGTTATTTCCAGGACATTTAGGCAGGAACTCTGCGTGCAGTCATGGAAAAGACTATCATAATGTGTGCTTTTTCTCTAGCACTTTTTTTTTTTGAGAGAGAAAAAGGATTAACTATTCTTTCCCTCTTCCCACTCCAGGGTCTTTCTTTTCTCTTCCTTTCCCAGGCCCTGGCTAGATGTCTCCAATTAGCTTTCCAGAGCTGCCAAGTTTCATGCAAAACCGTGCAATATCTTCTGTAAATATTTAATGATCCAGTTTATGTACTTCCAAAATTACTTGCATGTGACAAACTTTAATTCCTGATCAATTGGAGTAACCCTGGGGATAAGGCACAGAGCAATGTGTGGCCCCTTGGGAAGTGACCTGCTTGAATGCATGACAATAAAAGGGCAAACTTTAGGGTAAGGCAGTGCTGAGGGTGTGGGTTGGAGTTTATTGTGGTAGATTTGGGGGATTCTAGAACTAAGTGTGGGCTCTGGCAAAGTTTCATAGACTGCTAGGCCAACAGGGACTTGTTGCATCACCTGGGGAGCAGGTTGAAGGTGTTGAAGGTGAAGCTTGCACTTGCTTTTTAGGCTTGTAATGATCTCTTACAAGATGGGGAGGGATGGCAGCAATCTGTCAGTATAGGAAGAGCAAAGAGGAAGTCTGGAGTGTGATTTTTTTCAGTTTATTTTCTGTTCCTGCTTCCACTCCTGCCACCTTATTGCTCTTTTCCTTCTTCTCTGATCCAAGTGCTGCCGAGAGGGAAGGGCAGTGTGCTGTTGCTGAAGGTGAACTCTGCAGCAATGTGTAATTCCTGGGAGAGGGAACCCATTATTGCCTTTATCAGAGCTGGTGTATGTATAGAATATTTATTTGTCAACTAAATAAAAGACCAAGATCCTAAAAGGCATTCAAAAACTATAGGGTAAGGTGGCACAGTGACTTGGTGGTGGACAGGTGTATCAGAGGCATTTCTCCTTTTGAAGTTTGGAATTCAGCAATGAAGTTCATCTCCTTCATCCTTCCTAGGAAAGAGAAGCTGTGGTGAGGGGGAGGGAGGCTGTTAACAATACAATTCTGCCTGGGAGGTGTGCTGCTGGCAGCAATCTGTGTGGAAAATAAACAGTGCATGGTCAACCTCAGTTTAACCTTCCATAATTCCAGCTGTAGTGTTGCAGTGGGAGCTTTTCCCACAATATTTATGTTTAGAGGCTTTTGGAATCAAATGCCTTTTGTGTTAGAAGGTGTCCTTAATTTTCTTAACTTGGCCCTTTCTACAGACTTCAAAAAGGGATGTAATTCATCAGAAGGGGAGGATCTTTGAGCAAATGTGTGAGTGCAGGAAGGCCAGGAAAACAAGTTGATGAAAACTAATATTTTATCACTTATTGTTCAACCTAGACAGAAACTACAGGGCATACGTAACACCAAGACAGGGGAAAGTGCTTTCTATATTGTTAATGTGAGCTGTATTATCTCTGCATAACATAGAATCATAGAAT
>VZTY01001949.1:0-107889 GCA_013400935.1 Turnix velox
A
Organism: Turnix velox; assembly: GCA_013400935.1. Lineage (NCBI taxonomy): Eukaryota > Metazoa > Chordata > Aves > Charadriiformes > Turnicidae > Turnix > Turnix velox. Next base: position 2 of record VZTY01001949.1, read on the forward strand.
GAACTTTAGATCAGAAAGTCTTGGGGTAAGTATGCAGAAAGCTCTTTAGGAGCATTTTATCATCTACAATGGTAAACTTGCAATACACAGTGTGTGTTAAATAGAATGTTTTAGTTTCCATGTTTAATTGAATAGAAATGAATACAGTAATTTAGCACCTGTGATAGCAAATCACTCATAATTTAAATGATTTTGTATGGCTGTGCATGATACTTACATTTGTTATGCCCTGAAAGCTAGGGCAAGAAAGAAACAGAACTGCCATTCAGATAATAAGACAGTAAGGTGAGGATTCATAATAGATCATAGAAATACATGGTCCTATAAAACAGAATCATAGAATCAATAGCATCAATAGAATATTTCAGGTTAGATGGAATGTTTAAAGGTCCTCTAGTTTAACCTTACCTGCAATGAGCAAGGACTTCTTCAAATACATCAGGTTACTTGGAGCTCAATCCAACCTGACCTTGAAAGTTGCCAGGAAAGGGGCAACAATCACCTCTCTGGAAAACCTGTGCCAGCGTTTCATGACCCTCACTGTAAAAAAATTTCTTCCTTTTGTCTAGTCTAAATCTTCCCTCTTTTCTCTTGAATCCATTTGTTCTTGTCTTATCACAATAGGATCTACTAAAAAGTTTGTCTCCACATTTCCTGTAGGTCCCCTTCAAGTACTGGAAGGCCACAATAAGGTCTTTCTGGAGCTTTCTCAGCCTGTCCTGACAGAAATGTTCTAGCCCTTTCCTTATTTTAGGGGATGTGCCCTGAATCCAGTCTAACAGGTACATGTCTTTACTGCACTAGAATTTCAGAAGTAATAGGATTCAGATTTTCATAACTTCTCAGCCTTATGGAAAGGGCAATATATTTTAAGCCACTTAGCAGTGTGTTGACAGTGAAATCAGATTCTGCCAAGAAAGGTGCCTGCTTTAAAAATTCATACTTTCAAGAAGCCCCTTAAACACATTCATTTCAATTTCTTTCTTTAGATAGTTAGCATTGTCCTAATTCTCTGTATACAATTTAAGAAAATCTTTGCTGAATGATAGTTTTGGGGAGTCTTGTCTCAGTATTCAGCATCTTGTAAATTTGATATACAGTAGAGGAGAATAATAATATTTTACTCTCTGCAGAGTAACTTCAACCACTCTTCTCATGGATTTCTTATATCCTGAGAGAACAGTATAAATAATTGAACCTATATTGTCTGGATTTTTTTTCTTTTTTTTCCTTCACAACTGCAAAATAGTTTGTGATTTCAAACCATTATACAAACAGTTCTCTTTTTTGAAGAATCCTTTCTTTCACTTTCCTTTCATACGTGCAGCATTCCTTTATCTGGAGAAGGACAAATTTCTAATGTAACAGAATCTGCATTTTTCTGTTAAACTCACGTCACTGTGGCAATAAGTGATTGATGCTGAATAGCAATCACCCTTTACATAGTAATCACAAATACTAAACTACTATATATCCACCTATATGATGTATTTACAAATGATCATATCAGTGAAAGATGTTCTCTCAAGCAGCTTTTCCTCACCATGTGACTTTATGAATGACTATAAAAAAGTTTATGATACTTGTTTATCAAAACATGTGTGACTTTTAGATAATTTTACTTTACACTTATATCATCCACAAATGAACTTACAGAGTTTATTCCATACTAATTATCATAGAATCATAGAATAGTTTGTGTTGGAAGGGATCTTNAAGTTTAAAGTGTGTTTTTTCCAAGGTTAGGAACATCCTAGGGACATACTCAGAGCCAAGTCAATTTGGTATAAATGCAATTACTCTTGAGTTACCAAAGCTCAGTCCATATACAATGACAAAAGAGATTTAAAAATTTGTCAGATTCACACTCAGGTAAAATTGAATAGAATCACATTAACACAAGAACTTTAGATCAGAAAGTCTTAGGGTAAGTATGTAGAAAGCTCTCTGGACCTGCTGGTCACACTCCTCTTGATGCAACCCAGGATTTCGTTGGCCTTCTTGGCTGCGAGTGCACACTGGTGGCTCATGTTGAGTTTGTCATCAACTGACACACCCAAGTCTTTCTCTTACATAACATCCCTCAGAAAACTATGATCTATTGCATAAGTGTATGGGGAGAAATAGGACCATATCTCTCAACCAAGGGGAGCCCTTTTCAGTTCCACCTTGTCTGAACCCATCCTGGTTTGAGGTAAGACAGTTCAAATTTTCAGGTTTGTAACTTCACTTTTCAGCTTGGCATCTTCTGACTGACTAAACTGTGAAATTAACAGCACATTGTTCAGAGACTGTTCATTCTCTGATAAGGATGATAAGACCTGATTATGCTAAGGAATGCTATGCAAAATGCTCTGGCTTACTTTTATTACCATAACAACCAAGGTCAGCTAAATTTGTCACTTGGTGGAAGCAGAAAGACATAGAGGGTCCCAACTGCAAGGAGTGGACAGGGCATGTGAACCAAAAATGACTAACAGGATTCTTCCATCCCGTTTGCCCCATGTGCAGTATAAAAGCTGAGGGATCAAAGGATCTGCTCTCTTTCAATAGCTGACATCTTGGAAAGACTGTTCATCTGCCTTTGATCCCTGTCCAAGCATTCCTGACTCCAGATCCAAAATACAGCTCCTGACTCTTGCTGACCCCAGTTTGCAACCTTCCCTTCATCTGCTGGAGACCTGATCGTCATCCTGTGAGGTTGATATGGTTTTGTATACATCATATATATTTTTACCTCTTTCCTTTTTATTTTATGTTATTTCATTATTTCATTATCTATTAGTTAATTTTTTTATAAACTCATAATTCTCTTTATTCCTTCCTCTCCTCTCTTTTTAGAGAGAAGGGGGGAGCATCTGTCATTTGAAGTGGCCAATTGGGCTGAACTTTGTGAAGAGTCATAAGGACTTATTTCTCTGTAACCTAACTAGCAACTTCAAATTTGAAGGTGTTCTCTATACATTGTTTCTCCCGCACCCCATTTGAAGCAGATGCATTCAGAGACTATGTGTACAGGATATCTACATGGAATAATTTTTTTTTTTTAAACCCCCAATGCTGAGTGAAAGCAGCAACTGCAATCAGGTATATAAAAAGCTCCGAGTATCCTACTTTTTTTCCTCACAATGTTCTTACATTTATGGGTGGCTTTCTTCCCACATCATTGTGGCTTTTTTAACTTTCCTCAAAAAGTACATTTTATTTCCCATAACTTTTATAAAAGTACATTTCAGTTTGCCTCTCAAGTATTCAGAATGCATATACATTAAATAGCTGTTCATGTAATGTTCCTCCACTTTACATTTTCTTGCCAAGTGTTGATTTGATTTATAACTTTGTTGATGCATCCATTTCTTGACTGTAAAAGCATTGTACCATTCTTTTAATTATCTTCTCAAGATCCAGCAGTACTTCATTTGGAGCATTATTAGCTTCATCAAATACTTACTTTGTGATGAAGGACAAAAAAAATCACATGCAGGAAACAAGAGATGATCTAATATGGCTGTGACCTCTAACACTAAACACATGACATGAATGGATGGGGAAGTAAAAAGGAAATTAAAAAGTCATCAGCTGCAGTCTTACAGCTCAGGTGCTTTTAACTGATTTACACCATCTATGAGTACACCCACTGAAGTCATCCTGAAGTCAGTGATCATGGCATGTAAGCTCCGTTAGGAAGTGTTCAAGCTCTCTTGTGTCTGCAGGTGTTACTGGGGCCTCAGTAAAAATCATTGTGAAAGCTTCATGATCTAGCATAATTAGCAACAAAGGTGAGACCTTTTCTTCACTGTTACTAAAACTCCTTATAAGGACATACAGCTGACAACCAAGCTTTGTAAACCATCTTTCAATTTAGTTTATGTAAAGTAAGAGTGTTCTAGGTTTACCTACACCAAAGATCAGCCATATACCCAAAGGGGAAATTATGACTACATTTTTATTTTATCTATTTAGTGTTCTGTTTTCCCATGCAGTTCTTAGAATTTCCATCCCACTGCAAGGAAGCAATATTATACCCTAGATGTTGTTACTGAAATCTGAATCCAATTTACTTTATATCTTGGATTTGTGCCTATGATTGACACAGTAATTAACATTCCCTGTCAAAAAGGTGCTGAAAGCAACTTTTGAGACAGATAAAAGAGGTTTAATTAGAAAATAATCATCAAACTTGTGTTTCTGTATCACAGGAAGCTAGTCCCTGAAACTGTGAACACACAAACAGTGGTACAAGTCTGACACAAAAAGCTAGTTATGATAGAAAAAAACCCCAAACAGACAGCTATTGAGAGCTGTGTTGATTTCAGCTTGGCTAAAAGTGGAGAAAATTTTAATCCCTGCTCTTTTTTTCTGCAGTTGAGAGGCACCTTTTCTCTTAAGTTTTATTTTCTAGGAAAAAGTTATCAGTGGTCTAAAAAACCTGGAATGAATTGGAAATGGTTTGAGTCTGGTCCCAGCTGAAAGAAAATAGGTGTTGAGAAATCATGCCTCTTCTGGCCCTCAGAGGATGGGGCAATTGTGGGGGTTTATTTCTGGAATGTGCCACAGCACAAGGACATCTTTTTCTGAGTTCAAATGTAGTGTGCAAAACTAAACTGTAAATTATAAAAAAATTCCTAATTGCTATCAGAATTATCTTTTACTCCTGTTTATGCCTAATGCTGAAAGAAGTTGTATCCCCAGAGAAAGTAGTAATTTCAAAGTTATGTGAAAATATGAAGAGAACAACAATGAAGGCAGTCACAAATTTCAAGATAGGATGGTCAAGGGCTTTACAGACATCAATACTATAACTGAAGCAGGTTAAATATATTACTCTGTTTCAGGCTCATCTCAAAAAATGAGCAGGTTCCGGTGTAGTAAAGTACAAGAAGTTTTTGTTTTAACACCATATGCTCTCTAAAACTGTAAACTAATTTTATTTCTCATTCCATAAGATGGTAGGTATTTTGACCTCTCCAGTACTACTAGAAACTTTTTATGATTCTCCAGATCTGCACAGAGGGTTTATTTCAGTCCTGGTAACAATCTGTTTCCTACCAGTTATTGTAGTTCTATCTCTCAGCCTTGCTACCTACTTGATTCCTGCTAAGGCAAATGTAACACTCTCTGTGCTTGTTGCTCTCTGTCCCTGTCCAGTACTTTCAGCTTCTGTTTCACTATTACTTACTGAATGTGCCTTTTTCAATCTCTTCAGCATCTTTCTTATACAAGTAAACTCTATTTCTCAGTTATATTATACTACTTCCTGGATGTTTCGATTTAAAGCTGAGCCTGTTAGTCCTGACAAGACAACATTAATTGGAAACATGCTGTAAACCTGCTAGCCTTCCTCATAAAAGAAAACTAAAACCCCAACAAACAGACAGTCAATATTTTCCTAATCAATTATCACAGACAGCTCCAGTCCCAATTACATGGGAAAGTGCACCGATTTTGGACATTGCTGAGAGGTAACTGTGTGGCAAAAGTTATCTTTTAAATCCTTTCACTCCTCCTGCTATGTTCTTTTAGGTTTATAGAGAGCAAACATAGAACAAAACATCCGCATTCAGGGTCAAATAAGCAATTTTTCTCCACTGCCTAGAAAAAAAAAAGGAGTCACTTCCAGGTGCCTTCAGCCAACCCAGGACCGACAAAAAGGTGTTTCATGTTCTTTCAAAGAACTATGCTTATGTGGAGGGTTACCTGGATTACACTGAGACTTCTTTCCACTCCAAAATCTTTTAACACGTGGTTTATTTGTGGCTCTCCCATATTTCCAGCTTCACTGAAGCAGGAAGTTTCCTGACAGGTGGGGCTCATACTGTGATTTCTTAGAGCTTCTCAGGAGTCCCATCTCTGCAAACAGGGTTTCCTGCAGCTCGAAGTGTTGTCTGCCCACAGTTCTAACAGACTGTGAAATCAAATTAATTACACCCTGCGACTTGTATTGCAGCAACACTTAGAAAGTGGCTGCTCTGGTGTGAGAAAGAACAGTTTGTGTCCTAAATAAGACTATTTCTGGATTTCATAGTTTCTCAGCTTCTATAAGACAAACATTTCTCCTATCTCTGATTTGCTCTACGAATGACAATATTTTAAATTTACACCTTTTTCTCCAAAATAGACCCTCTTTTTTGAGGCAGTTACCTCAAAAAGGTAAGAAGTATTGTTAAGCTTTATCTGTCTTAAAACTAGATATTCAATATGGGTAATGTGCAGAGCTCAGAGAATCTTTTACTGTAATGAGACCCCAGGCTTTCCCTGCTCCAAATATGTCATTTTTTCAGCGAGGAATGGAAAGCTCCTTTGTTTTGCTGACACTCAGACTGTATCTGTTATTGATTTTTCTCCATTGCTGATAACACAAAAGCCCCTCCTGCTTCATCTGCTTCTTTGTTTCCAAGAGACCCTGCAAATCACATGGGTGATGTGTTCCAGCAGAGATTAGATCACTTGCTTGCTCATTTGTTCTCACTTTTGGCTTCTAAGTTATTTTTGCAATTTACACATTCAGCAGCTAACATGCTTACCTCAGACAGCCAGAGACAATGCAATTTCTCTCTTGCTCCAATGTCACAGCCCTGTAAGCTAGTGATAATTTCATCACCTTTTCCATTTTTCTTTCCTAAATCTGACAAAGAAATTCTAGGTAACTGCCTGGGTTGTTTTGTTGTTTTGGCAATATTCTGCTTTGCTAATTAATCCCCACATTGTTAATGTATATAAAAATTTGTTATGTAAATGATAGCATTATTTTCTGTTCTATTTTGATTCTCTGAGCACTCTTTAATTGGGACTTAATGTAATAATACCAGAGTGGGATTCAAATTTCAAACTACTTAGCTTCTTTGTATCCCCCTTATTAGGCCCACTGAAGTTTTTTTCAAGAATATATCCATGTCTGAAGCTTACACAATAAACCAGAAGCTGTGCAGGTGGCTGGCATCTCAAAGCTGTCAAACATCACCAGGCATTGATAGTTATTACTGCATTTTCTAAGAGTTGATCAAGACTTACCTCTCCTGCTAAATGTACAGACATATATTACTAATGAAACTATCAGGCAACAGACAAAAATAAGACTCTGCAAATAGCACCTCCAGTTTAATTTCCCTCTGCAGTATGTTGAAGGCTGCTGTTTCTTACAGTGGTTGTGAGGATCCCAGAGGAATGATGCCATGTGTCTGTAGTTGGGGCTCATTTCTGCAATCCTGCTCTTCCTAGCTGTGCTGACAAAGTGCTTTTGGCTGTGACAAGAAATCAAAGGAGCTTCAATGAAATCATAGTTAAGAAGTCTATTGTGTAAAGAGACTTTCCTATTTAATGTTTAAACTTTTGATTCCAATTAAGCTTACTACAATAGAACTGTAAGCCTGGTGTCTTTCTGTGAGAAGAATCCTCTCTACTGCAGCAGATATTTGCAGCAGATATCATATAATATTGTCCCTTATTTATGCCTGGGACCGTCAGCTGATCCAAATCACTGGCTTCGACCAAGCAAATGACGCCACATTTACCTTATGGCTTCAGACTTGCCCTTTTCCAAAATTTTGAGTAGCAAATGGCAATTGCTATGTCTACCTAAAAATACTATTAGAAGTCATAAGAGTAAATATAAAGAGTCCACAGACACATTGAATGAGAGTGACCTCATGTTACGCATTTCTATGGTGTTTTAAGAGTTATAGTACAGTGATTAATTCTATCAACTAGACAAGGATTGCATACCCTGGCTTGTAGCCTCTGCTGTCAATGCATTTGAAGAAAATGAAACAAAGAATGCCTTACTGTTCAAGAATGCCTTACTGGTCATAGTTGAGACATTCTAAAAAAAGAAAACAATCCTAAGCAGACTTATGGCAGAGATATAGTCTCATAAAATGACTAATTATTCACATATAAAATTACTCAATGAAAGCAGGGCAAAAGAATTTTTTTTAAACCACTTCTAATACTGTGATCTAAAACGGCCAAAATTCTGCAACTGAGACAGGTTTCTGAAAACTTCAAAAAAGGAATGTGTATACTATTAGAAAATAATTTTGCTTTCCAGTTAATTTTATTTTAACTCCACAAGCTACATAGAAAGATCAAAATAATGTGGCTCTGCATGCTTTCTGTTTGTTATGGTCACAGTTAGACAATGAGCAGATAAAGAATTTGTGTATTCAGTGCTCTGATTTTATAATTCTTTATACCAAGAACTTTTAGAAGAATGACTCTTGTTTCATACTAATGTAACTGAGAGAAGAATCATTGATAGGGTGAAAAGGTGGATTGCTTCTAGATATGCAATAGTTTCAGAAGAAGGCTGTTTAGAAGTACACAGACTGAAATTTTACTTTCACAAAATCAGTAGAAATGACTAAGGATTAAAATGGCAGTGTCAATCTATGCAATTTTTGAGACATAAGAAGGTCAGAATTCAATGCAATGCTCAGAATTGCTCAGAAAAAGCTCTTCTGAGAGCAGACCCGGAGGATTAAACTGGAGCATGTTGGATAGTGGCTGTGCCTCAGGGCATACATTTTGGCTTTACATTACTTGTCAAATTCTGCATGCTCTAGGCCCCACAGCGGCTCCTCCCCACTGTAGCTACAGCCCCTCATAAATCAGGGAGCCATCCCATTTCTTTGTCCTTCAGTTTTCTTATAGTTAATTTAATATTGGTAATTTCTTCTTGTTTCTTTGTAATCTATTTCTGAGGAAAAAATTTTTATCCTCAGTTGAAGTCATTCCTGCAGCCTACACTGCTATTATTATTTTTATAAATAATACTTTGACCTCTGCTTTTCTGTATGATCTTATCAAGCCTGAATGCATGAAGTTAAATCAAAGACTTTTAAAAAAAAGGAAACCATAGAAGATAAAAAACTGACAAGATATAATGTACTTTTGAATAGATCACCCGGGATCCTAGGGACACAAAGGAAATCTTTTAAGTGGAAAATAAAACAGGCTTTGCTCTCACTAGGATATTGCACTTTATTCTTTCCAAACAGATCTTGGCTCAAAGGGTATACTGAGGATTTAGAGATGCCAGTTTAAGCAGGAAGGAAGGAAATTAGGGCAGCTGACTGGATGTGGAAAGTAGCAACTGAATTACAGTAAATGGTGTGCATCTCCAGTGTCAGAGATGGAGAGACTTACATTGAATGATAACTACTAAAGCTTCCAGAAAGTATTATGGCATTAAGGATGTGAAGATTTTAATTTGCCTGATTTTGGTTTTTGTTTTTTGTAAGTGAGGGAACAAATGACTCATGGAGTTATGTTTTGTTCAGTTTGAGTGGAGAGAGATAGGATAAAGGGCATAATTCTGACAGTTGTGAATTTCATGATTCCTGTATGTTACCAATGCTGTGCAATATCACAAGAATATTACAGACAGGACTTATTTTGTTTAAACACCAGTATCTACTTCAGCTTCAGATACTGTAATGTACATTGATGTAGTTATCTGCATAAGATTTGTGGACTTGTAGAAACTTGTGCAGCCAAATACTGTTAGGTGGCCATTGTAGCACTTCAGGCTTGCTGAACATTTTACAGTCTGTTCTCTTTTATAGGGAATTATTTTCTGAGAAGCAAGAACTGGTTTTACTGTTCCAGCTAAGTGCATGCAGAACACCTTCTCTCAGCTTTTGCCTTGACATTGATCTGCAACATGTACTACTCTGTTTGAAGTCAATACATTGCTTTTAACAAGTTTTGCAAATGTGGAATAATGGCCTTGAACATTTAGTTACACATTTCTTGGTAGGTACAGAGTTTTCTAGAGTTCGAGTTACCATGAATGCATGGCTTTACTACTATCAGTATGGCCTAGTTAACATCAAAATGCTTCAAAGAACTTTTGTTCAGCTCCTACTTTGTGCTGAAGCTCTAACTCTGAGATATATCCATTGCTGTTCATAGTAATTTCACTCCATATTGCTCTTTCTTCTGACTATTCTTAGTAAAAGCAAGATATGGCCTTTTCAAATACCTCTGATTCTTTTAACTTTCTGATTTTCTTGTCTTCAGACCACTCCTGTTACTAATAAGAGCTTGTATTTTGACTCTACATAAGGTGACTGAATATTCAGAGCTGAATATGCTTATGTGTACACATTGCTTCCTTTCCTTTGGTAAGCTTCCAAATTCTTTGCCATATTTTGTGGCAAATTTTCTGTTTTCTTCCCTCTGGAGTGAAGCTAAAATATGTGTTATCCAAAATATCTATCCCTACATGAGTGTTCTCTAATCCCTGGAAGAGACCATGAGAGCATCTAGTGTTAGATCCTTGCTAAAATTTCTCTTTTCCATGTGGACTGCATCAGTGATCATTATTTTTAGCTGTCAATACTGAATTTCTTGGTTTCAGAGTGTTTCCTCAAAGGTTGATCCTTTAGTCATTTACAGCTGCCATGATTTTGGAGGAAGAGTGGGTAATAATTCTCAAGGAAGTAGTCAAGTACATTCCATGTTGATTAAGACACGTGGTAGGATTTAGTTGCTTAACTTTGTTTTGTTGACACTGTGTCTTCACATGACATGTCATGTGGTGTTGCAGAGGGATGGAATGACTCTGAGAGGTCTGTGTCATAACTACCAAACCTGCATTTGTATATTTCAGAATATCTGACAAAGATATTCCTGGGGCACTCAACAAACAAATCCTGCCCCATATATTATATGCAGAATCATGCACTCATAACTGTGCAGTATCCTCAACTGTTGATCATTTACTTCAGAAAGTATTTTGAGAGTGTTTTATACAGTCCCAGACACAGTGTTTCAGGCTTGTAAGAGCCAGATCACATGCGTGGATAACTAAAAGCCAACAAGTGATAAAGGCGGACATTCAATAGAGAATGTTATTTCTGTGATGATGTTTTTGGTTTTCAGGTTCCACAGAGAAAGTAAAAAATAACCCCAGGTATGAAGATTCATTTGATCTCACCTTTACAAGGAAAAAACAATGCGTGGTTTTCTGTTAGTTTAACTACCTAAACTGAATCATAGTAAGAGCAGATCATGATTAATGCTGGCAAAGGACAGACTACAAGACAATTGTCCATGGATGGAAACACCATTTCCAGTTTATGTGGGTATAAACTCTTATGAAGCTACATCCAAGAGAAATGCTCAGAGTTAAGAATGCTTGAACCGTTCAGTATAGCTATTTTTTCTTATATTTGGTGTTTTTTAACAAGGACTGAGTTCACATAGCAAGGCTAAAGGGACATCTTTTCTATTTGGCACAAAGGTAATATAGAATGTATATAATTTTTGTGTTTTGTTGACAGTTGAGTCTGCAGTTTTCCAGTTCTTTCAGAAACTGTTATTACACTTCCTGAATATATGAGATATAATAACTCTTGTATGATGAGGAAAAAGACTATGAATGGTTCAGGAGTAGAGAGGGGAGAGAACAGCTGGGCATAATGATAGTATGAATGCTGTCAGGAAAACAACTAAATTATTTCTGTCCATCAGAGCATTTTTGAATGTAAATAGAAAAATTGTACTTTTACTTTATAATATTACATATGCATAAGTAAATTGTGAAATGCATTGGTAGTATCATGCTTGTCATAAATTTCAAGCAGTGAGCACTAAAAATTTCCATTGACATATGATTATTGGTATTGTAACCATTTGCATATAGACGCTGCAAGCAAATTTTAAAAAATATTTAAACACTTCTGTGTCTTGGTGATAAGTAATATACATGTAATTTACTAAACCACAGGAACTTTTATACATTTGGTAAAACTTAGGTTTAATGCATTTATATGTAACTTAATAGAAGCATGAGCAATGCAATCTTTATAAGCTCTAGTATACCAGAAAATAATATAATAAGTAGATTTGGAAAGCCAGCGTAATTCTATTACTTAATTAGGTAAAAATAATGTAATGCCATTGCATTCTTTAATTTTTTTTAATTGTTCTAACATGCTGGCGATATTTCTAACTCTGTCACGTTGAAGATCGGGAAATGTTTCATAGTGGCTGAAAATTATAAATTTAAAAATATTGTGTTTTGCTTAATCTATGGAAACTTTATTTTGAATTTTTAAGATAATATGTTGATAAAATACTTCAGAATTATCAAGTAGTAATCCTTTTGTCAAAATCTAGCGCATCTAAACAGTCCTGTGACTGTTTATTGCTGCTTATTGCAGTTATCTCAGAAATCCATCCAACTGATGATGAACTCAAAACAGATATAACTATGCTGTTATCAAAGTAATTTGTTTTGTAATTAAGGCTTTGTTGGTTCTGGTTGGAATTCAGAGTCTGTTGCTATGCTAGATGCTGTACAGATGACTGTAAAAGAATAGATAAATTGTAGAGGATTAGCTCGTAAGTGTATGGTGAATCACAGTAGTTCAATAAGAACATTTAAAGGGGGATTTAGGAAGTCATGCACACTTGTCAATAAATGTATGGATGAAATAGTAGCCAGTAAATCATTGCAGACTGTAGGCTGAAACCTGGATCAAAGTAAATGAAGACATAATCAGTCTAAACTTGTCTCCGATTCTGTGCCTTTGGCAAGTACAGCAAAAATAAGGTGGAGAAACTAATTCAGGCACCAAATGGATGTATTCTAGCTAGAAAGTTGAATTTGAGTCCTTATGCTGAGGCTTTCTCCACTCCACTCACTGTAGGACTATACGACAGCACACTAAATCATCACCACAACTTTTCAGACCAAGGAAAGATAGAAGGTGCAGCATTTCACCATAATGCTTGAGTGTTGTTTCAGGCACATACGCTACATTTTTTTATCAGCTTTCTTTTGAATGTATTAAAATTTAAGATTAGATTCCATGCATGTAGCAGAGTAGTGTGGTTTGCAATGGATCTCTACAGCAAGGACATTGCAGCAAGGGTATCTCTGGGACATCCACTTTTTATTTTAGGACTTTTTTTTTTAGTCGTTTCACATTCTCAGAAGTGCATGTCTGTGTAATGTAATTGTCTCAGTATTCCTATTCAGTTTGTTCAAAATTATCAAGTTCCAATGTTTTATCTCAGCATCATTTTTAATATAATGATAAGCTTTAGAGCAGTATATTTGATATAATTTGACAAATGTCTTTCATTTAAGTTTTTAATGCCTATCTGCAAGGGTATATGGATACTATCATGTTTTTTCTTGTTCCATGAATTTATGAATCCCAACATAATCATTAAGATTTTCTGCATTTTTAAAGGTATGAGTGACACTAGTTTAATAGAAAAAGATTATTGGCTTTTTCTTTTTTTATTAAACCACTGTATTCATATCTTGAAAAATGTATTAAAATGGAGGTAAAAAAAATAAGAAAAACCCTGAAGAAGTAGCATGCTATTTTTTTTCAAAGCAGATCACACATTTTCAAGCCTCTTGAGACTCAGAAAAGCATATTGGAACTAAAGAGAGAATAAAGACAAGTCTTCACAAATTAGTTACAAATAACTGAATAAGATAGAATAGGAAGAATAGGAAACATTAGTATCTCACCACATACTAATCTTTCCCATGAACCAACTAATTTTTGCATCTGCAGGTGAACATTTCAGTCTATTTGGGAGTTTATCCTCTCACATGGAATTTCTCCAGAATAACCTCTGAAAGTGTTACTTTCGTAACCTTTTTGAAAATCACTTTCTCATTTTTGAGGATAGTTTTACACCATTCTGGTCCTTGAATGTGTATATAAATAAGTGTATGAACAAATACACTATTTGTGGGATGATGGGATGTTCATTTCTCCTAATTTCTTTGTGTATTTTTACCAGAGATATATTACAAGGAGACAAACACTATGACTATGGGAAAGGAAAACTTCATTCTGACTACCAGTAAATTGCTGTGAATCTGACTGTAACCTCTTTTTTTCTTTTTTTAATTTTTCCTTCTCAAAAGAGTGCACCTATTCCTTCAAAATACTTTTTCAAGGTGCTGTCTATGAAGTTATTAAATGAAGTCAATATTCTTATGGTCCTTTTTTTGGCTTTGTATGTGATGTCAATAGCATTCAATAATACATTATTAGCATGATAAGATACACAAAACTATTGCTGGATTATAAAAGAAACAGTCTGTTCAGGTGCCTCTTAAAGGGGGATAACATCCCCTGACATGGACTTTCCCATAGTGTCTGAGATTTTATCTTCTATGTCTGTTTATCAGAACTAATCATTACTGTTCCTGTGATGGGTTTTGGAAAATGAAAAGCAAACCTCCAAAGTGTTTACAAGTAGGAGGCTTTTTCAGGAAGATGATGTATCCAACTCTAAAGCAGACACTGAAATTTTATGCTGTAGTGCAGATCAAGTGTTAAATTTCTGAGGTAAAACACATTGTAGATAGATCATGAGCTGGTGTAGTGCAAGAAGATCAGTAATAAAAGCCTGTAAAACCTCTAAATGAAAGTTTTTATATGAGACATAACTGTTAGACATTTTTAGGTGGCAGTTAACATCTACACACTCAAGTGTTTTTATCCTCTTTTAATATACATTTAAACCTTGAGTATCTAAAAGGTCATGGAAGGACATGGCAAATTGGGATGCTTTTATGACCTATATATACTCATACACCTTTTTTTAGGGGAAAAAAGTTTCCTCCTGTCTTTAATGAAACCTTTTTGCAGATATAAGCTTTATAGACAATATTTGCTATCCTTATGCAGGTTCTCAACCTCAGTTCTAGATTGTGCCAACAAGCCAAAGTTCAAAATTAGGTCCTCTGCTTGTCTGCTCTAAAATGAAAAATACTGTGATTAAAACTTACCATAAATTTTATATAATCTTGCTTGACAGATAAAAAAAAATAACATTTAAGTGTAAATATTTTTTCTGATACGCTTTCTGTCAATTAACTTTTTCAAATGCTTAATGCAGAAAGTAAAAAAAGAAGTTTTATATTTTCTTTTAGTCTACCATTTCAACTTTTTCTGTGTTTACTCCTTTAAAAGAAGAAAAAATAGTCCTTCTTACATTTGCAGTTGAAATTTTTTGATCTGGTGATTTCTTTTTCTGCATCTCAGTTAGGTGGTTTTGTTTTGACTGTGACAGCTCTGTAGCACATTACTGAAATATTGCAGCAATAATTCTCTACCATTATGCCTAATGTTACAGAAACATCCTGCAGTTTTGTGCTCTGAATATGGGAGGAATTCAGGTTTATTTACTTTAATGACTAGATAATGAGTCTGAGCTACACAAATCAAAGTGAAGAGTAGGGTTATTAGCCAAAACTAATAACAGGCCCCAGTTCAAGAAAAGAGATCTGTTCATTTTAATGCAGTGAGAGAGGGGATAAGTGCTGGGAAGATAAAAAAAGATGTGTCCTTCCAAAGTTTAAAATAATATAGGCCAATCACAACAACTTTGCCTGTCCACCATTTGGGAGCCCTGTGGACTTAGCAAGAAATTACTTCCCTTCTTTATTGAAGCTCTTAGAACTTCACACTATTCACATTAGCTTTATGGAGTTGGGTCATCATTTGGAGACTTAGATAGGCCCTAATTATCTCTCTGCATGTTGGTGGAGGATACTTTTCTCCCATAAATTAAGAACCTTCTACTGGAACAGCTTTATAGCAATAAAACAGGCATACTGAAGACTTCAGAGACTTATGCCCTCTTATTAATGGAAGAGACTGATATAATATGAAATTGGGGATTTTTCAAGGTAAATGTGTCCTTTTGGACAACATGAGAAGAAACCTGAGAATAGAATATTTCATTATAAAAGGTTATTTTTTCTCATATTCATTTGCCTAGATAGTGTTAAACTTATTGTTTCAGAGACAACCATTGCTGTATAGGACCACAAATCAACATTCAGTTACTTAATGTTCCTCTCAGTGCATTCAAAAAATGCAACTGAATCAGGTGACTTAGGAGGAGAAATAGGAATGTGAAACTTCTATGATTTGTTCTCATCTTTTTGTCTTGTTATTTCCAGTGGAAGTGGATTGAAAGAAAATTAATACAAACTCTTGCTCTCAGTTCACACCAGAATTTATTGCATATACAGTTGAAAGTATTTTATGTTTCAAGTTCCATACTACTAAGAACCTGCATAAGGTTAGCAACTCCAGCAGTGTCTTCAAACAAACCTTACATTAAAGTTCCTATGCCACCCATGCATCCAGAAGTAAAGTGCCTACTAGTTTTTAACCAAATTTAAATGGGGCAAGGAGAATGTTACAATATACATTGATACATTTACAATCATTCTTTACTTTGTGCTACATTTTACAAAGAAAATTACCATGCCAAATTCCCAAGCCATGATTTTTTCACTGTAGCCATTTCTTTTTTTGTATGCCCTACATAATCCAGGGAATAATGAGCAGATAAGTGGCACAGAAATATACAGTTCTCCCAGAATCAATTTAATTAATGTGGATTAAGAACACCTTCAAAATAATATGTGATTATAAAACATTTGTAAATTCAAAGACATTTATAGGAAGAATATGAAAGATATGTAGAATATTATGAAAGTATGCTTTTCATATGCACATGATGTTTGTGCCTCCTAAAGTTAACATGAAATTCAGTCTTAAGCTCAATATAGTATCCTATCAGGAGGACTTCTTTAAGGATTGTTATGTCTGTATGGCAGTGTGTTTTAAGCAGAGTGGAAAGGAAGAATTTCCACTTCTGTACTGTTGGTCACCAACTTTTTGTTAATCTGAATTTTTTTACCCTCATTTTCATATAAGCTAAATAGGAAAACCCTCCTCTCCTTCTGCATTCTAATTTTACCCTCATTTTTAGTGTCCAATGAGATTTAGATAAATTAATTATCAGTATATCAAAACATAAAATATGGAATTGTCAAAAAGTACAGACCACATGTACTTTATGTGATGTATTTGGAAATTAAAATTCCATTATAGTCCAGATTCTCAGGATGAAATTTGTAGTACGAACAAGAAATGGCATAAAATCAATTCCATGTGATATAGCTTGTCATGGATAAAGTAAATTTTTGGTCCTTTCTCAAGATAGCAATCTCTCAGTCATTTCTAGATGAAATGAAATAAAGAGGCTCCTTAGCTTTTATTTGCAGCACTGATCTGCAACTGTCTCTTTTTTCAAGCTGTTTTAGGGTAGGCACATTTATTATTTACAGGAAATCCACAAGGAACATTTTTATAGAACCAGGACAGAAATAATATCTTAACAATAAAGATCAAAGATTGATGCAATTGTGACTACAAGTAACTGCTGCCTTGTGTGGCTGTTATCTCCCCAAGAGAATTCTTTAGAATGGCTTTCTTTTTATAAAATGCATTTGTTTCAGTGCTATAGTATGTGAGTGGGGTACTGTATTCTGGTTTTTCTTTTTAATTTGTTTCTGCCCCAAGAAAAAACCCTCATTTTAAACTGATGTTACTTGTTTCATGAACTTTAAGACTACTAAAAACTTCAAAGAAATCAAAAAATCTCACAGAAGCCATTGGTATGTGTATATAAGTTAAAGGTATTTTGCTTGTCTAACCTTTTTTTAAACCAACGGATGTCAGTGACTGATGTTGTTCATACAGGTTAATCCTTTTCATGTGGTACAGTCAGGGAATACATCAGGGTCACGCATAACCTGCTGGCCTGTGCTGTTTAGCCACTGAGACTTTTTTCTGGAAACAGGAGATCAGAGATGAAGCCAAAGAAATTCATATCAAGATGAGGAAGACTTTGGTTCACAGGTGACGTACATCTGTGATTTTATGTATTATTTATCATATATATATATATCAATATCACTCTCTATACATGGATTAATATGATACAGATATATTTGTATATATATGTATATTTGTATACGTACAGATGTATTTGTGAAAGCATGTTATTTAAAGGAGTGCTGGAACATTCTCCAGTTGACATTAAGTTCAATCAAGACACTTCTGCATTCATTTAATATTCATGAGAACAAAGGTTATATTGCATTTTTCAGCAGAGGTATTCAGAAGAGTCAAAAAGGGACTGAGCAGTTAATATGATTTCCAAAACAAAAACAAGAAAATATTTTTCTTCTTTTGCCTTCTGCACTATTGAGTCCTTAGTTCAGTATTGCTAAAACCAAACCAAACAAAAAGGTCTTGTTTTTTCATAATTCAATATTGTCAACTGAATAATAAATAAAGGGGAAAAAAGTTTGATTATTAGTGAGTTTAAAGTGAAAAACAACAAATCACAAAATGTTGGTTTTGGAAAGCAGTAAGGAGGGCAAAAGTGATGACTTTACTGATGGCCAGATGATAGAGGCTGAGAAACAGAATGGTTTACTGTGACACTGATATTTTACACTGATGTTGACAGAGAAAAGGGCATTCATAATAAAGATAAAGATATATAAAAGGGATATGAGTTTGATATTGCAATGATGGGTACTGAAGTTTAGCAGCTGAATAGTCTAGAAGTAGTAATGCTGTATGGACATTCAGGTTTCTCCAAGCTGCCAAGTGAAACTGCTTGATACTTCATACCACCATCCTGACACTACTACAAGGCTTCCAAAAAACCACTATAAATATTTCACTATTAAACTGTTCATTACTTTTATTACTTCAGCTCGTATTTCTAAGAGATAAAAGAGGTGATAGTGTATGACATTGCTCTGATTTATATGATCAAGAGGTCTTGTATTTTTTGTTTTCTTCCCTTTGTACACAAAGAAAGAAAGGCTTATACCTCATTTGGCAAGCCACTTTATTTTTCTGAGCTAAATATATATTCTTCCTGTTTACTCACTTTCCTGAGCTTCAATCTTTCACATAAGTATTGAATTACATTTGCCCTTTGTCAAGAATGGTCCAAGTATCTTAACTATATTTTCTACTGAATTGGATGAAGCAGTAAACAGTCTATTAATTAAAATATTCAGGCACATTTAATGTGAGATTTGCAAACAACAAGGAGGCCAAAGAAAAAGATCAAAATACGTCAGAGAGAGGGAGTCAGTCTAAAAAGTATGAGGATGACTTCATACTTTTCAGGGGAAAAAAATGTCATCTTCAAGAAGACAGGGAAGTATCTTGAAGGACTTAATCCCTAAATTTAAAAAAAAGACTGGTTATGAAAATACAGTGTTGTAATGTGAGTGAAAAAATGTGAGCTATCAAAACTACCTAATGTGAAAAGTGGATAGGTAAACATTTCACTGCGGGTAAAGCTGCACCCAACTCTAAGATTAATTTAGGATATAAGCAATCAAACTGATTAAGACAATGGGAATGCCAAATTATGAGGAAATATTAAAAGAATTAATTAGCTTAGTCATGTGACATCAGAAGGGAGACAAATTAATCTTTTATAAGAATTAAAAAAGTCCAAATTCCTACAGTCCATCAGGGTGAATTACCTGACACAGAAGGATGTAATGAAACACAATAGCATCAAAAGAAATACTGGATTTTTTTTATTTAAACATCCAAGTATATTGAATTATGAGGCAAAATCTACCAGGAAAATATAGTACAGCTCTAAAGAAATCTCAGAAAATAACAATGCAAATTACTAACAAAAAAAGAGACAGCTTCAGACACCAAATGGAAATAAAGATATATCAACTGCAATGTAAATTAGTACATCATGAGTATAAAGAGAACACAGGTACATCAGCATCAGAGTAATGCAGACAAGCAGTAGGAAACAACAGAAATAAATAAATACATAAAAATCGATCACAAGAGACACTGGAAACAGACTTGCAAGTGCAGCCTTGTTTAGTAGTGAGCTGCTGTCAGTCACAGAGTCACAGCTCCTCCTTACTCATTTAGCACCATGAACCTAATTACCAAGAAAGACCTCCTGACACATAAAGTAAGCTAAGTGCATGTGACTACAGCTACTTTCTTCTGTTATTGCGAGCATCATCTATTTATTCCTTATGTTGCCCTCCCACAGGGTTTGCAAGATGTTAGACCAATGACACCAAAGGTCATCACTGCAGGATCGTGCTTATTATATGAGAAATAACAAAATAAAAAAGCTCCCCAAATTAGGAATAAGATTTGCTCTAGCTCTTTGGCAGATTCATTGGCTGATAGATTAATACAAACTGTTTCCACTCTACGTGTTGCTTATAGCCAGAGCAATTTAAACAGGAATACCCAATCATTTCATGGCGTCTAAGCAGCAGTCTCTTTCGTTACTGCACACTTAGTTTCCAGTGGTGTAGAGTGATTGGTACTTGTAGGGATTCATCAAGAGTGTTCTGAAAGCCCTGAGAACCAAGCTGTCATGATGCCCTGAACTTATTAATACTACATCCTTTCTCAGTAGCAAACTGCAATCCACACACTTTGACATTCCATATAGGTAGTGTCCATATAAAATAAAAATGTATCTATGATCGTCTGTCTCCATTTCATACTAATTTATGATTCAGAGTTGACAACTACCTCACAACCAACTGGTAACTGACATTTCCCCAAACTATTTTGAAATGAATTTACATTTTTACTTAAAATTACCATACTCTCTCAAGTATATTAAAGATAAGCTATTTTCTAGCTGAGTCCTGCGACATCTGACACATCATCAATATGACTCAGTCTTACAGTGTCAGACACATCTTTCCTTTGCTTTCAATGGAGACATGCCCATTTACAGCATTTAATGATGTAGTTCAATGTGCGTTATGTTCAGCCTCTAGAACTGTCAGAGCTGAAAGTCTCTGATTTGCGCAGCTGTTGCTGTGAATCTGCCCTTCTAATTTCTCACTCAGAAGTTGGTCTAAAGGAAATAACAATGAAAAAATGCAGTAAAAGTGGTTGAGCCTGTAATTTCTCTTTGTACTAGAAACTGTGCAAAAAGAACATCTCTGAATAAAATCCAAGAGTATTTCAAGTGTTTGAGGAGATAATGTGATTACAAATTATAAAGAAAAAAAGTTCCAGAGAAATGACATTAAGACAATTTTCTCACTATCCCATCCAAACTAGAGGATGTAAAAAAAAAAATAATACAACTATCATTAACAAACTATTTTTTAAGTATAAGATAACAATGAAAATAATTAACACAGGCTTCACCAAAACATCACTAGAAATATTTATGCATTATTTTCTTTATATAAGGCTTACCATGGTGACATGAAACGAGGGCTTAAGTTACTGGTATTAACTCTGGGGCACTGAATACTGATGATTGTCAAGCATTTGTCACTAAGCAGACAAGTAGTTGATAAATTGCTTATGATGTTCACTTTCAACAAATCGAAAAACCTGATTATGTAAAAAAAAACAATTCAAACCTTATGTATATAGTGAGGGGATCTGAAACAGCTGCTTATATTCAATAACAAAGTTCAGGGTTCATAAAAAACAGATCCATGAAAACATTGGCTGAATGAGAAGTTGCAGTAGGAATTCCTATAGAACTAGTAGAGGCCAGACTAGAACATAAATTACACATCTTCAGTGATCTCCCTAGTTCAAGAAGGCTACAAAGGGAAAAAAAAGGGTTTAGAGAGGTCAAAGGGAAATCAGTGTTGTGGATTGGCTTCTGTACAAGAAGAGACTGATGAAAAGAATAGGATGTTTTAATTAGAAAGACAGACAGCTAAGGGCAAAAATTTCTACATCGAGGAGAAGGCATGTAAAAATGATTGCTGACTGTTTTTTATCCAAGAAGCTTCAGCTGAAATCATCACTTTATGACATGTTTAAAATATAAAAAAGTCACTATTTCACCCACCACTCTGAAATTTGGTGCCACAGACTATTTTGAATACCAGATTTCCTCTAAGTACTGGTCACTGTCTATGGATATTAGCATTTTCATGTGCAGCAGCCTTACGCATGTGAAAAAGTCTCCCAGTTGTTTTGGTATGCAGCCGATGGAGATATTCAAGAACATAAACTGTATTCCTTTCCACTGGAAATTGTGCTCCACAAGCTTATGGAACATGCTGCAGCTGCTGATGAGTGTCCAGTACAGTACACAGATGGGGCTAGAGCCTTTCTCAAGGAACCCTCCAAATCTACAGGACATCAGTCCCCCATGCCATTGTGTCAATCTACAAATGAGCCACACTGCTTGCTGATGAAGGCAGCACTGATGAATATCAGACAGCCTGGAACCTGCAGATGCTTTGTCACATTCCTGTGTTTTTCAGAAGTATTCCTCGTCATATTGGAGTGGGAGGTATAGTATCACACATCTTGACTAAATTAGATTAGAAAGAAAGCACAATTTCAGTAAATTTGAAAAGGTATATTTTCTTTTTATTCTTTATTCCTTTCGTCTCCTTCTATCCTCTTTGTTCTTCCATCCACTCAGTAGTGGTAGTACAGAAACAGGGGAGGTAGCTTGTGGTACAATGAACATAGGCCCCATGGTTATGCATGATATGAAACTTCCACATCTAATTCTCTGGAACAAGCAACCAAATTGTTTGCTGTTAGGTATAAAAACACCAAAAGATCAAACCTAAATTGAGTATCCGTCTTGTTGCTACATTTCCTTGGATGTACTGAATCTCATAGAGCTATGCAAAACTTTATTCTCAGCAGAAAAATTCTATCAAAGAAAAACAAATATTCTTCCACTGCAGAATCATTCATTGTGTGTTTCAGATGTACAATTAATTATATAAAAGACTATTCAACTTCTTTCTATACTGACAGCTTCAGATCTTTGTTTAATTGAATCAGCTTGTTGTAACTTTGAAGGCATTGTCAAAGAAAATCACAGCTACAGGGATTCAAAATACTTTTAGTGTTATCAACAGCAGTGAATAATGTGAGCTTGGAAGAGCAAAGAAATGAAAACTGACCTTTTCTCTCACGATATCATATACATTTACAATGTAAACTGACAAAGTATTTTTCCTTAATGTTACTGTCATTTTTTGGTGTCAGCATTAGCAACTCAATATGACTTCAACTAGCCTCTTTGGGCTAAAAATCTAAAATCATAAAGCTTTGTAATGAGTTAGCAACACTGATTTGCTTCCCTGTCTCTAAGCGTTGCCCTTAGAAACCTGAGTGAAGATGTTTATTTACATTGTATCTTTGAGACAGATGGGAATTATGAGACAACACAGATGAAAAGAGACAGGTCTGTATTTTAAACTTATGGGCAAACTTGTAAGGATGTGAAAGAAATTTGAGTCTTCCACACAGAATGCAAAGTAAGTTCTAATATATTCATGTACATTTGCATTTTGGATTTAAACTAAAGAGCTTGTACTGACAAAAAAAAAAATCTGTGAAGATTAATCTATTCACTCACAAAATATATATATTTACTTTTACTTCATGGTAAAGTGTCTTGTAAGATTTTACCCAGTATTTCTCACTGATTGAGATATAAGAGCTAGTAAAATATAACACTTTTTAATGCAAGTCAATGAAATTCAAGGGTTCACTTGATATAAATTGTATTTACGGAAGATGAGATCATGTGGATTGGAGGACTTTTAGGCAGCACATCACTCATTTAGAGTATATGTAGAGGCATAGTTTCAAACTTATCTCAAATCCAAAATAAAAGCAAGCAAAATAATTGTGACTCATTCTACTCTCCAATCAAGAATTTAATTTAAAAAATACATTTCTGTTCCACTCTCATTTGCTATTGCACCCAGAATTGCATACTTTCAACAGCAAAAATATGCAGTCCAACTATGAGCTAAAGTCTCTTGCTCATGTTCAGTAAACCAGATCATGGTAGCTGCTTAAGACATTACTACTGCTCTGCTGCTTGCATTTGCTGGAGGTTAAACCCTTATAGAAGAGCTGGCAAAAGGCAGTTTGAGAGCATGTTTCATCTGCTTCATTTTAGCACAAGCACAAGCTACCATCACTGGCAGCTGAAGTGATTACATTAGTCTGTGACTGTAGTGCTTCAAGTATGCTTTTCTTCTTCTTGCCTGCATAGGTCCTAAGTTGCTCCCTTAAATTACCACAGAAAGTTTCACGAGTTTCTGTATGCTACAATTGGCAATATTTTCTTGTATTTTTACATTAGAAACCGGTCTGTGGACACTAATTTTGACAAAGATATTATAGCAAGCTAGTAACTTAACAGTCACACTTTATTTTCTTCTAGTTCAGCTGAGCTGCGTTTTAACATGCCAATATACCAAGACTGAGACCAACAATGAAGATTTTAACTGAAGTGAACTGGAGGCTCAGTTGGAAAATCTGATGCCCCGTTCTTGAAGAATTTTGCAGTAATTAAGGAAAGCAAAATGCAAAAATATCCCCACAAGCCAGCAATACCTTTATATGTACATATCTAGGAATTCTGAACCATAAAATTCGCTAACTTAGTACAGAGCAACATACTTGAAAAGCTGTCTCACTGCAGAGTGGGTAACAACAGGACCTCAGTCTCCTGCAAAGCTTTCTTTGAAATCCTGTATGCAGATCCCATGATCAAAACCTTTTTCCCAGGATTAAACCTCTTACAAATATCCTGCTTATTAACCAGCCTTCATTTTGCTCCACTGAGATCAACAATTTCTATGGTGAATGTCTTCTACAGACACTACATTCTGGGAAGGGAAGGAAATAAATCCAGAGTCTACTGCTCTGGCTCTGCTCTTTGATTCCCATTCAGTTGCTGCAAAATTACTCTTAAACTCCATTACTATGAAAACAGGAAATATCTATTACGTATGCACATACACACAAAAGCTATTCAGTAAGGAAGACAAATGATCCAGTGGTCTAATCCCTGCAATTACTAAAATGCAACACAGGAGGCCAAAAAAGTAATTTACAATACAGAAATTAATCTGAAATCATACAAGTGTCAGCTATATCATGATGTCCAATCTTGTACCTCCAATCTGTATGGCTGAGGTAGGAGATGCAAAGAATTATGAATGAATAGATGATCTAAAAGATAGAGCCTGTTTCCCATTTAGCTTCAGAATACCTCACTTCCACATGGCTACATGAGAAACATTGATTTTAGTACTGATGGCCATAGTTTACTCTTTTTTAATGCATTTCAAGGATTAATAAGTTGTCAAAGCACTTTGCAGTATAGCTTGCAGCAGCCCAAACATTATAAGTAAGTATGTAATCAAGCTGATAAACAAAGATGTAGTTTCATTTTTGAAAGCAAATCTTTTAAATGATAGTACAAAATATTCTTCAAGCACTAATATTTTAATCTCAAATGTTTCCAGTTCTCTTTGTTTAATGAAGCATATTTATGCTCTTTGTTATTTTCAGGAAAGATTGCAAGGCAATATCATAGAGTAAATTTATTTAGTCTAGAAACTCTGATACATTGAAATTTTGTTAGTAGCTCTGTTTTTATCTCCCAAAAGACAGTTGGAAAGGTAATTATAACATGCAAATTAGTTTCAATTGGGATGCAAATTTAAAATTATATGCTGATGTACAACATCTAGTATTGCAACTTCTGCGTGGTATCTTTTTAGGTAGACTAGGTAGACTAAATTCTGTCAGGGTTCTGTCAGGGACTATACTCTCCAAAGTATAGTTTTTATGTTCCACCTTTCAATTCTACGTAGTTTTCCTTCTTCAGAACCACTATTTCAAAATTTTCTCAGTTCACATATTGAATGTGTTTTCATTAAGAATGAATTTCTCAGTCTTGGACTGTTTTTTAAGCCTTTGTCTTTGATGAAATGGTTGTTTCAGCCTTTATAGTCTTTCTAATTAATGTAAAAACCCAAAATAAAACACAAGTCAGTCAGATTAAAACATTTGCAGTACATTTTAATTATAGTCTTTGGAGAGCTTTTCCTTACGACTCTTTTCAGTCCTCCTTTTATGAAAGATTAGGGCACAAGACACTGACAGAAAGAGTAAAAGACACCTGACCCAATAAGACATTCTCTTTAAGTTTATCTCATACCCATTTTCTTGCTTAGTTAACTATATCCTTTTATTCCCTCCCCACTCTGGCATGCAGAGTTCTCTCTTAAAATCATTCAAGGTATTTGCTTTGATGGCTTTTCTTGGCAACTGCACTAAGTGAAATTCCCTGCTTGAACTCTTTGTGTGCTATATCTCTCTTCATTTCAATTTTTGTCTTTAAAGTCTGAATCATTCCTAATGTGAGTATTTTGTCCTACCTCTGCTATAAATCCCCTTTCACAATTCTAGATATCATTTAGATCTTCTAAATGTTTTCACATTTGTCTTAATTTTTTAAAAAATAATTTTACTAAAGTAGTCTCAAAACCTCATTTCATTCCAATTGCTCAATACTGTTGATATTTTTGGTCTCATCTGCCTATACTGTTAAGGATTTATTAAACTGAATCTAAGAGATGGTTTACATCACCTGTAGCAGGGCAAAGGAGAAATCAGATTAAATGAGAAAACCACAAAAAACCTCACAAAACATGAATCACAAAATCACAGAATATCACGGATTGGAAGGCACCTTAAGAGGTCATCTAGTCCAATCCCCCCGGTGGAGCAGGAACACATCTATATGGGTTTTGAAAGTCTCCAGAGAANCAGTTCCATGTCCTTGAGATAACATTTTAAGAACTGGACACAGGATTCCAGATATGGTATCACCAGGGCAGAGTAGAGGGGGAAGAAGAATCTCTCTTGACCTACTGACCACGTCCCTTCTAATATACTCCAGGATGCCATTTGCCTTCTTGGTCACAAAGGCATATTTCTGGCTCATGGTCATCCTGTTGTTCACCAGAATCTCCAGGTCCCTTTCCCCTACACTCTCTAACACATCAGTTCCCAAATTATACAGATACATGAGTTTTTTTCTTGCCCAGATGCAAGATTCTACACTTGTCCTGGTTATATTTAATTAAATTTCTCTCAGCCCAACACTCCAGAATGCACTTTAAAAAAGTTTTTTATCATTCTTAAAAGTGGAGCTTAAATCAGATTTGTCTCTGAGATTTTGTAGTTTTACTATCTGGCAGTTATGCAATACAGGTATAGCTAGTGCTTAAACATAAAAGGCTGTGTCGTAATTGCATTCTGTAGCGTGGCCTGCAGTCTTCAAGCTGCAGTTGCCTGTATCAGGGATCCCTTGTAAGTACATCCTCTTCCCATGTGACTAGGGCTGCTATCAAAAGAGAGCAAAGTGATGGTCTCTCATCACCCCAATGCAGTACCACACTGTAGCTGCAAGGAGTACAGTGGGATGAATCTTATGGGTGTGTGCAAAAACCCAAAGAGCATCTCTCCTTAATCTGTTTAGTGTTAAGGACAAATCGTGGTGCTTACTAAAAGAGGTTAGGCATATCAGTCAGAATTTCTAGAGGGAAATCTAAATCATATCACCCAAACTGCTGCAGAAACAGCACAGAGCTGTCTGACCCTAAGAATATTCACCAGTTATTGGAGGAGGTCTTTGTTGTGCTCTTGGTTTCCAGGACAGTACCAATGTTTTTATTTTCCAAATAAAATTGGTATGTTGCAAGCCAGTAGGGGAAGCAATTGAACTTATCTCATGCTCTACCAGAATGTTGCACCAACTAGGATATTAAATAGGAAAGGACTAGTTGTGTTTTTAGGAGCAGAAATTATTCCTACTGTGCTTTTCTAAGGAAAGCACAGAATCCTTCAGTTAAGGGTTTCTGGACTGACATTGACTCTACAGGTGCCTCTACTTACAACTGAGCTCCAGAACATATCAATTCCTGCATCCATATGTCTTGTTCACATTTGCCACATAAACATTACCCTTTTGATAACCCCTTCTCTGCTTTTGCTTTCATGTAAAGAAAATATGAATGTGCAAAAGCAGTATGTCTCTGCCTGGAATGCTGGACCATTCCCAATACATTGCATTTAGTGGCTCAGGAATGGTAAAAAATGTGTTTGTGGTGGTTTGGTCCTGGGCAAGCAAGCACGCAAACAACCACTGGTCCCTCCCTCTCCATAGTGGGATAGGGAAGAAAATAGGAATAACAAGAGAAAGAAAACTTGTGGTTCAAAATAGAGATGGGGAATTCACTCATCAGTTTTATTGCAGACAAGACAGGCTCAACTTGGGGAATTTATTTAATAAAATAATCAGCTACCACATTGAGTACTGAGAAAAAAAGAAGAAAAATATTTAAACATTTAAGGGAAACACCTTTGCTTCCCCTGTCCTGAGATCAATCTAATGCAGTGTAGTTTGCATTCAGCTTATCTGTATGAACCATTGTCAGCATCACCAGGATTGGGACTGAGTAAGTGCTGCACCTCCTAATTCTTGCAGCACAGAAGGAAGGTTAGATCTGCACTTTGGAGGTTTTACAGGGGGCTGTGGCATTTCATTCATTTACAACTTCAAAGGAAAAATTTAAAATTTAATGCAAATTTTCAGAACCGATTTCACTTACCTTCAATGGAACATATTAGGCTGAAATACTTACTTCAGTCTAACTTTTTGTGTTTGTTTTCTCCTGTAATAATTATTTTAATTTGCCTGTTTTGTTGCTTTGGATCATTCAAATATTCAATATATTACTTAAACAGTAACCTTTCACAACTATTCTATCACACTGACCTCTAAAATTTTTAATTGATTTAACTGGGTTTATGATAAGCTTTCTGACCATCAAGCATGATTTTAAGCAATATTTCTTTGGGGAATTTAATATTTCTCAAAGATTAGTGGGTTTTTCTTATTAATTCAGAATATTTTGTGTAGCAGCCAACAAAGGTGTTTTACTGTCATAGCTTGAGGTACAAACAATATATTCAGAGGTGCAAAAAGCGTGGCAATATTTACAGCATAATCCATACCTGATTATTTTTTTCTGCAATCACATATTTTTGTTTAATAAAAGTAAACTCTTCTCAGTAATGGAATCATAGTGTGGCACTCAATGACACAGAGAGAGAATCATGGCAAAGTATTTGGCTGTCGTGAGAAACCACATAATTATACATTGGTGCTTTTTTAAAACCAGGTATTAAATTGGTGACGAGAAAGCTTAATCCTCTTAAAACCCAGTTTCATCATTCAAAAATCTCTATACTGCTAGGAGCACAGGAAGAGACAGGCAGAGCTGATTTCTGCATTTTGGAAGGGGCTGTTAACTCCAGTGGCTTGGGGAATATAAACAGTCTAAGGAGAGTAATGGTCTCCCTGCCTGTCCTTCCAGGGTTGGTATATATTCATGAAGAGTATTCTTCATGGTTATGACTGATGAAAGTTTTGCCTCAATTTTTTTTCTTGTCTGGCTGCCATCTCTAGCAAGGTAATTCCTTTTTATCATACTTCTGCTAGTTAATTTGCTTTGCTGAGGTCTGGGCTAGTGGAACAGAAAGCAAATAATTGGGTTTACTCAGCAGTCCCTCACACTTTTGAAAAAAACTTGCAATGATGTCTATCAAGGCAATCAAATATTGAAACATTTTATTAATCTCCTTTAGCTCTTAGTTCACGGCCTGATTTCAAAACTAAATTAAAATGTACCACATGGGATTTAAGGAAAATCCTGGATGGTCATGCTTTTCATAGTCCTGAGTTCAACAGTCTCTAAATGCACTGACCTACCTCTTACCATCACAGTTGATGACAAATGAGGACATGTAACCTTGGACCAGAGTTCTGTGAAACCAACTAAATGGTGGGAAAAAGCTGAGAGGAGCTTATCTAGGATATATGCCTATACCCCCTCTGGTCTTTGGCTTAGACACCACATTTTAGCTCTGATCTTGAGCCTGCTACACTTTGTAGGTAACTGACTACTGTCACAATACTGGCTCCAGTTCTCTTGGGACTGCACCTCTTGTCATTGAAGGCACTGCTCTGCCTTCAATGTCCTTGTGGACTTCCTCAATAATTCCAGCAGTAGAGCAGCCTGCTGATGCTGCGACTTCCTTTGCATTCAAGGTGTTTTCAATAATGTACTCCCTGTAACCAACTGGTTGCATTTCCTTCCCTATTGTTTCATTGTCTCTTTTTGTTAGAAAAAGAATTAAACAAAAGCTTCTTATTTTTATGTTCATATTAAGGAGTTCTGATGCTTTTATTATTTAAAGAAATCTCAAAGAAATGGGCTCTTGGCACTTTCAATGGTTTTAAGTGCCAGGCAGATGTGGGACTCCAACCAAGTACACTGCTTCCCATTTCTTTTTTATCCAACCCCTACTGTGCTGTGCAGTTGAACTGGAGGGCCCAGATGCCATTGCTGCTCTAAATAGCTCTGTAAAATGCAAGTCTGAGAGAAATGCTACAGCTGTGCCACCTCCTCTCATTGTTTCAGGGACATTGCTATCCCCAGGACCAGTGGCTTTTGGGTTGCACCCTGCTGTTCCATGTGCTGCTTAGGCAACACTAAAAGTAAAAGGTAATTTGGAGGTTTTGTTGCTATGTGATTTTTAACATTCCCCCCCCCCCAATAATTTTGTCTGCCTTCTCTTTGTAAAATGTTTCACTCTTTAAAAAAGAAGTGTCTTTTTTTCTCGAATAGATTATGAAGAGAAATATGTCTGCTCTTTTGAACACAGTAACTGCTCTGAAAATTTTAAGCCTGAGCCAAATTACCCGATATTTCCTCCCTATGTTTTCACATACCTCAGGATTAAATCACATTGTTGCTTCTATAAAAATAGAACTCATAATATCTCTGACTGTTTTGTTTGTAATTTATCCCATTCCTATATTCCCATTTACCTCTATTCCAACACACAAATGCTTATTTTCAGCATTTCTAAATAAAAAAATCAACAACAAAGGGACCATCAATTTTACTGAAATTATGGGGTTCAGCAGAGCAATTCACAGGGTATTCTTACTGTTTGGATGATAGATTTGAACAATTAGAAAAGTTTGCAGTTAATCTGGGAAAAGAAAACACAATTACTTTTATTTCTAGGGCTATTTATAAATCACATATTTAGGGAACATAAATAATGTCATGTAATTTGGAGTACAGTTTAAATGATGTACCTAGTGGATATTCTCAATGATCAGCTTATGAAAAAATAATGACTTAAATTTATTGACATAAGCTATTTACTGAATAACTGTAAAACTGAGAACCTGTACCCTGATAATTAGCAAAATGAAGAGATTTAGACTGTACAGATTCTATTAGTCTGAACATATAACAAATTATATTCATGCTCATTCATCTGGTTGACTCTACTAGTAGAAAATGGACTTTTTTTCCCCTTCCAATCATTAGTTTCTTATAAATCATGAAAGAATTAGTAAGACTTCTCTGAGCTGGTTCAGGTTATTGATGCTTCTTGACTATATCAAATCAGTTGAGTCTGGTTGCTGCCTAGAATCTCCTCAGTTATCTGAAATAGCTGCCTTTGTTAATACCCAAAGATTGACTGCCAGAAAATGATGCCCCAAGTAAACAGTTTCCCTGTGTTTTAAATTTATTGTAAAACCAAAATGAGTCAGTAGCATTTTGAATGTTTACACTGCTATGCAATACTCATTTGTGAGTATTTAAGCGTTGATAGACAATGCAGAGTTTGCATTGTGTTAGGTGATTTAAGAGACAAAAGTAAGTCCCAGCCTCTTACAATTTCTTATCTAAATAATCTAAGTTAAAGTATCTGCAATTCTAGTTTGCTTAATGAGTTAGGACTAATGTCACGTAAAACAAATTGTCTGAGTTTTCACATCATTTTGTCATATTTGTTTTCAAAAATCTACCTACCTTTGTGTCTGTAATGTTTCCAGCATGAACATTTTTTCAGAAATGCTTGGAGAAATGCAAGACAAGCTGCATTCCAGGCAACACCCTATTTCTTATTCATGGGTACGGCCAAGAAAGAAGTGTGAAGTTGAGCTGCACAACAGGCTCTTGGTTTGCAAAGTTCACATAAATATTTTCTCAAAACAAGTTGTTACAGCTGAGAGGCTACACTCTCAGTCACACTGAAATCTAAACAAATATTTAGAAAAACTGCGTGATACACAGTAATCAAGTAAATATTTACATAACCCTCCTGACATAGTACACCAGGTTCTGTGTAACTTGACTTTCAGCTTCCTGCAGTGTAAGAAGATAATTCAAAGCAATGCAATGAAGAGGTCTTTTGTTTCTCTCCTTTGATCTAGCCAAAGTCTTAATGAAAATCTCCTGATGAAATCTATTCTCAAGATAATTATTAGCTGAAAAAAGACTTGTATGACTTCAGCTAAATGTTTTGTTATGGAGACAGAGTATCACAGTGTGCATGTATGCTGCATCACATATTTTGAGGATGAGGAATAGTGCCTTTTTTGTTAATTTGTTTTCAGACCAATGAAATGGCCTGAAATATTAAAACTAAGGCAGTTTGTAGATCAAAAATGTAATTCCTTATGCAATGCATAGGCTTTATTTTCCAGAATGAAATGACTACACTGAACAGCTTTCTCTGGACTTCCTTTCCAGACCAAGATGACCAAGTTCCTGAATATAACAGCTAGTAGAGTTTATCTTTCACCTTTCTACACAAATCGCATTTTCTTACAGTCAAGAAATATGAAATATTTTCTTATCAGGCACAAAGCTGAATTTCCAGCCCAAAGGGAAAAAAATCTGAAAAAATTACTTGTGTCTTATGAGAAAAACAAAGTGGCTTTGATTAAGAATGACCCCTTCTCTTCTGCCTTTTTGAGTTAAAAAGCTAAAATATGAGCACTAATACTAAGACTGAATATGAAATCACTTAAAGGCAACTCCACAGGAAATAATGAGAAATAGCCTTGATACCATCAGCATCCTCCAGAGAGATAACTTGACCTATTCCAGTTGTGAATTTTCTATCCAGTTTACATATATATCAAACACCTGTCTCAAGCAGTTTCCATAGGATTTTATGTTCTGAAATTCCAATATAGTGATAATATAGAAGTGATGAGAAAAGTAACCAATTACTTTTAATATGCAGTTTTTCTTGGATTATTGTCAAAGCTTACCGGTTTAGTAGTGCATGTAGAGTAACTACAGTACAGGAGCATACAGTGAGGACTTTTTGCAGTAGCTTTTTAAAACCAAAAAGAAACAGAAGGTTCTTTATTCATAATCCTGTCCTATTCAGAGACATAATCTGATGGTGATGTGAAAATTAAAAGTAAGAGGATACATTTTGGAGTCTGATGTCATAGGCACATCTAATGCCCCTGTCTCTGAGAACAATATCAAGTTGTTGAAAAGTGTGGCAAGTAGTTAATCCTGCTTAATGAATACTGCACTGCTTGGTTCTTAAACATGGAACATATAACTACTGTGACAGTTAAGATAAATTATGTCTCATTTTGTTGCCTGAAGTCCAGTTTTCCTCAGATTTAAAAATATTTCCTCACCCACCTCCTTCCTGTGCTCCCCACTTCTTATGATTTTTAGGAAAGAATCTAATATGATTCTTTGGTGACTGCAGCTGACACAATCCCTTTTCCCTTACATTGCTGTTAGTCTCTTCCTCAAATGAGGACTTCCTGCTACTTAAAAGCTACAAAAAATAAATGCTTAATAAGGCTACATCCAGACATAGCTGATCTTTACTTTTAATTTCTTGCTTATACCAAGTAAAATTTATCTGATTTTCACATAAATTAATTTTATTTTCACTGATAGCATGGTCTGTGAATGTAGAAGAATGATTTTTTTCATCTTCTTTATTTTTTTGTGTTTTTAAATTGCGTCTTTATCCATTTACTCCATGTATGGTGAATAGTAATAT
This sequence comes from Turnix velox, assembly GCA_013400935.1. Taxonomy (NCBI): domain Eukaryota; kingdom Metazoa; phylum Chordata; class Aves; order Charadriiformes; family Turnicidae; genus Turnix; species Turnix velox. The sequence continues at coordinate 33,607 of VZTY01001949.1, forward strand.
TATAGTTCCCAGACAACAGCTGGAAGTTGTGTGTTAACTTCTTTTATCATTGTATAAAAGAAGGTTGATGTTACTTCTGTCAGTTTAGACACTAAATCAAAATTCAAGTGCAGATTCTCTGATTTGATCTCCAGTCCATTTTTATTTTCTAAATACTCTTGTCTTTACAGTTCTGCAAAAGGATTTATTTGGCTGTTCAGAAGATGTGATAAGAACTATAAAAAAGCTGTTTTTCTTTAAGATAAATGAAGCTTAAATGTCTCCCAAACAGGGTCAATTTAATCAAATAAACAATTTTAAAAGTAAAAGTAGAAAATACATTCCAAGAACATAAAGTATAACAAGGAGAGGAGTGAAAGACAACATATCTTTGTAAGGAAAACCACTTCTAACCCTATTTTTTTTTTATCATAGGTTAAGAGTCTTTTGAAGTGAATGAACAATAGATGTGACATTTTTTGACTTTTCAGAGGCAGAGAAATCCTCTATATGGCATTGCTCCTCTCTTTCCCAGTATACTATAAATTTCACTGTGGATGGATGCTTTAAAAATAGATTCCATCTCCTGTCTTTCTCATCAGACATTCCTGATCTCCACAGGGACTGGTTTCTCTAGTCACTTTCTACATGTTCTTTCTTTCAGTAAATCTCTTAAATAATGTTCACCTGTCACCAAATATTAGTTCTCTTCCTTTAGAAAACAAATACCAGCAAAACACATCCTGAGTTTACCTTGTCAATTTTTGACACAACTTAGAATATTCCCTGTAATAAGATACCATTGCTAGCAACATCAGTGTAGAATTTTTCTCATTACACATTTTCATGAAAAAGATGAAAACACTCACTTCTGTTCACCTTTTCCAAACATTCCCTAAGTTATGCCTATTGAGACTTTATCTCCTAAATTCACACTCATTCATTACTCTTTCCATTTGTTTCCTTTTGTTCTAAAAGCATTAGAAAAGGTAATCAGATGGTGTGAACTTATGTCTGCCTTTTTAGAGACTTATTTTATGGTCAATTAAAAGTATTATTAGTGGAGTGTCCAAGTAGTATCTTTCTTGACTGTGTCAAATTCAAAAGGACCTTCAGAGGTCATCTTCTACAACACCCCTGCAGTAAACGGGGACATCCTGCAATAGATGAGGTTTCTCATAAGTTCATCAAGCTTGGTCTAGAATGCCTCCTGGGATGGGGCCATACCACCCTCATAGAGAAGATATTCTCTCTCAGGTGAAATCAGAACCTGCCTTGCTCTGGTTTAAAACTATTACCCCTTGTCTTATTGCTGCATGCTCTTGCAAACAGCCCCTCCTCAGCTTTCTTGTAAGCCCTCTTCAAGTATTGTAGGCTGCTATGAGATATCCCCATAGCCTTCTCCAGGCTGAACAGCCCAAACTCTCAGTCTGTCCTAATAGGGGAACTGCTCCAGCCCTGTATCATCTTCATGGTCCTCCTCTGGATCCTCTCCAACAGGCCCATGTCCTTCTTGTGCTGAAAGTTCCAGCACTGGATATAGTACTCCAGATGGGGTCTCACAAGGGCAGAATAAGAGAAGAGGAATCACAGCTCTTCTGGTGCAGCTTAGGATAATGCTGGTCTTCAGGACTCTGTCTTATGGTACAACTAAAATTTATAAACACTTATCCACATGCTGAACATAATAGACTTACATGAGTTTGCCCTCAGTGCCAATCCAAGTCTAATTTGTTTATACAGTTTGGTGATCAAGAGTGTCTCTAAAATGGCTAAATGTGTCTACAGATATCATCTATCTGGTATAAAATGAATGGTATCAAGGAGTCCATAAGATCACTTCCTAATTTTAACTAAGGTATTCCTGTTTATAGAACTGACTCCTTTTTCCAGTCAGTTTCTCCTTTTAGCAGACAAGAAAAATTCTTTTCGGTGGATCAGAGTTCGCATAAGGTGATACTTCTTTATTGTCTCAGAAATAGGATTTTGATCAAAACATTCCAAACTTTAAGGATATTTGGAATCTACTAGTGATGTTAACAGGCTAGTTCCCCTTTTAATTTCAATCTAGTTTTACTTTAAAAATGTACCTTTCTTGATGGATTTTCAACTAATTTGAATGAACAGTGTAAGATGATTTCTTTTCAGTTTTCTTCATTTGATGGTGCCATCCACTTTTGGAAAAACAAGTGAGGAATGCAAACCAGGCAAGTCTTTCTGACATACACTAAAATAAGTAATTTTGAGCCAATCATACTATTTGCAGTATTTCAATTGTCTGTCTCCTAATTTGCATTATGCTAATTAGTGAGATATTGCACTACAATGCTGTAACACAGCTATTTGAAATAGTTGAATAGTTTTACTTGTAGTAATTAGAAGTAGCAGCAAATAACAACTTTCATTGCAAGATATAAGGCAATTACAGTTTTCTTTCTCAGTATCACATTTTCAGTCATTCTATGATTGCTTATTTTCCTGTAAAATTGTAACTTTAATTCAATCTTATCCAAAAAAAAAAAAGCACTGTCTTTCTGTCACTCTGCTACATTAAAAACATTATGCTATTTGACCCAGAAATATAAGCAAAAATCTAAATGTACTATTAGCCTTTAAGATACATTTTTTCAAATGTCATTCATTGTGGATGAAAACATGTTTGCTTTGTAAAGCTCTTAACAGTTCAAGCTGAAAGGCTTGAACAAGCTTTGAACTCTGGAGGTTTTGATGCCTATAAATTAAAGGGAAAAATAACATTAAATAGGACTGTAGCTTGTGTGGCTGACTTTAAATCTCTGAGCATCTGAACTCCTCAAACATAAAATTTTTCTTGGAGCAGTCTGTGAGCCAAAAACCCCCATGCATCCCATGGAATGCTATTTATTAATTTGGAAATATCCTTATGTGAGGGATAAAATGGAAGTGGATTCTCTGTAATGTATTAATAAACAGCTGGCTGTTTGAACAACTTGCTGTCCATTGATACTGAAACATTCCAGTAGAAACAGTGCAGCACTGACTCAAAACACTTTTCTCCCTGACCTGCACATCTGCAGACTTTGACTAGGGTCCTTCAGCTCTCTGAGATGCTGGTAGTTACAGCTGAGATTTAGCTGCTTGTAATAAAAAAACCTGTGTGCTTGATTATTTTTTGTCTCGGTATTTAGGCATCCCACTTCATACCTCCTTCTCTCCCAAACTCTGCCCTTTTTCCCAGTATTGAGAACATGACTTTTTTTTTTTTTCTTTAACTGATGCAAAATAAAGATTATAAAAGGACTTCCAATTGATTACATATACATGTGACTTCTCAGAAAAACTGAAAGGAGGTCTATTTCTAAGGGAATTACTGCAACACAGATTTCTGGATTATAAAATTACTGAGAAATCGAGGGAGACAAGAAGAGACTATTTTCCATAGGGAATATTTATCAAGGGAGGGGCTGTTTCACAGACATAGCACAGGTAGTTCTATGTGGATCTATGTGGATTTTCCTGTTAGATCTTCCAACAAAAAAAACCCTGAAAAAGGGTCTTTTGTCTTATATGTCCTTCCATCACAGGACAAAGTAATAGTGGCTCACAGAGGCTGTAAAGAGACCCTAAATCCTTTAAACAAATGGTTACAGTCTAATTGTCTCATCCACTGATGGGCATTATAGTCTTCCACCAACAATCTGCTGTTGAACTTGCAGATCCTCCAAGTCACAGACAGGCTTTAAATAGGGAAGATAACTTTTATTTGTTATGGGTTATAAAACTAGAGTCTCTGCTGACTGTCTGACAAGGAGGCGTCTGATACTGTGGATCCAGTCAGGCAGAAAACAAATAAAAATAGAGTCCAAAGGGCAAGGTAATGGAGGAATGAGTAGTATAAAACCTGCACAATAAAATTATATTGCAACGAAAGAAAATTAGAAAATTAGTACAGCCTAAAAATAGAATAAACCTGTCCCTTGAAGCCATATGAAGTAGATATGGTTGCTGCTGAAACTATACAATGCTATCTTCCTTTTAGTTTAGAAACAGCAGTAGTTGTGTATCGAAGCTGAGTTGAAGGTATAAGCTGTTAACTTTGTTACCCTAGCCCACTCTGTGCCATTAATATGCTACTATATAACATGGAAGGTGTCTCTATAGAGGCAATAGTTTTGGTTAATTCTTCACCTTCCAGCATGGCCTAAAAAACTATACAGATCTTGCAAATGTACCTCAGGTTATTTTTGTCAGAAGAAGATGTTACAAAGAAAGAAAGGTTAGTTTTTGAATCAGATAGCACAGACAACAAGGATGGACAACATGTACACACACACAAAGACATCTCTTCCTTTATGCAGCTTTTGCAGTTTTTCCACCTGTCTCCAGCTTATTTGATGCCACTATCTTACAATGACACCTGCTAGAAGAGCTTAGTGGAGCTACTGACAGCTCCCCTGGAGTTGCTGTTAGTGCTTAATACTAAGTTAGCAGCATGTAACAGCTCTAACGTGCTATATTTCTAATTTCCCTTTCTTTCTCCTTGGGGCAACCTATGCTTACTATCAGTGTGAATAATACTCTGGACCTGTTTTCCAGCCAACCTTCCTTTTTAAATGAAGGTGCAAATGAGATCTGGAAACCACCACAGTCCAAATATATGCTTAAATTTTAAATCCCTGGCTAGAAAAAAACCTCATTGTTCTTGTTCCTTTCATGTCTACAGCTAATCCACTCAATATTTTTAAAAAAGCATTTTCCCTTTATTTCAGGTTAGCTTTTAAAACAAACTTTTTGCTACTTTTAATATATTAATTCTCAGCTCGTCATGGCCATTTTAGTTTAGTCTCTCTGAGGACAATCAATAAGTATCTCACAGTGGTAAACCTAATTTTTCTTCCCTTTCGTCTTTTACTCCTCTGGGGTAAATGAGAACATGCTTTTGCATGTGTGTGTCAAGTTAAAGCTTGCACTGACAAAATAAGTGAGGTTCTCAATTGATTTTCATCCACTAAAATCAATAGAGTTATATCAGTATGAAAATCATAAGATCAGAATAGGATTCAGTTCGTTAACTTTTAGTTTCACTGGCTTTTAAATAAGGCTCTTAGCAGTCTCCATGAACAGTCCCAGAGACTGCAAGGAGGAATTTCAGAACTATTCATGCTGAGTGCATCCAGCAAGATGATGCAGGATTACTATACATAAAATATTTTTTTCATGATATATTTTAAATGATGAACACAGAATACCAACTTAGTAGAAATGCTGTTATTTGTCTTTGATTAATGAAAAATTGATTATTTCTGTAATTAATAACTAAATAAAAGTACTAGAAAGAAAAGTAGCTCAGCAGACATTGGAGACCCCATCTGTTCCCATTGGTTTAAAAGATGATACAAATCAATTTCCTTTAATAATTGCTTGAACTATGCTCTGAATCAGCTTCACATCTAGGTGGAAATCCCTTACTTGTATATTTTTCCCCCTAGGTATTGATATCTGACACCTAAAATGCACTGGCTACCAGGTTAGTTGCATGGGAAGTTGGAGAGTTTTGCAACATCAAAGACTCATAATTTATAAAATGATAGTATTCAGATTTTTACCTGTAGTAAATTAAGATGCAATTGGCTTTTAGAAAAACTTCATTTAAAAAAATGAAACAATTCACATTAAACTTCTGACCATATGCTTTCACAGCATACTTCTGCTTCTACTCCCGAGAACTAATCGTGTATGCACAGAGCTGAATCCTTAATTTCAGATGAAGCAGTGTCCTTATCAAGAGACTTCTCCATAGATTGAACACTTCAACAACCAGAGAAAGAACGCAAAACTGCCTGATTTAGATAACCAGTCACAAACTGAAGTTATAATTTCAGAATATATTTTGCAACCTACAGAGTAAACAAATTCACACACACAAAAGACCTGTCAAGTAATTTGGAGTATAAAATATATGCAAGAAATTTGTGATATGTTTGTTGACATTCTGTAGACAGAAAAAGAGGCTAAGCTCATTTAATAAATGATTCATAGTGAATCATTCTCTCAGTATGGTGGCAAAATAAAATGAATTTTTACATGACTTCCATGGGAACTTGTAGATCTGGGAAAAATTCTTTAGGTAGGAAGTTTGGCTTTCTTACAAGACTATCTATAATGACATCCACTAAGTTGGACTCCAGCTTTTTAACAACACATTTTTCTCTTCATAAGCACAGCCATAGCAGGAATAATAGAAGCTCTCTCCTAGTAATCTGCTAACCTTGCATACAAATGGTTCATCAGAAAATCCCATCTACAAACTGTCATGTAAACTGCTGTCAATATAAATGGTGAAATCAAACACTTCAATTGGCTGCGGAGAACTGTTTTTCCTTCATGCCACTTTCACGAGCTCTCCTTTTTTTAACAGACCTGGTTTAGTAACAGCAAATTCTGTGTCTCTCAGGGAAGTGAGCATGAAAGTTTGGCACCTTGAGCCTTTGCCTTTGACACTGCAAGCTGGATCCTTGCAGCTTGCTGAGGTTCTTTTATTTTTTTTCCCTTTTTTCTTCTGATAGGTTGATACGTATGCAGTTCAGAAAGCATTCCCACAGAGAACCCCCAAAGGACAGGCAGCCTGTGTATCTGACTTCAAATCAGCCAACTACCTGATTCCTAGAACAGCAGAGTAATTGGCTGGGGATTTTATCTGTTTCTCTGGCTGATGCCAATAAGCAGGCGTGTTTATTAACAATTTATTTACAGAACACAGATTGATTTCAGGAGAGTAACATCACCTGCCTCTGTGAAGTACGAGAAAACGATTTCTTCCAGGCCCTCAAATAATCTATTATTGCCAAGGTATCTTTTTCTTGGTCTTTATTTTGGGGTTTTAGACCTAAATGCTGAACAGGCAATGGGAGTGAACATGGAGTGAAACTATTCTTCTTGCTTCCTGAAGAAAATTGAAGAATGAGTCCTTCATAAGCAACATCATTAGCTGAATAAGTATACTCTGCACCTGCCTCAGGCTTCCTATACATTAGACAACTCCATGTTGCTCACGAATTCACACAGGTCCTCCCTCACAGGTGATCAGGAGGCAAATGCATGTAGTCAAGAATAAATCATGATGGTACTTATGCTATGAAGTATTCATTCTGTTAGGCTCTGGAATCACCAGCTCACCAAATTATAATGACAAACAATGAAGTACAACTGTTTTCAAACCAGGCATCTAGGAAACTGCCTTACTTTTTTTGTTTGTTTGTTTTCTTCACCAGAAATAATGATTTTTTCCTTTTTCTTTGTTATAGCTGAGATGCAGGCAGACTTCATGGTATTCTATTAAAAAGTAAAATTCATTTACCCAATAAGATTACCTTAGTTGAGAATATTCCCCCATGATGAAGATAATAATTATAGTAATGCAATTTCATTATTGTCAGGATCTGATCTAGAATTAGATATTCTTGTCTGAACAAAGTCTATTTTCTGAAGTAATAGTTAGATGTCACTGCTGAAATTTATGTTTTTTTCAGTGATTCCACTGATGATTGTGCTGAACAACTTAAACATATTCTGCGACAGATAATTGGCTGTCATTCATATATAACTTCTTAGTTGTTTCAGAGCTTAAGAAGGAATGACACAGGGTAAATTATGATTATGGCTCAATTTTAAGGTCAACACTTTTCTTAAAAAAATTGATGAGCTGTATATGAAGAAGAATTGCTACAGGAAGTGCTTCATTGCTTATTGGTAATAATCTATCTCAGTCTGAAGTGTAGATCCTCTCAAAATATGATTATAACTGATGCAGTATTGAATTACAATGCAGAGCACAATTTACATCCAGAGAAGAATATGAATAATAATAAAAATAAATATCTGAGTAGGATCTCCATCAGAGAAAATAAGTTTCTGGGTAAATCTGTTTCCATGAATAAATGATGTCTAATAAGTTCATAATTACCTTATTGTGATAAATATTGAATTAATGGAGTAAACAATTTCATGCATAACTTTAGATAAATCACAAAATAGCAGCAAGTTATCAGGTTACTGGAATGCAACCTAAATGAAATCTTCATTCAATATACATTCCTGTCTACAATGTTGTGCTTAGTGCCAATCGAAATTCAAGTTTAGTGACATGGCTCACTGAGATCTTAATTTCCTGGAAAAGAAAAAAATGACATATAATTTAGACTTTTTTCTGTATTACCTTCTGCTGAATCACAGAATCATAGTAACACAGAATCACTGGAAGGAACCTTCAAAGGACCATCTAGTCCAAATCCCCCACAGTAAGCAGGGACAGCCTGAACTAGATCAGGTTGCTCAGAGCCTCATCAAGCCTGGCCTTGAATGTCTCCAGTGCTGGGGCCTCTATCACCGCTTTGAGCAGCCTGTTCTTGTGCCTCACCACCCTCATGGTGAAAAAATTTTTCTTAAAAGCAAACCTAAACCTACCATGCTCTAGTTTAAAACCATTGCCCCTTGAGCAATTGCTACATCCTCTGACAATCAGACCCTACCCAGCTTTCCTGTAGGCCCCCATCAGGTGCTGTAGGCTGCTATAAGGTCTCCCCAGAGCCTTCTCTTCTCTGGGCTGAACAGCTCAAACTCTCTTGGTCTGTCTTCATAGAAGAGGTGTTCCAGCCCTTCCATCAGCCTTATGGTCTTCTGGACCCTTTCCAATAGTTCCATGTCCTTCTTGTTCTAAGGGTTCCAGAGCTGGATGCAGTACTCCAAATGGGGTCTCATGAGAGCAAAGTAAAGGGGAAGAATCACCACTCTCAATCTGCTGGCCATGGCTTTGCTGATGCAGCCCAGGACATGGTTGGCCTTCTGGGCTGTGAGCATGCCTGTTGATTCATGTCCAGCTTTTCAGCTACCAATTCTCTTGAGTCCTTTTCCAGAGCTACTCTCTATCACGTCACCTCCCAGATTGTACTGGCAATGAGGGTTGGTCTGGCCCAAGTGCAGCACCCTGAACCTGTCCTTGTTGAACTTCATGAGACTTGCATGGACCCACCTCTCCAGCCTGTCCATTTCCCTCTGAATGACATCCCATCCATCCAGAATGCTGACACTCATATTGGTGTCATCTGCACACTTGCTGAGGGTGCACTCAATGCCACTGTCTATATCATAGATGGAGATATTAAATAGCAGTGATCCTTCAGGAACACCACTCATTCTCTGAGGGAACAAATTTTCTCTGAGTAAGATTCTACTTATGAAGATGACTGACATTAAGACATGTCCTTTTTCTTAACTGGACAAGAAACTTCATTGTTTACCATGCTGAAAAAGTAAAACTTATTCCACCAAGATGACAGAATTTTATCTTAATGATACAAATGGATGGAGTTTTTCATACTTCTCTATTTGTTGCATATGCATAAGTCTCTTGTTGCAGACAGAACAAGCAGCTTACCCTCCCTAATAAACATACATTCCCATACCCTCAGGGGAATGTAAATGTATGTTAAGCCCATTCTTGTGCAGACTAACCACCTCATTAGCTAGTCACAATCCCACTGCATTTCTATGCTTGAATCTCATTCCTTTTTGCCTATTTTTAAATTTTTTTCCCTGGAAAGTAGCGTTCACATGTATGGAGAACTATTCACAATATAGTCTAAGAATCATTCTCCATCCAGTCTGTTATGAGGTAAGGATTAATCTTATGTAAGTATGAGACTGTAGAACTCAATCTTAAGTATGAGGCTGTAGAAGTCAATATTTCTGGAATACAAAATTCTAGGTTGTTAAGAAGACAGGTTGGAGTGTGCCCATGTTGATAGTGGATCATGACTTTGAAAAAAATCACTCAAAAGTGTTTGTAATGTTATCCAAAGAGGTAAAGATACCTGAAAGAGGAATTTTTAAGAGCTAGAGTGACCTGAAGTTGAATGAAGGCAAGGAAGGGAAGGAAAATTTGGCAAGAAGGAACAAGGAAAATCTTTTCCCTTCTTGAGTACATATACCTGTACATACTTAGACAAAGACATGTATCTTCATCTTTTATAGTACTTCCATGTTTTTCTTCCAAGACGCAATCTTTTCATTAATTTTATTGATAATTAATGAGTGTCTTCAGCATAGTGGGGCAAGCATATACACATGCAAAGAACCTCTTCATCCCAGTGCCAACAGAAAAATGGCAGAAATTATTATTGTTAGAAAAATCAAGTTATTATTGCCAATGAGGACAGAAGATATGAAATCTGAATAAAGAAGAGCTGTCAACTGGGATAGCATCCCTGTGATATCCCTGTATCCTGCATTCTTACAGTCCAGTGACGATATTTCACTGCGCTGGGAAATTCATTCAGGGCAAACCAAATTTATTAAGTGTTTCTTCAATAAGTGCTCTTCACTGTCCTCAAATTTTACTTTTTATCTATTTTAATTTCTTATATTTTGTTTAGTTTTTCTTTGCAATTGCACTCTTATTTTCCCATTTTTTCCTCTCTAGGGTCTTCCACATAGCAGAGTAATCCCAGCTCTTTCTGTAAAACTTTCCATCTTCATATCATCCTGCTTCAGCAGTGGTTCTGGTAGTGCGAGATATCCCCTCCCACAGGCTGGGAGGTTGGAACTGATTGATCTTTAAAGTCCCTTCCAACCCAAATCATTTTACGATTCTTCTTCCTGCCCATGTCCATTTTTAAGTTTACTGTTTGTCATGCATTAAACTGATATCAGAGGCATAAAGACCAAAAGAGAAATGCACTTCAGACAAAAGACATCTGCCAGGTCCTTAGTGAAAACCAGCACTAGGGTCATGTTTAACAGAAAAGTCTATGAAAACCTCAAACAAGGCTACAGATTCATGGTTTGGTTGCCACTTCTTACACTGTATCAACATGTCTGCATTTGATGATGCACCTAGGAAATGGGGAAGTGATACTAGAATTGGTCAGATGCTGTTTAATATATTTTAATCCTCTCTGGATTCATGTAGAGCTGTCTGCTGTGTACGTAATTGGATGTGATACAGGAGGCAGTCAGTTGGCTTTGGAAAAAAGGCATCTTATTTGATGAAATTAAAAATGGTCAAATTACAGTTATTAAATATTGATCTTGAAACAAAAATAGTTTTAAACCTGTGCAACAATCAGGATAATTAAGCAAGAAGCCAGCAAAGACTGATGACAGATTTGTTCCCACTGATACACTGATTTAAACATTGATGAATTCGAACTGGGATTTTAATCATTCACAGAAGTGGCTGCCAGGGCTAAAATTTGGATAAGGTCATGAATGTGGAGAGTGTTACCACTTGGCATTTCCACAAATTATCCCTCTCAAAGCTTCATTCTCTGTCTGCCTCTCATGCAATAAAGCTGCAATGTTTTCTGTTTGTTTGCTCAATAACTTACAGTTCCACATTCATAATTCTTAGTGTTTTCTCTTTTGCCCGACTCTCTTGCTGAGAAGAGCTGGAAATCTCTCTCTAAAAATACCTTGGAAAAGTAATTGAAAATGAGACTTTAAAAAAAAGAATCAAGTTGTTGTTTATTCTGCAAGACAAAAAAGCAAAGCATTCATCCTAGATATTTTCGACAATGAGAATGATAGAGGAAGGATGATATTTTATTGGGCAGTCTTTTTCTCGTGCTCTGGGTCTCTCCCCAGCACAATGACTACAATTATGAATGGAAAATTACATGTGTCAGTGTCATAAGTAGAAAAAGCAAACGGTTTTAAAAGAAATGTTTTGAAATTCTGTTATTGCAGGGAGATTATATGCAAGTCTTTCAGCCCAGAGGGACTGGTTACAGGTGGGGTTGGGAAGTGTTATTACTGTGCTTCCCAGGTGATCAGCTCTGGTGCTGCCACAATCTGCAGTGAAGTGCTCCAGCAAGATGCATTTGGGGGATTTCCTGAAGCAGAGGAACTTCTGGAAGAGCCAAGAGAGCCTCCAGGATCCTGCAGCGTATGCAACTGTGGCTGGTGAGACCTGGGTGAGGTCAGGAGCAACAGCGGCCACCCTCCCCACCACATATGAAAAAAAACCCTTGGGGAGTGCTAGCAACCAGAAGCACTGCAAAGAGGTTATGGCATGCTAGCCGTGGTATGGCGTGGAAGTTAGTGTGGCAATTTATGCAACAGGGTTCACAGAAAGGATGCTGGACCTTGATCAGGGAGTGATGGCATCCACCCAGCAGAAAACCACCGCCCCTCTAAGCTCTGCACACACCACAGCTGAGGTAGCTTCCCAGCTGTAGCTTCAGTATGAACACACTGCCTTGTCAGATGCCAGGCTGCACAGTGTATTCAGCTTTTATGCCTGTATTGGACAGCAGTAGAAAGCACACCTGTGGAGGCTGTGCCCAGGTAGAGGAATTCTTCAGCTTAGTGACAGAGCTCCGTGTGTCAGTGATTAGATTGAGTAGTATCAGGGAATGCAAGAGAGAAACTACTGGAATTCTACCCTATCTTCTTGGGACTGGCTCAACAGGGAGACAGGATTCATGATTTCCCATTCTCTCTCCCCTTGGTGACTTAAGGCACAGAGGTCACAGGTGATAAATTCCTACCCAGGGAAGCAGATGCACCTCCTCTGTGACTACCCCACCTTCCTATGTAACTTTGCATATTACATATGAGGCTCTGCAAATGAAACTGGACAATAGCAAGGTAAATGGTTCATGTAACTTGGAGATGTTGCCAAAGTTAAATCACTGAAGAGAGATTTGTCCAGAACTCAGGAGTTTATGATCTTTCAAAGAAGACGCAAGCAATCCAGGAGGCCTACAAGAATGTCATGAGGTTGTGCAGAGAGGGTATTTAAAAGACCAAGTTAGAACTTAAATCTTACTAGAGCCATAAAAGACAGTAAAAATGTTTTCATAAGTACATATACAACAGAAGAATGAGGAAGAACCTTCATGCTTTACTGGATGAAGTAAAGAAGGAATAGGAAGAAACAGTGACAAAGGATGTGGAAAATGCTGGGATATTTAATAACTTCTTTGCCTCAGTCCTTAACAGTAAGACCAGTTGCTCCCTGAGCACTCAACCCCCTGAGCTGAAAGAGTAAATACATACGCTAGTCTGAAGCACTTAGACATTTCTGTCACTTATGAAGTAGAAAAATTGTTGGACTTCAGTATTATGCACACAATGGAGATAAAAAATTAATCACAATGGTAAAATCTGACAAATAATGAAAAAACAGTGAAAATGGAAGGGTCCTCTAACTACTTTTAGGCTTCATCTACAGATTGCAGTTGTAGATTTTCCCCCATTCTATGACATACAAGCTATTTTCCGAGGGACTTAAAAAATAATAATTTTTCATAATGGAAGTTACAACCTCTATTGGATTAAGTCACATAGAACTAGACAGAGAATTTCTTTGGATACAACTTGGTAAAAAAAGTATATTTGTCTTTACAATTTGGGAGACAAGGAAAATGTAAGGTTTCGTACTATCATCCTGCTTTATTATATATGTAAAATAATTTGGTAACAAAACATCAAATGCTAAAGGGAAAAATAAATTCGTCCTCTTTTTGTTAAGCCTTTAAAAGTGGAATAAAGACACACTTCAGAAGGAGACTGGAAATATAATGACAGGAAATTTCTACAGTAGAATCCAAGCTTTTAAAGTAGCCTGGTTCAGCTTGAGAATTACATCAAATCATACAGCTATCACATATAGTTTCCTCCTCTTTTGTGTCCTTTTTTTATACATAGAGTACTCAGAGCATATGAATGGCTTTCTTCCTTATTACTAGTATACTCCCCCTTTCCATTTTAATTTTTCCTCTTGCCTCTCCACACTTATACTTTCCCCACACATCTCATTATTTCCTTTCTCTCATTTTGAGGAGCATCTAGACAGTTTCTCATTAATCTATGTAATAACTACACATTCTTTTCTTTTGTCTTGCATAAAACTAGTCCAATCTCTGGAAAAAACAATTTGATATAAATATACTGGTAAACCAAAACTAACCAAACTACACAGCAGTATGCACTATTGTTTCCATAAGTGTTTCTAACACAAAATCTTATAAAATAACCTCTGTGATGTTAAAAAGGAACCTGATTTTATTAACTTTAGAAAAAAAAAAAAAGAAACCCATTTATACTTTCCTTTATCCTAAGGAATTCAGTACTTCTGTGAGAAGGCTTGTCAGGAAACAAAACAAACCTACCAGATATATAATTAATGTGGCAAGAAGGTTCTAAAGAGTAATGATCCAAATGGAAGAAAATTGAGTATGCAGCTAAGGCTTAGTTCCTTGTGGACAAATAGAAACCAATCTCTCCAGAAATTAATAACTAAAGTTAAGCTCACTGGAGCAGAAACAGAGTCCTCACTAAGAAAATTTTTCTGTGCAGAGAACCAAGGCCTACCGTAGCATTTAATAAGAGGACACATGATCTCTAGATTTTACGAATTAGTATGAAATAATAAAGGAGATCAAACTTAAGGAGAACAAACTTAATGAGATCAAACTAGATGGACTTAAAGAAAAAAGCAGTCAAAATTTATACTGTGCACAAGACATCTGAAGAACATATGAGATTTTTTGCTAATTCAAATAATGACATGGATGTAGAGGTTTAAGCAAAGAAGCAAAAAAAGACAGAAGGGAGCAAAAATTTCACTATAGTATGCTATGTGCATTACTGTGAGAAAAATGCAGCAAAGGGAATGACATGCAGTGAGTATCACTTTCAACTTGCTGCCCAAGTGCAAAACTATGGAAGACAGCAAAAGCCTCTTGGCACAAATGTGCCGTTTACATCAGTAGGATAGTAGAATTTGTTCAGTGGGATGTAACTGTAGCATGCACTGTGAAAGAGGAACTTGGCAAAAGATAAAGAAACACAGGATGATGTGGTTATGTGCTACCATCTTAAAACAGGTTTAAAAGAAAAACTCAGAATTTCAAAACATCAAAGTAATTGCATCCCTGAAACCGAATTAAGAAAAAAGTACATCACAACACACCAGTGCAAGCATATTTATTCCTGTGATACTGGACATTCATTGAATATTCAGAGCATTTATAGTATGCTGAAGGAAAACATCAGTAACTAGCTGTCTATATATTAAGCCCTAAGGCAAAAAGAGAACCCTGAAATCAAATCAGTAAATTAGAAACCATAAGGTGTGCACATGGTATCCAGTAATGTAAGTTACTAAAAATAAACAAAGTAATACTTTGATAAACCATGAGGCTGTACGGGGTTGTATCAGAACAATTACAGTCAAAATTTCCACATCTCTAGTGTTGTGTTGTCAGTGGTGTCTGCAATATTTAAATTGCCACAAAAAGCTAGGGTCAAAGAGGACAAGAAATTTTGGTGTTAAAGGTATTTGGGTATTTTTTACTAGGAAAATGTAAGAACCATCTAGACAGCTAAGCTTGATGACCACAGAAGATATGCCAGTACTGATTAGGGAAACCTTTGAAACAAAATAATAAGAAAACTTGACAGTCCTTCTTTGTTATATTATAGATCTCTCTCAAATGAACAGGTTAAACACACACAAAGTGTAAAGGCACGTCAGGAAAAAGAGAGAAGCAAGATAACCACTTTCACCATTCTAAAGATGACACTTCAAAAGAGTATTTAGCGTACAGTACTCAACTGTACCGGAGATATTCCAGAAGAATGGCATGTGAGGAGGTCTGATGGAAGTCAAAGTAACTTTTATGGCATTTTAATATATTACAGCACAACAAAAGAGAACAACAAAATCTTAATCACACTGTTTACAAATCCAGGAATTGTCACTTAAAACTGAATAACAACAAAATGCAAATCAGAGGAGTGCATAGGAATTACTTTGATCATTCCTTAGAAAAAGAAAGCATTAGGTCTGATCCACCTAAGTGAAAGCAATAAATCATTTAACAGTCCTCACACCATCCTAAAGAGCCAAAAGTTTTATTTGAGACAATGAGCAGTTAAAATCCAGACTGAGACTAATGAGGTTCAAACATCATCTCTGAGAATCGGAAAGGCAAGTGCTGAAAGATTGAAGGGAAAGCAAGAAATGAGATGTTTCATTATAACTATCAACACGAAGTCTGATGGACACTGTTACTTCTGAAACAAAATCCCAACCTGAAATTTGTTGAAAGCAGACAAAAATAATAAACAAAGTTGTGATGGACAGTTTCTATGCATCTGTATAAGAAGTGTAATGGCAGGAAGAGTATAAGACATGTTAATGCAGCAGCCCAGAGAGATGAATTTTACTACTAATAGAAAGCATCATAAGCTACTAGTCAGTACAGATCCATCTGCTTATAAAAGGGAGAAAAGGTTACAGTTTTCCTCCCCAAAACTCAGTATTTGGAATAAAAAGCCCTCTGTATTTCATGTTAAAACCCCAGAAGTGTAGCTACAAACTGAATTACAGGAGTGAAAGATAAACCTTGTTTACAAATTTTGACTCACATGCACTTGTGGAAGGAGGTGATGATACACAAGAGGTGGAGCAAATACATGTTTATTAGAGTCTGCCAGTAAGCCAGGACATAGGATAATAGAAAAAAAGGAGCAACAAAGTAAGAAAGTCATGCCTTTCAAAGGCAAAAATAACATCAGGATATCTTATCCCAAGAAAGGTCTTAGAGATTTTTGTAATGAAATAAGCAGTTTTTCTAAAGAGCATAACTGAGTCTGACTTCTAATAACATTTTCAGTAGAATCAGATCAGAATGTGTTTGTGAATGGCTGGTACAATGCTAAAAGCTGTGGACATGCAAGTGGAAATATTTCATTTGTTCAAGCTAGCCAAGTCAGGGTTGCAAAGAACATGTAGCAGCCAGTGCTGCACTTCAGAGAGTTCTGACAAGAACTGGCAGCTGCTCTAGTTGAGCACAGAGGAAACTGCTATTTGCTGATAGCTTGTTACAGTCATGCTTCTAAATTCCTGAACAAAGCAGTATGTTTGTCAGCACTGCAGTGCTTCAAATTATGACAGCTTCCACATACATGGTATTTGCATTTTAGATCATGGACTACACCACACTTTGGTAGACATTTTGAAAAATAAGAGAGTGACTGGATTTATGTATGTGCCCTCTGCAGTCTGTGCTGTCAATGGCCAAATTGGATATTACATTCAAATAGTTAGGCCTTAACTTCGGTTTGCTGAACTCCTTTAGCACAGAAATAGATCTTTGCCTCTGAGTGAAAGAGGTCTAATCAGTGATTTTCTTTTTTAAGTCTTTTAAGAAGCAATAGTTGTAGATCATTGCATAATAGAGCTGGGTGTTTTGACAAAAAAGAGAAAACTTCAGACTTAGATTTTTCAGAAGAGGGGCTGCTGTAAGAGTTTTAGCAAAGGGCTAGAAGGCATGTCCTGAGGAGAAGGACTAAGGACTTTGGGTTTGTTTAGTGTGGAGAAAAGGTGGCTGAGGGGCAATGGCATTGCCCTACAGCTTCCTCAGGAGGGGCAGTGGAGAGGGAACTGCTGATCTCTTTTTCCTGGTATCCAGTGATAGAACACATGGAAATGGTTCAAAGGTGTAGCAGAGATTTAGACTGGAGATTAAAAAGCGTTTCTTCACAGAGAGGGTGCTGGGACACAACAATAGGCTTTCTGGAAAAGTGTTTGAGAAGGATTTAGACAATATGCTTGATAACATATTTTAATTTTTGGACAGTCTTACCTTTAACTATATGATCATCCTACTGAATTAGTCTATTCTATTCTATATAATGTGAGTGATCAGTGTCAACCTTGTGCTGTAATTATACTGGTAGAGCATGACATCTTATGGAAACTCACACTATTTGAGCTCTGATTTTACTCAGTAGCTATCTGTTGCCCACGGAAGAAGAATCTGTGGTCTGAGACATCATGCGAAGGAAAAATAGACCCTATAAAGACTACAGATTTGCTGCTGGCAGCACAAATAGAACTCTCACAGACACTGGTGTGTCACTTAGGGGGACAAATAGCAGCATTCATTTAATCTAAAACAGAATTTCAGGTGAAGAGGAAGACAGAACATGATATGGACTGATGTGGTTATTAGCTAGAGCATTAGTAACACCTCCAGGGCTCTTTTACTTACAGAAGATATGCCTTATATACAGGTAGATAACAACTTCCATGATTCATCATTCAAGAAGCAAAGGAGGCCCTGCCACTTCTGGTTCCAAGACATCTCTATGAATATATTTGGTGATTTATAAATCTTCTGTGTCATCTTCTTGGCCTTGTGAGCAGTCCAAGCAGGAAGAACTAGGGAGGTCATCAAGGCCCGAATGTGATCTCTATGCTCATCCTGTTCAGCCCCTACTGCTGAAGGTATGTAATCACACTGACAAGTTATACAGTTTCACTGTGAACAAGGTTTGGATTTCTTCTCCTCAAGTTCTTGAAATACAGTATTTCTCCTGCACAGAAAGGTACTGCAGCTGTGGCCTGCTGCAGAAGCACCAGTGCTGTTGCAAATCACTGAGCCACAGACAGGAGTGTCAAGACTATGGCAGTGAAGAGTAATTACCATCACCTGTTTCCTAAGAGGTGTCCTACTTTAAAACTTCCTTGGGCTGAGTCCAAGGCATAATTCCAGCAGTGGCAGAAGAAATGGTGACAAGTTAGAACGTGTTTTAAAAGCACAGAAAAAAATATAGCTGTTTTGTGGTTGAATTTATTGCATATATCAGGATAGCCCAGCTGTTCTTCCTTGTTTTCATTCTCTGATTCATACTTTTAAATTTCAGTTGCTTCCTGTAGCACAGAGGCAGGGAACTGGTTTGTACTGTAAAAGAACCGAGATGACCACTAAGTTTTTTTTCACCTGAAAGCTAAGCTATCTTAAGGCTGAGAAAAAGGTAGTAGAAAGATGATGCCAGTTCATTAATTCAGTTTTCTATTATTTCGAATTATTCAGTATTCTTTATAATATTGCCACTCATAATGACTGTATTTGGAATTAACATAGGTTTCATGTGTAATTCAATGGGTATTCAGTGTAACTTAGCAACAGCTAAAGTGTTTTTTTCTTGTGGAAACTAGAGCATAGCTGTTGATTTCAGTTGGTAGACTGGGAAGCACACATCACTTTGAATTTCCCTTTTTCCCAATTAAGGGTAAAAAATGCTATTTATTTATAATGCAAAATTGGTTTTATTGTCAGAAGTTAGATGAGGAATAAACAGATCTAGCATCAAAGTTC
This sequence comes from Turnix velox, assembly GCA_013400935.1. Lineage (NCBI taxonomy): Eukaryota > Metazoa > Chordata > Aves > Charadriiformes > Turnicidae > Turnix > Turnix velox. Next base: position 52,737 of record VZTY01001949.1, read on the forward strand.
TGCAAGCTCTTAGAACCACACAGGAATAACATTTGAACCATAAAGGTTGATTTCATACGCAATTAGCACTACAACAATGGAAAAAGCTTTCAAAATACGCAGTGTTCACACATCTTCATATTTCGAGGCATTTCTAGGTGTGTGGAGGTATTTGGTATAGCAAATAAATTAGAGAAGACTTTTAATCGATAAATGTATTTCTTTCAGGGCTTGTGCTGTGCGTGAAAATATATTCCCACTAAATATATAGCCAAATGAAATCTTACTGTATTAACCTAATTTATGTAATGAATTACACCACATAAATGCATAAAAATTCTTTACATCAAAAAGTAAAGTATTAAGATGCAAAATTGATGTGCAGCAGAATACTCCATTTCTATACTCAGAGGAGTTTATAAAGCTTTTTAAAAGGCTATAGATTAGCAGAACTACCTAAAAATGTCTTTGATCGGCAATATTTAAAAGGCAATATTCAGGTTTACTGAAGAACAGTGTTTTTACTTTTATTAGTATGAGAACAGTTTTCATGGGACTACAACCTAAAGCTATTGACACAAGAAAGCTCTGAACAACTTTTAGTTTCTGTACTGTTGAATAGATATGATTGCATGATTTTGGATTAATTTTTTAAAAAAATTATTGAGTTGAACATTATTTTACAAGCTCCCAGCGGTGGGCAGTGAAACCATCAATACTTTGGCTTTGTGTTTTATACTTACTGTTCTAGGTGCATTCCAAAAATTGAGATAGTATTTTCAAGGGCCTTTAAGCCTGTGAATGCATATTCTGGCTGACATTTATGGTGGTTGATATTTCTTGTCCCTGTGCATTTCTACAAGAGAAGAAAACTGCTGAATTTTTCTGCCTATCTCAGTCAATAGGGAATGAACTTGAGAAATATAAATGGAACAGTATCACCCCAGAACAAGACTGAGGAGGACTTGTTGAACTTAGCTGTCAAAAGAACAGGAGTAACAAGATAAAAGGGCATTTTCAAATATGTGGGAAGTCAGAGATAGACTTATTTTTATGGCATTAAAGGAATCATCAGTTTTTGGGTCTTTTGCATTGAGCGTATAGCCAAAGTGAAGTATGAAAACACATATGCTGATCTAATAACAGAAGTAAGAGAAATTCAACTTGGTATATAGCATTGATGTAATGATGTCTCAAGAAAGACATTACTGATAATTTTTCTAGTGAAATATTTTAGAGATAATTTTCAATAATTTTCCTGTTAATCAAATACACAGTCTCTTCCAGCATCCTACCTTATGCTGCAATTCATGAGATATCAAAACAATTTTGAGAATTTTTGTTTCATTTTTCTAAATCAGTTAATTAGCATCAAAGTGTAGAAATAAAAATGTTTGTAGAGAGAGACAAAGCATATTGCTTTCTATATGCTGCTGGTAAAAGTTGCTGCAATAAAGGCTGCAATTTCATAAATGATTGACAGACTTCAGATAAGAAGTTCATGATCAAAAATAACCATTTGAACTGCAAATAAAAGTTGGTGTTGAAACAATGTTGCTATTTAAAGCACTCTTCTTGTGAGGAGAGAATACCTGAGAATTGTTGAACAGCACTAGGCAAACCTTACAGTATGAAATGGACATTGCTGAAGCAACCAAAACCAGCTCTGTCAATTGAATTAGTGGATTAGGTAACAAAAATATCACATGACATTGATGAAACAGATAGATTTGTATTATGTAGCCTGGTAAACAGCCATTCATTTTTGGTGTTTCATTGAACTATGTTGAATTCAGATCTGCTGGATTTTTTTCTGGTATACATATGCCTCTAGATCACATTCGCTTTTAATTCACTTTCTACCCAGCATTTTCAAAACAGTCTTTTTCACATGTATAAGTCTGTGATATCTTTTTACAAAAGCTCTTCATATTTTGAATGGAAAAATCAATCAGAAAGAAATTGGTAACTTCATTATTTGACAGAGTAAAAGCCTACATGAAGGGACAGAGTGTTTCCATCTATCTGTAGATAGTGTAGGCTGACAATTCTTTTGTATCACCAGATCCTGGTAAAATGAAAAAGTTTCATGGAAAAAATGACATTTAAACAAAGAGCTGTGATCATAAACACAATTAATGAATGTGGTCTTAAATGCATTGATGGCAATTGCTAAGACAAAACATTACAATCTCACTTGTCTTCCAAAGTTTTCTTTAAAGAGAACAGTGATTTATTAAAACCATTCCATGTGAATCCCTTTCTTCAGCTTTCTCTTCTTCTGTGTAATTATCATACACTTTAGTGCATATCTTGTACTATCACCAATTCTCCAGATTACGCAACCAAAAGACAATAAAAAAGACATTTATCTTGGCATTTGCATTCCTTGTTTCTCAAAGATGTATTGAGATGCCATCTTTTGTTGAATATTACTTTGAATATGCTATATGTTTGTATTTGACTAATCTAAACTATATCAAGACAGATTTTGTATAGTGTATATTATCCTTTATATTCCTTCTGAGTATGCTGCAGGAGAGCTGACTCTTTTTAAAAAAAATAATTTACATCGTTATTTAGAAATAATTTTTTTAGTTAAAATAGCTTCCTGTGTAGTACTTTTCTCACATCTGTCTTCTCTAAGTGATTTGTATTCTTTACTTTCAAATGAAAAATCTGGAAGTTAATGAATATCAGCTCATCCTTTACTCTTGTTAAACAGTTCAAAATATTCCCTCAGAAATTATTCTTCTTCCATTAGTAGAAATTTTTAATCCTCAAGAGAGAAAGGATTACTATTGAGATTGAAAATTACTGCTTTCTGACTTCATGTAGTGACACTAGACTTGAAGACAAAAGCTTAAGAAAAATAATAAAATAGGTGAAATGAACCCAGAGGTGAAAAAAAAAAAATTATTGAGACAAATAATGTGGGCAGGATAAAGCCAGTGGACTCACCAGATGCTAGATGTAATGAATAGCTAGTGGTGCAGGGACTGTATTTTATGCTCAGCAATTTCCTTATGCATGTTAGCGCACAAGTGCCTTGCTAAAAGACAGGCTTTTTGGTATTTCTGACATTGTGATCCTGCTCAAGTCCCTGGTCTTATCTTTCGAAAGAATCATTCTTCAGATCCTTCAGCTTGCTTAGGTGATCTCAGTGTTTTCTAGTAAGTGATGTCATTCTCTAATTTCTACTTCTGTTGAGAGCACTTCCATGTTTTGTCTGACTGGTTTGAGTCTGTGAATATTGCATTTTGTAGACAGATAAAGGCATGATAACCACTGATGGGAGAGTGAGCAGAAAAACTTCAAAATGTATAAAACTTCAGTGCTACAGCAGTACTGAATAGCAGCAACACTAGCAGAATGCACAGATTCTCCTGGACTACATTCATACTTGGTATTGCTACTGACACCGATTTTTAGTTTAAAAGTGTACTGTTGTAAGAAGAAATCCAGTAAAGAGGATACATTAATCTCTAAACATCATGATCTCTGAGGTGCTACTGATTTGGTAAAGTTTTTTCATGGAATAAGTATCAAAGTTGAAAGAAATCTTAACGATATTTCTGTAAACCAGGGTAGAGTCAAATGTTACTTTACTGAAATTGTCATCACAGGTTTCTATCTTGAGTGATAAAACAAGAATGTTCCAGATCTGAAGAAAAAATAAGAATAATTTCTTAGTTCAAACTCATCAGCAGAACTGTAGGAATTCCTACAATGTTTATACAATTAGTTAATTACAAAAAATGAATTAAACTGAGTATATTTGGTGACAAATGCAACAAGTAGTGTTCTTGGAGAGAGTCATCGACTGCTGCATGCTAAAATGTGGGACAGATTTGCTCAGGTTGCCCAGAGAGGTTGTGGATGCCCTCTCTTGGGAGGTGTTTAAGGCCAGGCTGGACCAAGGCATAGAGCAGCCTTATCTAATGGGAAGTGTGCCTGCCTATGGAAGGCGTATTGGAACATGATGATATTTAAGGTCCCTTCCAACTTGAACTGTTCTATGATTCTATGATGTGTATGTTTGCAGTATCGATGGACTGTTTACTACTGATACTAAAAGAATTCCAGGACTACAGAGAACTGAGGATATGTCCATATTTTCCAATTTATTTCTAGTCATAACCCAGAGATTGGTTGAAGAAAATGTGCATTCAGGTTACTTGCAATGCAGATTTAGAAATGAATCACAAATTAATGAAGTTATAACAGGTTGGGGAAAGTTTTTATTTGATCTGATCATTTACCATGTTTTTAAAGAGATAACCTTTGTTTTCCCTTGGCACCAAAATCAGAATAAGGCTTCCTCAGTGCTAAAAGGAATTTGTCTTCCATTTTAGAACTTTTATGTATAATTTCTGAAATAGAAGAAATAGAAAGTAACAATGTCACAATTACAACAGATGCAGACAAAATTTCAGTAACATTCCTAGTTTCTTCGGCATATATCTTCATGAAAGAGTTTCACATTGTACATGCCATATTCCCAAAATCTCTCAATTCACAGTCTCTTATTCAGATGAATGTATTTTTTTCAGTCAAAAGAAAACATTTAAAATCTTTATGTTTTCCTAATTTAGTTGTTTTCTTCTTATTAATTTTATGTTCCTTCACTCATCTTTGTGTTTAACCTAGTAAAAAATTTCTTTGGACAAATCTGTCCCTATTATTTTTTATTTAAAAACACATCCAAGAATTAGAAAATAAATCATGCCCTATTTTCATTATGATAAACAACACTGTTTCAGAGTTCATTCTGTTAAAAAGAGGTGAGGAGGGAGAGATGGTTTCAGGAAGCAAGAGAAAAAAGTCTTATAAGGAGTAAAAACTCTCAAGACCACAGAGCATTAGCATAAAAGTCTGCTGGCACTGGAAATAGGAATTATCTGCATTTTTGTGTCTTTTTTATTTACTCCTTTTTTAATCACTCACAAGATGCTAATGAATCAATTCAGTTAGAAAATAATAATTGTTTACTTAAAACCCTAACTTGAATCTGTTCCAACTATCTTTTTTCTCTTTTGCAAGATATAAAAAGACTTGTTTTTCATAGATGTTTTTTGGGGGGAAAGTAAGAGGAGGTGGGAGTTGAGTGGGTGCAATTGTTTTGCTTCTGCATACTCTGATGGAGAAAATTGTTGAAAAAATATTTTTTTAAGAATATCTACAATTTTCCCCTCATTTCATAACAAAAGCCACTGACAGGCTTGTCTTGGAGATAATTAGTTGTGATTTAATTGGTGATGACTATATTTTGGTAATTCTAAAGTAATTTAAAAATACTGCTATTTAGGTGTAGAAAGAAAGATCACTGTTTTCTGTGAAGCCTCCTGAGTTAATAAATCCATGTTATATTACAAATATAAATAGCAGATTTCAGAGTTTTAGAATAGCAAGAAAATCATAGCAATTATAAATAATTCCTAAAATTTTTTATAAACTCTATTTTTACAGCTTCTTAACATGAAGTGTGCCTACAACTAAAACTCAAATTCTATTTTGTTGAATACTTTAGCCGCTGTCTAGCAGCTGTAAAAAAAGAAAAAACAAAATATATCACATTGAATCTACCTCCTACTTTATAGATGTTCTTCTTGGCTTGTATGCAATTATAGGCTCTCATAGTGATCATACGTAAATATTTTGTCTCCACCTAAAAGATGAATTTTTCTTCTGATGAACTGGTGCTAAATGGAAATGTTGAGGCATGACATATCTAGGTTAACTTGACCTCAGGCACTGGACAGTGGATGACATTTGATTGCTTTTTGGACAAATATTGTCTCCCTGCAAATTATGTTATGGAGAAATTTCTCTTGATTGTTTGCTTGTGCATTATGAAATCCTTGCTAAGCAAGATTCAGCAGTTCCATCACTTAAAATACTTGCATGATCTGTTAGATGCATCATATTGCATATTCCTTTGCTCATCTTGTTTTAAATATGCAGTAAAGGTAAAAAATATATCTCCTGTTTCAGCCTTGTCCAATAAATGTAGAGATTTAGTTATCTACTGCTAGCAGCCTGCATGGGGATATGGTGATTTCCCTCAGTAGCTATAGCAGCTTAATCAGTCCTGCCTTTTCCCTATAACCTGGGAGTCTCCTGCCCTTGTGTTGTCTCTCTGTTGTGCTTTGACTAATGTTTGAGGTGGCTGGCAGAGAAATACATCAGAGAACACTTTTTAAAATAACCTTCTCACCAAAAAGAGTGAAAACAGCAGTAGGTAATGCCAGTGAGAGAAATGTTTGTGTAATGCTTGTTTATGTTGATGCCTGAGGGAAAGAAAATTCTCTCCCTCTCTTCTTTGAAAACTGTTTCCTGCAGTATTTTTTAATTTATCTATTGTCTGTACTGAAAAACCATCATCACTAGAAGCTCCAATACAAACTTGACTCAGGAAGAAGAACCTCCCAAATGCCAGCTGAAATATTCAGTCAAAATGATACACACTTAATCTTTACCTTCACAGCATCTATTTTTCATGGTTGCTCTCTGTGATTTCCTCCATTTCACATTTTTTAATGTTTTTGTCTGGCATTCTTCTGGAGGACCTTTTGAAAGTCCAGCTAGTGAAAAATACAGTAGTCCATCAACCAGTATATTGGTTTCATGTTGTTTCTTTTTGTCATGTAATGCTGCTCAACCTTTAAAACTTTGGGATATGGAACAGAGATCTCTTCTTTGGCTAGTTCCTAACTGATGTTTGGCAGAAGCCAGCACTGAATTCCTGAATGAGTAGCAGAGTGATACAGTGAAGAAAGTATGGGGGAGCTGAAGGCCCCATGTCAGTTATACAGCTACACAGAAAAATATGATCTCCCCTGGTCTGTCCTGGTCTGTTAACAACTAACAATAAAGACTCAGAAAGGCGTCTGGGTATCTTAATTTTTACCTTAAATCCAGGGAAATTGTGACTAGAAAAACTAGAAAAACTTTGCATGCTGCAAAGCATTTCTTTTCTGCCAGGACTTCAGAAAAAGTGAGTAACAGGAAAAAAGGGCTTTGTGGAGATTACAGCACAGTGATGGACATGGTCACAGTCACTGTTGATGGTAACTGTAGGTGTAAAATGCAGGTGCATGTCAGTACTCAAAATAAAAGAATTTGTGAATCCGTTCTGAAATTTGAACTGCCTGGCTGATGTGCCATTGCTTAGTGATGTTTCTAAAGCTGTGAGTAAGAAAGAGCACACAGAAACTGTGAAAGTAGCCAGCCAGGTGTTGCTCAGGCAATCATGACTTGCTATGGTGAGACTAAGTACTTGATGTTCTGGGATGAAATTGTTTTGTATTACATAGTAAGGGATGCACTGCATTTTTGTAAGATTCCTCTTACATTCAGAAGTAATTTCACATCTTTTGTTAAGAAACATAATTTCATCCAAGATATCTGGGTTTTGTTTAGGAATTATTTAATTGTGTTGAAAAGCTAGCAAAGGCTTAAATATGATGGTAAAGTGTTTTGGTATATGCATCCTGCACTGATAATGTTTTGGAGTCTATTTATTTGGCAAAGCAGGAACATAAGCAACAGCTCTCTCCTCTCCTGAATGAAGTGCATGTATTTGTTTTCAGCTGTGCTACCAGCCTGTGTCTTTCTCTCCTAACTCCAGCTTTCTGAAATAGCATCTCCAGAGCTCTCTTTTCCAGAGATGAAACCAGTTCAATTCTTTTCTTGCCAATAGGGTGTTTTTAATCATTATTATTTAAAGACCAAAATTACTTTGAGACAAAAAAAAAAAAGACAGTGTTTCTTTTACATTCCCCTGTCACTGGGAGAGAAGCTGACTGCAGCTGTCCTGTTCTATGCTTTCCCAAATTGGATACCAATGCTGCCTGCTTGGTGAGGAGGTCCTTGCTCAAGTTTTAGGACTGGATCACTCTTAGATCATTGGTACCTCTGAGACAAAAAGAACTCATCACATATTTTGATGTCTACTCTAATTAACTTTGAGGTACATCCTTGCTAATGTATGGAGCTGTACCTCTAACAATACATATGCACTGTCAGACTGTCATATTGTTATTATATGGTAAAAAGTTTAAAGGTGTTTGTATTTTTGATTCTGAAGAGTAAAAAAGTTATAAAGATGAATTTATCACAGTTGTTTATCATTGAAATATGAGCTACAACCTGAACTCCCAGCAAATTATTTTTTAATTGTTGTTGTTTATTAAACAAAAAAAAATATAAATAGTGGAAAACAGTCTCTTCAATGGCATGGGAATCATGTCTATTCTGGACAAGCGTATTTAAGGATACTGGTTCTGTATATTTAAACACTGAAAAGACATGAGGCCATTTATGAAGAAAGGTGTCATGCTAGAAGCATCCGACAACTCTTCAGCTTATATGCATAGCATAGGCATAGTCAATATATCACCCATGCGCACTAATTATACTGTGTGATATCTGGACTCCTGAAATCTTGTACAACCAATTACTCTGAAGCAGTACACTGTCCTTCACTGTCTTCCAGTCTCAAACTTTTGAAGACTGGAGATGAGCATATAAATGTACAGTTAAATATTCCATGCTTCTTTCCAAAGTGCCTGCTTTAGACTATCAAGTTGTTGAAGCAAACAAAGAAGTAGTTTTAAGCTATAGAGGCAGTATTACATCATTTGTTTTGGGTATCAGTACAACCTGGGCTGGAAACAATGGTGACATTTACCCAAAATATCTGAACATAGCCTTTGTACATTTGATTATTTTTTTATATTCTGCAAAATGTTTTTACAAATATTATTTTGAAGCTCTCAGACTAGTACTGATCAAGGTACAGCTTGATATAATTTTCAATTATAAATTGAAAAGAAATAAAAAGCAAAATCTAAAAAATGTTGCTCAGTTTACAAGAGCCAGAATTGTCATCTTTTCATCTTCTGAAAGTACTACATTACATTTCAGCAATTTTCTTAAACCCTGCAACCTCACTTACATAAATTGAAATAATTTGAATAATCACCATGTGATATCACAAACCTTTAATCACAACACCTGTTCTTGGTTCTTAAAGTAATAATGCCCCTTTGACAGATCATTTTGTATATGTCCACACTAGGATGCTGACACTTCCAGAAGAGTCTGTAGTTGAAACAACTAAATATATGGACATTGGTTATTAATTTTCAGCTGTACACCTATCCCTTCCTCACATACCTTTATTCTTTTTGGTGAACATGACCCAATAGTTTTATCAGTAGCTACAAGGAAATCCCAAAAGGCATTTCCAATAAAAGGGGACAAATTGATTTCCTGGGAATCTTCAGCAAGTCTGTAGAAATCATTTATCTTGTTAAAAGGAAAGCTAGGGTATTTTTCCATGTTTGGCATAACATATTGCAAAGTAGTGCACCCAGGTGCCTGAAGTGATTTCAGCAAAGCAATGGCTCCCATTTTTCCATGGCATCCACTGCAAAGAAGTGTAATGGTTCAGAGTCACTGATCTATCTTTGCAAGTAATTCCTTTAAATTGACAGTTTGCAAAGTTTTAGAGGATGACATTCATTAGTCAGAAGGCTGCTTCTGGCCTTGGAGCTACAGATCACAGGGCCAAATTACTCTGGACTGGAGGGATGCATGCTTGATAACTCAATGCCTTCTGCACACCTAGAATTTTATCTTTGACACACCACATGGTACCATTCCTCATATGCAGCCAACTCTGATTTTTCCAACAGGTCTTCACTGATACACTAGTTTACTTTCAAGTTAATAATATATTTTTCTGAGGATACTGTTCCCTTTATCTCTTTCAGGTGTAAACAAACAAGTGTCTGCTCTTTTACCTGTTTAATCAAAGCAGTTTTTCTTCTTTTCTTCTGAGTCTGGTTAAATTAACTGTAATGACCCACAAGGTCATTGCTATCTCTGGACTAGATCAGAGAATGTAGGCAGTGCACTACAATCTACTTTAATCCCATTACAGCCCTGTCAGTCCCAGGCCTTTGCTGTGATTAGACAATTAGATACCAATGGGTTTCTAATGGATTTACTACAAGGCATTAGCTGATGAGAATTCTGCAGCGTTAGCTGCTTGCCTTTTTGTTATAATGAGAAATTAAACACTGTCACAGGAATCCGTTAATTTAATAGCTTTCATAACAATGTAAGGAGTGGTAGTGAAAGAAATTAAACATGAATTGCTGCTGTGGTTAACCTGCTCCAGAAGTTCTCCTCATGACTATTTGGAGATGCATCTTTGTTATTACATAAGCACAGCTGATTCACCAAACTTTAAAACTGATGTACTTGATTTGTGTCCCAAATAGAATGTGGTGCTTAAGAAATGCAATTGGCTGAATGTTGCCACAGTACTTGAAGGGTAAGTCAATACTTTAGGACCCATGGAAACAAAGGGGAAATGTTTCCTTATACCCTCTGTAAATATCAGCAAGAGTTTAACTCATCAGACGTGTATATAGGGATCGGTGGCAATTTATGGCTCTGTGCAAGTCACTCTTCTGAAGAATATAACAACCAGGGTGATGTGAATTTTCCTCAGCACTTTCATTGGGTTTGAACGTAAATGTCTCATCGCTCATCTGAGACATCAGAGCTCTGCAGCACCTACCTAAACAATCAATTAAGCAGCTTCCAAATGGTTTAATTAACAGTAAAATCTTTACTACAATAAGCCTAATTATGATCTTGACAGCTGTGGTGTGTTCTGGGGGACTAACAGGCTCCAAGCATTCAGTGGGTGAAATCCTTCAGATACAGTGGCTCTTCACTGTCTTGTTTATGAAACTGGTGGGCAGGTGTGTATCACAGTAGAACCAGTTCTCATTTCTGCTCTTGTTGGCAGATGGAGAGGAGACAAAGATTGAACATGCCTCTGAGATTTTATCACCAAATATATCCTCTTGCCCTGTCAGGCAATGGTGATAATCCTCGGATGGCTGGTATGTGTGAGCTTGAATGTCTGTGGTCATGATCACAGACATTTTGTACCAGAAGGCTTTTATACACTAAGCCTGTCTCTTGAGTGTTTTCCAAAGGCATTCAAAAGAAAAAAGATGATTTAATGTATACAAACATAATCCAAAGGGAAAGGAAAATGAACATGGTATCCATGAATTCAGCCCTTATCTGAATCTACAAAGCTCTGAGATTTGATGAAATATTAAGCTTTTACTCCACAACTTAAAAAGTGACCTGAAGTGTTACATCTTTGTGCCATGTTTTGCAGAAATAAGTATCTTGAAGCTTACTTCTATGCAAGGATTTCTTGCCAGCATAAGTAAGTGCAATGAAAAAAAGGGCTTCTCGGTGCCACTGGTATCAATGTACAATAGTTAGGAAATTCTGCCACTCCAAATTTTATCAATAATCTTTTACTTATTTTTAATTCTTTTTTTAGTTCCAGTACATATGTTCCAGTGGACCTCCCAACATTTTGTTTTGATAACATCAGAATGCTATAATGTCTACTATTCATATACATTCAGATTTAAAAATACACATCACTGTATAAAAACACTGTCTTCAAATTAATATTAGCATATAATCTAAGTGTCAAATTAAATGAAACATGGTGCTACTTTTGAAATGAAATGTTTTGGCATTATCAGAATGAAACAAGAAGAGAGAAATGATTAATTTTGACACTCTCCTGTGGAAATTTTTTTTCAAAATAGAAATGTTCCTTTAGAAAAACTCGATTTCAAAATAACCCTGCATTTTTCTCATTGAACAGTGTTCAATGAAATGGTTTTGAGCAGCCGTAGGTAGAGCCTACCTGTGAGTGTGTGCATTTGGAAACCTACCTTTCATTTAGATGAAGGCCATCAGGCATGTTAAATCCACTGTTCACTTCAGAAACTCGCCATGAATTATGCAAGTTCATCTGAAGCCAGAGTCACATTGCAACAAGACAGGGTCAAACCACAGCGTGAAATATTTTGGTATGTCCTCCACTAACAAGGCTCCCATGCAGAATTAGCACAAACATGTCTCCACATGGAATGATATCAGTGCTGAGAATTTTTCCTCCAGAAGCAATTTGTGCATCAGATGAATCTGACCATATCATAAAACTAGAGAATTTGGAAGTTACAGCATTTCCCAACAAATTACCCAAACATTCACTGGTGATATGAAACATTAAAGACCTCTGTTTCATGGTTTATTACCATTGCAATTTCACAATGTTGATGATCACTGATGATGGCTCTTACTGTAGGCAGGCAGTTTGTATTACAACACATAAGGACACCATTACAACTCCCTTAAAATATGAAAAGCATGGCACAGACAATTTTGTGGCCCACCTCTGTCAAAAATCACGTTGTTAAACTACACAGAACTGTGGATTAAACACACAGAACTGCGTTTAGCCAAAACCACACACATTGAAATGACCAACTGTAGCAGCCAGTGAAGCCCCATAGATATGGCATAGCACTACTGTCCATCACCTTGTGACACCAGAATGTATGCTGATAAAGGGCAGTGCAGGCTGCAAATCTGGGGTAATGAGCCTCCTGAGGTTCTGTTTAGGCTGGATATAAGAAAGAAGCTCTTTACTGTGATGGTGGTAAGACAATGGAACATGTTGCCCAGAAAGGTTGTGGAACCCCCTCCCTGGAGGTGTTTAAGGCCAGGCTAGATGAGGTATTGAACAACCTGATCTAATGGGAAGTGCCCATGATCTTTAAGGTCCCTTCCAACCCAAACCATTCTATAAAGCTGAATAACCCTGACCTCTCTACAAGGAAGGGTGCTTGTGGCACAGGATGCCCATCAGAGAGGACATGTGGGTCTGCATGTGTGCATGAGTGCATGTGCATGTGACCAGTACCTCCTGGGATTAGCTAAAGAAGGATACGCTAAAACAAGTGTTTATTAATGGTTTGTAGCTGCCTAGAATTGTGGTTTGTCTTCTGTATTACATTGATCCTGAATGTACAGATTACTTATTGCCCGTTAAGTACCTGCTATTAATAATTTAAAAAACTGCTTTGGTTTAAATTGCATGAGCAGTTTTTTCCCATGATAGCATTTTTCCCCTTGATAGCTGTAAACTGGATGGTTCAAATATAGGCAGCAGCTTTGAGACACAATTTAAAATTTCCTGTAGTTTCCCTCATCCTTAAAGCCACCAAAAAACAGAGCAGCTCATCAATTTAACTCTTTTATTGTGTGGCAGTTTTGCTGAACAACTTATTCCCTGGGTTCAAGAATTATATTCTAGATCTTACATGCAATGTTACCTCACCCATTTAGATAATAAAAATGCAATTTAAAGTCACATTTTATTTATAATGTATTCAGACAGAAGTCAGCTCTTCCTTCTACTTCAGCTGTATATACAAATACACAGTTATTTTTCCTGAATTTTAAGATTTTATTTCTATTACATGTATTTATTAATTCTCTGCATTCGTTACACAGGCATCCTGTCCATAAACCATTTAAAAAACCCAAAAAGACAAAAGCAACTTCTTTTGTTTTGCTTTAATCAAGTGATAAGTCTTGATAACACATTTCTATGTTATTTTTGCATCTTGACAAATATTATCTAAATTCTTCTGGTAAGGTTTAATATTTTTGCACTATGGGTAGCATAGTAAGACATGAGGTCCGCATAAAGAATATAAAACATAAAGCTTTGTTTAATTATTTTACTTTGATTTCTTGTTTTGAAGATGAAAAAGCCCCAACTGAAGACAAGACAATGTCAGTTTATTATTTCTGACACTTCATGGTCAAACAAGTGCCCTCTAGCTTTCCACACTATTCACCAACAACTGTCAACATTGGAAATAATGTAACAATCAGGGTGAATCAAATCCTATGAATAAATAATGAATTCTATTTTTAATTTAAATTCAGTGTTACTATAAAGCAGAAACAACAACAAAAACCAGCAGCAGTTTCCCTAAAGAGTAATAATAAAAATATTTAGATACAGAAAGAGAAAAAACATTGTGAAGTATTGTCAGCTCAAAAAGACTTCTAATAGACCTTGAATAGATGGAGTTTGGATTATTCTGTGCCCTAACAAAACAATGAGCTATTATAGACCTTATTTATGTTTTCACAGAGATACACAAGTAAAATGGCAGATAGGCTTAGTCAGCAATCACACTTTTTCTGCTGTGGATATTTATAACAGTGCAAATTTTTTTTCATGTTTTGGAAATGAGGAATTAAATTATGTTGGTACTGTAACTTGGAAATATATCCATGAAAGCTGTAGGTGGAATTTTTCCATGGACAGTGTGGAGTTAGTGAGCTGTGGGTAGAAAATACACACAGGAGGAAAAAGAAATAAACTGGAGATACTGTATTTTAAAAATTAATACTGCAGAAGAATATGGTGCAAAATTTAATGCAATATTTGTAGATAATGTCAAACTCCTGTAGGTATTTCTGCCAAAAGACAGTAAACAATTAATAGATGATTCAACTACAGAAGCAGAATTATCCTCTATTTAAGCCCATCTTGTCAATTGAATTTAGTGATATTGTGCCTCATTTTTAAGTCCTTTAAAATGTTTCCACTGATTTGGAGATTCTACAGCACATATCTATCACTGTATCCCAAATGAAGTAAAATAAGCCTTTCTTTGTAAAGCCATGGAAATACAAACGAAATCCAGGCTACAACTGTGTCTACAACTGTTTAAATGTTGATTTTCTAAACTGACAGAGAAAGAATGAAAACACTCAGAGCTTTTTTTTTGCGCAGATACACTGCAAGTACTTAGAAAAAATATATCAAGGACACCTGTAGGTGGTTTGAGAATCTTTTCAGTTCCAAATAAAAAAAAACCCAAAACCTCAAACTCAATACTGAATAAAGAAGTTACAACAAAGAAAAGGATTTTTAAAGCTTACCAAAATAGATTGCTTAAATATTTTTAAATTTTTAAAATTTCCATTTTTAGAGGTTTATATTTTTAAAAGAAAATATAATCAGATTTTGAAGTTATCATATTTCTGAGCTGGAACTAATTCATATGAAGGTTTTGAATCAGAATATATTGGTGAATTTTAAAACCATCTTCAAAAGCATTCTTTAAAATAAGGGTATTTTGTAGAGTTTTAGATGGGTTTGCCATTCTGACAATGCATTATTCATTTACAGCAGTAGTGATTACATTGTTCTGAATATACATAGACTGCAATCTATGGATCAAATGTTCTCAATATTTCATGATAGTTATCAGGGTCTTTTTGGATTAGGTCTTAAGATTTGAGTCCTAAGGATATTTTTTTAAAATCAGCAAATAGATTAACTTTGTAGATGTGAGGGTTTAGCACAGGAGTCTTTGTGTAGAGAGATGAGAGGTTCAAATTAGGATAAAGCTCTTGCCTTTACTTGGTGAGGAACTGATTTAGCTGTATACTAAGAAGGTGAAAGACGAAGGAGATTTCGTATGAGGAAATGCAAGAGAAATTTTGCAAAATCATTATACTTTTTTTGTATTTTGTTTTGGTTTCTAAGCTAAACATTGACAAATGTGCATTAAATCCCAAAAATGTAACACTTCATCTCCCAGTGATACTGGGATTTTATATTAAATACTAGAATATTTATTTTAAAATTGTGTTAGTGCAGATAAGTAGCTTCAAAGAGAATTTACAAACATAGAAGAAAAACCTTTTGATGAGGTGCCACTGGGGAGTCCTGAATTCCATGGAGAAAAAGGGGTTAGATTCTGAACACTATTGAAACAGCTCCAGCTGCTATCAACAATGGTTAAAAGAAAACAGTCCCAGTTAGCCATCCTTTCATTTAGCATACAGTAGTGAGAAAAACAAATCAATGACTTAGTGCATCATTTGCTGTGAAATACTATAAAATTTCTTAATGAAATCTTTGCATAACTGCTGTACTAGAAAATCTGGATTCTTAAGAGACAAGTATATTTTTAAAAAACCTCTAATATCCTCTATTGACATCAGAGACATGGGAAGCATTTTATAATATAGCATTGACAGTTGCTAAAACATCAAGGAACTGGTGAAATATTTTTAAGTTAAGGAAGAAACTGACATCATTTAATGGGGTAATACTGCAAGACAACTTAATTTTGGTTTAATATTGGCAGTATTGCACCATGAAGAAAGGGAAAAATTACCTCTAAAATACCTCGTAAACATGAGATATGAGCCTTCTGAAGAGAAGATTAATTAAAGCAGCTTTCAATCTGATTATGACATTGACACTTAAATTTTGTGTCATTTGAAGAAAAGCTGATGAAATTATATTGCATGATTCTCACATACACCTATATATTTTTACAGTAAATTACATGTTAGTAGTATGTTATCAAAAGGGTTAATTTACAGATTGAGTGGGGCTGATATGTTTCTAATTATCCACTATAGTAGTAATTTAAACTAGTATCCCTTATTGTACTAAAAACTAAAGATATGATGAGGTTTATGACATGGAAAAGAAGTTTTCATTTTGTGGTCACTGTGTACTTTGAAATGAACATGGACAAGTAAATTCACTGTTACGTACTTTAGTTTCCCAGTTATGACAGGAGATAAACAGGAATTTTCTATAACTGTATTTTGTTGCTTGGTTGTTTAAGGCAGATAGAGTAAACCTTTGTCATATAGCATTACTTTTTGTATCTTTTGAAAATGGAAGACGCTGAACTGCTTCTGTATATTTTCAGGAAAGCAGTGAATACTAGTAGGCAAATAGCCCTAATCTATCCCTTTTCTGCTTAATGAGCAGGAAAAGTTTCAGGGTCTTCAGAAACTGTGCATTCCTCAAGGTGTTGGTACTACAGGAGAGATCTTCTATAATGCATTTTCCCAGAATATTTTTCTCATGAGAAGCAAAATGTGGGTAGGAGGAATGTATCAGGGATGGGAATAATCAAAGTGATAGGAGGAGATCGAGGAACAAGCAATCCAGGAAAAAAGAAAAAAACCAACCCAAACACACAGAAGACATAATTACAAAAACTGTAATTAAAAATACACAGTCAATTTTGTACATTTGCCTTTAAGAAGCTGTGTCAGAGAGCAAGAGATAATAATTATAAAATAAAAGGCTGATTTGTTGAGCAGAAAGGTTTAGTAGGGTTAACTTGCACCTGCTCTAACTTTGCTGTATGAGATTTATTCTGGTCACCGGCAGGGCTCATTACAATCATTGAAGTTCCTATAAACTAACCAGTCTCATTATTAAATTCTCATCATTAAATCTATCCTGGGATGGATTTTAATGAACTTAAAAGCCCAGGCAGGATATTTATTTCAAAACTATTAAATGTTGAACATGCCACACTTCTTGTACACATACAAACAAAATCTTCAAGTGTAGTTCAGACAATGAGGTTCTGATTACTTAGCAGCTGAATTTGGACAATATTCAGTTCTTCTGTATTATGTCCCGATACCCTATTTTTAATAAACAATGCTGATTAGAATAAAAATACATGGTCCAGATTCTGTTTCCTTTTCAATCATGACATATTCTTGATCATTGTATGGTAGCTACAAGTTCACACTACTATGAAGGAGATGAGAGCTGTCCTACAAATCTGCAGCATCTGCTACTAAGGGTGTGTACCCAGAGGACCTTTGCTAATATTGTACAGCGTTGTTTTGCTAAATTTATAAACTGTGAAAGTCTATGGAGCTGTTTCTTTCCCTCCAACCTTTCTAAATTTCTTACTTTCTTTTCCTTCCTTCATTGCTAGTTTCAGCATTACCAAGTACTTACAAAAAAATTAATATTATTGCAATTATTTTAGAATATCACATACTAAACCTCTGAATTACACTATTATCTGTTTTATTTTTTTTGATGTTGTGCTTCGATTACCCTCATGCAGGAGGGAGTTCACCAAGATGGACAGGTACTGACCTTTTCCATCAGAAAATGTTTTTAGTGAGAAATAGGGTGGCTGAATGAGATTTGTCTCTATGTATTCCTAATGTTAGGAAAGATCTTCCACGAGTGACTCCATAGAAGATGGCTAGTACCAGAGAGAGGCTAATGTTAATGTTAACCCTTCCTGCTGGTTCTTATGATAATATTTGCAATATAGTACCACTTTTTCTGCCATTTTCTTTCCTTTTCAACAGACAGTCTTCATCTTCCTAAGTGTTTATGGTAATCATCTCATAATGTACTCCAGTCTAGCAATTATCAAACTACAAAATGTTGCTTTACAGAGAACTGTACACAGATAATGTAGAAACGATTAATATCTCTAGTATTGTTCATTTGTTGCTATGGAAATACTGTTCTTCTACAGAGCTATCAGTAAACACTATATTAGTGATGCAGCCAATGACAGAGAAAACCTTGGCAAGCACTCTGGTAAAATTAAGACGTATATTGTTAGAGATCTACAGTTTCTAAAGCTTCTGAATAAATACATAGAAATATATTTCTTACCCATGCCATTGCATGCTAAAAATATTATTTCCAAGTGCAGCTTATATAGACAGAAATGTTACAGATAAATTATTGGAACATTATATGCATTTTAAGTCAAAAGAGATGTTGGTAAAAAAATATGCAACTTTTACATTATTATTACCCATGTAAGTTGGACTGTATCTGTCTGACTTGATGCACCTTGGTTTTGTTTTTTTTTTTCCCCTGGAACTGGTGTTCTTCTGCTCTCCAGTGTTCTAGAACAGCTCTTCTATTTTTTCCTCCTATATACTGGCTTGACTAGGAGAGATAGAAATCAGGAACATTTTATATAGCTCCTCTAAAGTTCCACTGTGAATACATTTTTAACTGCTTTGATGTCTGAATTTTCCATGCTTAATGTGCTGAGCAGCTAAATTATTTTTTCCTCTCTAGAAATTGTTAGTGTCAGTGAAGCTATGTGTTGCAGGCAGGGTGATTGACTTCACTCGTAAGAGAGAAGTAAGGAAATATTTATCAATTTAAGATAGTGATTTAACAAAGTTTGATAATAAATGCTACAAAGTTTGATAATAAATGCTACATTGTTTTACAAAGTTTGNCAAAGTTTGATAATAAATGCTACATTGTTTTACAAAGTTTGATGTCAAGATAACTCTATTGCTTACTGCATGGAGGACAAGGTCATACAAGCTGTCAGGAAGACCCTCCTGTTGAGTCACATTCTAAACTCCTCAGAGAGGAGCCTAGGTATGGCTGGATCCAGTCCTAGTCCCAGACTTGGTCAATGGTTTATGTCTCAAGGATTGTGTTCATATATGCAATCAACCCCATATATCACTCAGATAAGATTTCAAAGTTTTGTCATGCTATTAGTCTGTTCTGGAGGAACAGAACCTTAAGCAAGCATCCCTGCTCAAGGAGAAATCCTGGCGTGCAGCCCACTGCCACATAGAAGAGCTCCAAGGACTCTTTTGCTGTCCACTATTTATGGACTATGATAATTGACCTATAGTCATATTCTATTTGGAACAAAGTATCTTGGTGCCCCCTCTAGACAGTGTTTGGACTGTAGTCAACTATTCTCCAAGGTCCAGGAGCAGCTCATCACACCTCCCACTGATGGCTATGGCTCAAGCAGGAGCTAGGGAGATGAAAAAGGGGAAGAGCACACCACCACACTATGTAAATATTTTCAGTGTGTGTATATATCTAAATGCATATATATATGCACATATATATGCTTATCTTTATTTTGAAAATCTTTCATGACCTAGTACTACCTTATTTACTCATTTCTCATATAAATGTAGGGAGAATATAACCATCATAAACATCAGCAAAGCTACTTCACTGCTTTCATATAAGATCATATTTGAAATAATATCATAATCATAAAATCTTAATAATCTAAGTTAGAAGAGACCTTTCAGACCATTGAGTCCAATCATCAGCCCAACTCTGACAAGCCTTGTATCTGGACAGGGACTTGAACCCTTGATCCCTCAGATCTGATGCTCTCCTTCAATTCTCCCACAGGACACTTCTGTAGAGATGCCTCAGCTGAAGCATAAGTTGTGGCAAGGTATTGGCACTGTGTTATTGGTTTTTTTACCATCACACTGTTACTTTTTCACGTTTCAAATCTGACTGCAGAGCACAGCTGCCTTAAGTACCTGGTCTGCATCAAAAGAACTGCATCTAGCAGGTTAAGGGAAGTGATTCTGCCACTCTATTCCACTCTTTGTGATCCCATCTGGAGTACTGCATGCAGCTTTAGCGTTCCCAGTACAAGAAAGACAAGGATCTTTTAGAGTGAGTCCAGAGTAAGGTCACCAAAATTATCAGCAGTCTGGAGCTCTTCTCTGTTAGAGGAAGTCTGAGGGAACTAGGGTCTGGAGAAGAGAAGGCTCAAGGGAGAGTTTGTTGTAGCCTTTCAGGATGTACAGGGGGCTTGTAAGAAAGATGGAGAGACTGTAGTGAGAAGACAAAGGACAATAGTATTATACTGAAAGAAGATAGATTTATGTTGAACATAAAGAAGGAATTTTTTACAATGTGGTTGGTGAAATACTGGAACAGCCCACTGAAGCTGTGGATACCTCATCACTGCAAATGTTCATGATTAGGTTGAATGAGGCTCTGATATACCTGATCTAGTGAAAGATATCCCTACCTGTAGCACAGGATTTAGAGAATTTAGAACTTCAGTGGTTCCTACCAACTTAAATCGCTCTGTAATTCTATAATTTTGGTGTTGTTTGAATGAGTAGGTGGTTGTTGTATAAAATTTGTATTAATCCAAATGAGCTACTGCAACACAGAATGCTAATAGACATTGCTAATTTATTTCTTATATATATTATTCTAGGGACAGACTTTTAAGTGTGGAATAGTGTAAAATGCTTACTGGTATGCTGACCTGGAGGAGCTCCATAAAATCACTTAATGGTCTGCATCACAGCTTCAAATGATTCAGTTCATTACAATTAATGAAGGGCTGTAGATCTGGAAATGATTTCATATTGGATATGGTCATAGTCATTTGTTCTGTTCACTAAATCATTATGTTATCTCATTGTCATGAATCTTTCAATTTTAACGTATTAATTTGAAGCTGCCTCTTTTAGAGTTTGCTTTGATAACCTATGTTTGATACACTACCCAAAATAGTTCACACTGAGGAATAATCTATAATTAAAAAATATGTAAAAATACTCTGTTCCAGCTGCCAAATTACACAATTTTTAAATGTTACATAATGCATAAACAGCTTTGATGAACCTTTTTAGTCATTCCTATTGTAATATGATATTGACATTTCATTAATTTTAAGATTGTTGTAGATCTCAGGGAGACAATTCAACTACTTTTTAAGATTTTGCTTAGTATGATCCAAGAAAACAGAAATAAGACTTCCTAGCCCTAGGGTTATAAAGTATGATCTTCATGCAAGGTGCTTTTCTGTAATAGACATTAATGCAAGACAAACTATCCACATTCCTGTGGGAACCTGGAACACATTTCATCTGGCTACATCATTATGGAAATTTTGACCATTGGCTCTTAATTAGGTATTCTCATTTGCATGATGGAGGTTCATGCTTTTAGCTAGATATCATTAATGACTCTGCTTTGCTTAAATTGCTTTGTATAGAAGCTTATATTGCACTACAATAAACAGGGAAAAAAACAAAACCTTGTTAAGACTGAAGAAAACTTGGCACTTAAGTTGCATATTTAACATGCAAAAAAGTCTTTCTTAGGGCTAAAGCAGTTGTAGCTAGAGGCAGTAGTAGCAGCTGCTACTACTGTCTATGGGCAGAAAAACTGCCTATGGGCAGAGAAAATCCACTGCTCATCCTACCAGCTCAAATATTGAAAATAATCTCATGTTTGATGAGATAAAGGCAGTTGTGACCAGCCTGGGGCTTTAAAGCAAGAAGAATCAAAAGGCCAAGGAACTTTTGTAATGGTGTAATTTTCAGTTCTGATAGCTAAGAAGGAGAGAGTCCAAATGATCACCGACATTGCAAGGCATGTCTCATTTCATTAAAATAAAAGAAAACAAAAAAACATGGTATAATCTTTTTATTACCTTCTTGGTACTCAGTGAAAACCACATGGACATTTCAAACTATGCCTAGATGACTTAAAATCAAAATCCAAAGAGAAAATTAAATAATTCCAGCAAAAAAAAATCTGAAACTAAAACTGGGAGATAGTATTCTGGAAGTGTTAGACCGAAGACGTGATACAACTATCATCTATGTTGTGGTAACTGGTCTCTTGACCTTAGCCTGGGGCTAACTGTAAAGACTGGCTGAATATTGCTACACATAATGAGAAAATATATCATATCATTAACTTAATCAAAATATGATAATTAATCATTACTGTATCTGCCTTTGGGAATGAAATTTTTCTGAATGTTAATTAGCCTACAAAAAGTAACAACTGAGCTTTTCATTCTACTTTACCTCTTTATTAGCCGATGAGCGAGCTATCTCAAGAGAGCCTCAGCTTCCACCCTCATCATTTTGACTCTTTGCATTGTGCCCAAGTATCACATAACCGAGTCTTTTTCTTGAAAAGTGTCAGTTGAGCCCAGCGCTCTTTCAAGAACACAAATGAAAAAATGAATAAAGAAGCCAAAACCAGAATTAATTTCCTGCCTGGTAAGCATGTCAAAATTGCATAATTTGTGTTTTAATTCAGTTTAAAGCTCGGGTGAATAATTTATTTCACAGTACAAATCTGATAAATTCTTGCAACTCATTTTTCACTGTTGTAATGATTTTAATAATTATTGTTTAAATCACTCAATTTGTTTCATACTAGCCTTGTTATCATGAAGCATTAAAAGAAAGGAAAAAAAGAAACTAAAAAGAGAAAAGGGAAGAAAAAAATATGAGAAATAGGAACTGAATGAAGGGGTTGCACAGATCATAGTCTACTCAATACTTTGAGTGTGGACCAGGGTGGATAAAATTAGAGGTAGTTATTATGTTGCAAAATTGTTAATTTTCTGAATTTTTCAATAGGAAATTGAAAAATACTGTCTAGAAAAATAATTTCAGAAAGAAATAAATTTCAGAAAGTAGCTCTAAGATAATACTGCAAATGTATTTTCAGTCATTAAGATGTACAGGTCTGGTTTTTTTGTTTGCTGGTTTTTTGGTTTTTTTTAGCACAGCTTCCAAGCTGTTAAAATCAGAACCAAACCCAGACTATTAGCAAAGACCCTAAAGCTGTACAGATCCAAGTATGAATCCTATTTTCTACCTGCAAATCTCCAGGTGGTTGAGGTGCAAGTACTAGGCATTTCTTTGCAATATTCAAGAATTTTCTTCTCCACTCCCCCAAATCTCCAGGTCTGGCTGTGTGACAAAAAGTTTCAGAAGCTCTCTCACCCTGTCATATTCAAGATCAGTCATTTCACACTACCAGCAGGCCTTTCTAACACAGAACTGTAAGTGTTAGCAACACATGCTTTTGCTAGAATAACTTTTGGACTAGTCGATAAGATGAGAAAGCATGTGTATAACAATATGTGTTCCTTTTGGCGACACGCTTTTCATTTTAAAAATGTGAAAGCTAAATATAAATAAAAATAAGACTCCTTCTTCATATAAATACATGTATTTATTTATCCATATACATAAACACATATGTATGGATATTGGTACATATATACACACACATGTAAACCCATATTATGCTGTGCAATGCCTATTTATATTTTTGTAAATTAAGCCCCTAATACAATTAAAGAAATATTGCAAAGCTATGTAACAGGCAACAAATATCTCTTCTTTTCTCTGGCACATAAAGTAATGCCATTAATCATGATGAATTCTCTTCATATTCATGAGATTGTAATATATAATCCCTTCGGAGTTCTGTTGTAATTTAATATTAATTAATTTCCACCTACAGTAAAGCGTTATTAAAGCTTGAATAATGTAGTGATTATTGCTTTTCATGCTAGCATCTCTGATTTTTTCCAGTGCCTACCTCCTTTTATCTCTAGTAGGCAGAAGGTTACTCTATGTGTTTCCAGACAATGATACACAGAACTAAGATTTCCCTACTACTACTCAGACCTAAAGTAATTTAAATGTACTATTTATCCCTTAAGTAATTTGCCACAACTAATCCTCATATGCAGGTCTAATGTTGGATCCTTCGGGACATGCCTCAATTCTGCTTAATGTTAACTGGGAATGCACATCTTGGAAAATATACCAGTGGAATACTGCTGTTAGATCTCTTTGATGCTTTTCTGTACCAGTGGAGCTGCATGTCAAACACATGAAGACTCATAGCACAACTGGGAGAATGACTTGACCACATTCCATCCATCCTGGTAGAAGCACAGTTTTGAATGGACTTGAAGATGGACTGCAAATAAAAATGTGATCCCATCCTGTGTCCCTTTCTTCCCAGGCCTGAAACTGCTTGTAAATCAGTCTAGATAAATGTGTCACTTCATCCTTCAGCAAATCTACATTTACGCAGTAGTAGCTGAGGTAGTGCAACTGAGATTCTCCCTATAGCTGTATCTTAGCTAGCTATTCCTATGATGACTGTTTGTTCCTGCTTTTCTCTGACACTTAACTGCTTATACTATTAGGTGAAACAACCTTGCAACACTCTTTTCAGAGGGTGTTTCAAATATTCCAAAGTTCAAAGAGATTTTGTGTTTCTTGAATATAACAGTAGGATTGCTACTGACATAACATAAAACCAAGCAACTCTATTTTGGGATTCAGGATATTGTCTTTGTTGATTTTTTTTTCTTCTCTTTCAGCAGAACTTGATTTGAACTGTCACATTTTTCAGTCATGTAAATGAAAAGAAAGAAAGAAAGAGCTTTGCTTTTCTGACAGTACTCTTAAAATCTCCTTCATGCTTCTTAAACACTGTTATCAATATTTCTTAAAAGAAACATCTTCCAGTTAAGACACCCTAAAAGTACATATATTTTTAAAAAACAGCCCCAACTATTTTAATAAAAGTCAAAGTGTTTAAAGTGCACAAGAGAACATGTTATAGAGATAACAGAAACAGTAAAAAGAGTAAACAAAATATGTTACAGCAAAAAGAGTAAACAAAATATGTTACATTTAAAAATACTGAATTCAAAGAGTTGCAGTGAACATTAGTTTTCAGAGTTACATCCCCCGTCAGTTTGGTGGGACAATAACACCGTAACAATTTCAATAAGTTTTTCAAGCAAGTAAGTCTTTAATGGAGACCCCATTATGGTGCCATTTATGATGTGAGATATTGATGACAAGATGATTTCAGTATCACTCTAAGGGGATTCCATTATGAAGCCATTACAATATGAAGCTGCAATAGCAAAATACTTTCACAGCAAATCCATAGAGACAGTGTGATGGTTCCATTACTGGTTCCAAAGTGATATGATGACACTCTAAGGATTTCACTTCAAACTTCTTAATTCTTCCTCAGCTGATACATTTAAAAGAGGGAGTGAGATTAATTTTTAATTTCTTTTAGGTTATGAATTTTTGCCAGAAATGTAACATTTACTTCAGAACTTACCTACTGAAGCAATCATAAGAATAATCTGAAATTGCTGTTGTCATGCAACAGTATCTTCAAATGTCCTCAGTGAAAGGACAGGTAAAATTGTACAATTATTTGGAAAATGTCCAAACCTTGGAAGAAAATTCCATGTTAAAATGGTTAAATTTTGTAGTCTCTCTTTTTTTGTAAGGGTAAATTGTCAGGAAAATTCTATGTTGTTAAAGCAGCTTATGACTATGTTGACAGAAAGTTTTATTAAGGGTAAAAAGATATGAAGAAGTACAGCAAATTCATCAAAATTGTAGATAAGTATCCTTTAATGAAATATTCAGAATGAAAGAATAAAGTTTAAATAAATCTGAGTTGACATTCTTTTCTGGAATCTTGGATAGATTTTCAAACTCCTATTGTCTTCTAAAATGCAAATACAAGAATGCATCAAAAATCATCTTATTAATGTCATCACAAGAGGAAAAGCTAAATATGGAACTCCTTTTTCTTCATTACTACAGTGTCCAATGACTCCATTCAGCAATGATACTGCCCAGAAGCGCAAAACCCAGAATTTTAAATTATAGATTTTTATGTTAAAATGCCAGGGAGTCATCTCTTTCTCGTGTTTTCTGCTTGTGTGCTATATCTTGACTGAACTAGAGACTACTACTGTGGTAGTAGTGGAGATGCATGAAACAAGAGCTGCTAATGAACCTGAACCTTTTTACACAATTGAAAACTGCAAGACATTATGAATTTCTTGCATTCTCCAGTATGACAATTTTCAAAAATATCTCACAGGTGCCTAATATTCTGTTCTTCAGAATATGAAGAAACTGAGACCACTGGGCTATACTATATTGTTCATATGATTTCTAACCCTGCAGCATTTCAGACAAGCACATCAAAATTTCTTCTAGCTATGCTTCTTTTGTATTCTAAGAGGTCTTAACATTATTTCAGCATTATTTTCTGAATAGAAAAAATTGTTAAAAAATTTCATCCCAGCTCAATTTTCATTTACTTTTGTTGTGTATATTTGGAATGTATTCAGCAATCATATTTTGGCTTTCTACTATCCTTTGAAAAGCCTGAAAGAGCTAATACTGTATGTTTGCTTTATATGCCATGTGTAATAATCAGAGAATCAAAGCACTGGTTTAGATTCAGTGCTGGCATTCACAACTTGCTTGACTTCAACCTCAATGTCATCAGAATACACATAATCAAAAAAAGAAAGAAAGGAAAACCGAAGCATAGTGAAGTCAGCTATATATTCTGCTGCTTCCACAATTTCAGCCTCTGCAGGCCATAGAGCTCAAGATGACAGTATAATACAGTGATAGATGTGAGGTAACATGGCTATTACAAAATAAACTGTCATTGGTAGCAGGGTCTTATCCTCAGTTAAAACATGTATATAGGAAATAGTACAATTCTGTCTCACAAAATGATTGTGGACATGGGGCTTGACAAGATTAATTTTGAAGGAATAGTGATTTCCTTTCCAAGAATTCTTTAAATGTAAAATCAAGAATGGCAAAGATGGCAGGGTACTGGATGGCAACTTGTCTGTATTGCAATTAATAAAGAGGAAAATCAGACATGTGAAAGTTTGATTTAGGGATTGGCTTCTCAGTTTCAGAGTTCATCAGTTTATAAAAATCTTGGGATAATTTATAGTGCTCATCTATTGTATTTTTATGCTACCAGGTAATTCCCTACTGGCCAAATTCTGACTGAGTTTTGATGACACTTAGATAAGGAAACTAATTGGAACAGTGAAAGATACAATTTTTATTAAAGAAAAGAACACTTTAGGAGGTTTCTTAGCCTCAAGACACAGTTGAGGAAATTAAAGAGAATGCTCTGGTTAACTTCTTAAGAACATGTAACATGGTTGAATTTTGACAGCTACAGAGAAAACTATTTCAGTGAGTGACATCTGTAACAGAAGAAAGAATACACTCTTGCAAAGTAAAGCTAAGGAAAACAGATTTGGTAGTTATTTCAGTCCTGTGTTCACATGAGCAGTTCCTTTTACATTCACTGGAATCTTCCACTGATGTCAATTGGGACTTCTACGAAAGAGATGACTAGCCTCAGCCTCAGTGATACCTACTACCAGTGACACAGTGATTGCTAACTGTGGGGAGCAGTCCATGAGGTGAAGTAAGAGGAAAACTGGCATAAAGTTTTATTAATATCTGTGGACATAGCAGAACAGAGCAGTTCTGTACAGGATACTCTCTAAGCTTGGAAGCTTAAGAAACATCAAAATGTGTTTCTTCTCACAAGTAGAAATTAAGTAAACTAGTATGGATCTGGTATTATTTCAGTAAGCATAAAAAGCCCTAACAATTCTTCAGGCTGCTGAATTGTATATTAACATATAGATGTACATTAAGACTTGTTTGGAGTCTGTTTGAATGTGTAACAGCTATTTCAGTGGTGGTGGATGTGCTATCATTTATTTGAACTGATAATAGTATCTTCATTGTGTAACATCCGATGAAAATAGGTGATGTAAAGACAGTCTCTCCACTAAAAGCTTTCAGCCAAAGATGACTGACAACAAATGAATAAAATACAGATTGCTGGAGCATGAGAAAGTATCACAGAATACTGATCTACCTAACAAAAGCAGTACTTGCAAATTACTCAAATAACCATCATCTAGCTTTTCTGTGAGTGTCACAGTCACAAAGACCTTTAAGGAACATGTGTTTATGTCCATATTCTCTTTGTAGTTGCAATGCACACTGCATAAAAATAAATGATATTATTTTCACTCTGTGAGATCTGGGAGAGAAGCAGTCAACTTATAGCTGTAACAGGCAGCAGCAATAACCATCAACACTAGCAAGCTCTGGCAGGCATTTTTGCTGTAAGGATTGTTTCTTAAAATAAAAACCTTTATTGTTAAAAGCTCTCTTCTTCATTCTCATGCCAACTTGATATCTCTGTGTGCCACAATGTCTTGCTAAGGCCATTGGGAGTGAAGCTTAAGGAGTTCCAAATTTGATATGGGTCCCTTGTGGAGGTACAATTGGAGTTCATACATCTTTAACTCCTCCAATTCCACTTTATCTCAAGGGAAGTGTAAATATAAAAATGTGTGAATGTCTCTGTAGTTTTTTTTTTTAAGTTTATGTCCTTTCTCTCAAGCCAAAAGTGTTAAAAATAGTACATGCAGGTGAAAAATATTACAATTTAAATACAAAAAGAATAGAATATAATCTTCAGCACTGTGTACAATTTTGCCATTACATAAAAGAATTCAGAGAACAACTCATGAAATTTCCTTCAAACTAAAATTGACTAAAACTACAGAAATGACTGAATAACCCTTAAGCTGAAAAGCAATGTAGTAATTGAGAAAGGAGTAGGAGGAGTATATGGAAATAGAGAGTGGAAGAATATCTAAATTGTCATTCTTACTGACATCATTTTTATACACAATTAAGACCTCTGGTGCACTGAATTATCTCTGCCTTCCTCTGTGTATCCTCTGACATGATTCACAGTTCTGCTTTTATGAAAGTTATTACATATTGGAGTTTGGAAATTGTTACTAATCTTGTGTTGGGAAAACAAATTCTTAACCAGGTATGTATTACTAATCTAATAAGGTCTAAACATTCAAACCAAATTGACTACTAATTATTATCAGTATAATTACAGTAATGTTAATAATAAGCCAAATACTTCTATGCAATAGCTTTCTAGTGTTTAGCATTTTCCTCCAGGTAAATTCACCATTTTAATATGCTTCTAGATCCCAAACTGAACAGCTTAAACAGGAAGAAATAGAATGGGGGTTACAGCAAGTTATCAACATTCTGAGTTCCTTGCTAGAAGTATGACAAGATTTCTCCTTTCACACTTGGATCCATTGACAGCCACTGACTTAAAAGGCTGCATTGTAGTCTTCGTTAACTGATCACTTTGGCTGTGAATGCACTGAAAGCTTAATGCTTCTTTCCTTGTGGAAAAGAAGGACGTTCTTTTGATATAGACTATCTATCCCATAGGAAAAAGAACTACCGAAAAATCTCATATGGAATTCAAAGGATATATGTACCTCTCCATTGAGCTCTCTCTTCTCTTTTTCTCGATATAATGAAAACAACCAATCCTCTTTCAAAGAAGCCCAAAAAACCACAAACAAACCAACCCAAAGCAACTTGTAAATTAGAAGCATTTTTATTTTCCCATTTCCTGGGAAATGTCAGACTCCTATGTGCATGGTGACATCACAATTTGATGAAGTAAGCATCTGAAAATTCTATGTACTTACTGCTTACTATGAACAGTTTTGTATACTCATATTAATTAACATTTTCAAGTTTTTAAGTAAACATTTAAAACAAAAAATGGACACGTGCCAAAAAGACAATGAAATTTTAAAAGAATATTGTATGTTCATTCACCAATTTTGGTAAAAGAGAAAAGGATAGTATTGTGTATCACAAAACTAAATGGCAGAGAAATTATCCATTTTTCCTGATCCCTATATTCCTCCGATGTTTGAACTGCAAAACAAAGACTTCAGCACTAAACGGGTAGTTCCAGTTTCAGAAATCAAGCAGTTGAATCAGGCTGGTCTGACTTCCCTGTGCCTCTCTGAGCATTTTGCAGACAGCAGTTTCACTGGACAAGGATCTATATTTGGTGTTTGGTCCTGCCCAGGTCCACATCACACGATATAGCCCTTTTAAATTAAAACTTGCCATTCAGACGTTCTTGACATCATTTTATGAAGGTGCCAGTCTGTCTGGGGAGAGCCTCTGTGGCAAGTGTAACAGAATCCATTTTAAGTTCTTAAACATGGTATCTCCTTTCATTTTTTCAGATGACTTCACAGAAACAAAGGAGAGTGCCTTGATAATTTTTAATGAATAAGCCATTTTTAATCTCATGGCAGATACTTATTGTTTAGGGTTTTTTCCTTATCTTTAACACACTATCACTATGACTAAGAACTTGCTAACAAGCTAACTGCTTTCTCATAGTAAATCGTATACTGCAAAGCAGGGCAGAATGTCCTAAAGGACTGTAGTTTTTCATGTGCCATTTTATATAAGGCTAGAACATTTCTTGCTGCATTGAGAAATTACCAAAATGATAATAAGTAAATTCACTCCGTGGTTGTGAAATACATTGCAGTTAGGAAGTTTAAGAATTAAATCTACTTGTAAAATAAAAATTATTATCCTTTATATACATACTATTTTAAAATACAAGATCAGAAACCTTTTTTTTCCTACCTACCACTGGGATTCTAAATTTTCATGATTTGACTGTCACTGCCACTCAGATCAGCTTCATCAGCCTTTAAGTTTAACAGGTTTGTAAAAATATCCTAATATCTCTTCTACTATTTTGAATTACTCATATGTAGAATGGAATCATTACATCTTGAAGGCTATAGTCATTGGTGGGGGATACTTGTCCCAAAGGGGAAAGAGGGTCTTTGCCTAGTAGATAGTAGGGCTAATTGGTAGGACATTAAACTAGATGTGAAGGGGGAGGGTGTATCTGGTCTTGTATTGATGGGGCAGTCCTCTTAACATCCATGAAGACCAGGAGGGCTCCCATCCCCCTGGGGTGAAATCAGCTGCTCAGCTTGCTCCCTGAAATGTCTGTACACCAATGCACGCAGCTTGGGGAATAAACAGGAGGAGCTAGAAAACTGTGCTCAGACAGGAAATTATGATCGGGTGGCAATTACAGAGACGTGGTGTGACTGATAGTCCCCCAAGGAAGGGAGCCAGCAGATCTGCCTTGCTGGGCAAACTCAAGTGGAAGAGGGAAATCTACAGATCATGGAAGGAGGGACTGACCACTTGGGAGGAATATAGACTATTGTCAGAAGATGCAAGGAGGTGACTAAGAAAGCTAAGACCTCCTTAGAATTAAGCCTTGCAAGACAGGTCAAAGACAACAGGAAGGGCTTCTTTAAATCCACTGTAAGTAAAACTAGAGGCAAGGTGGGCCCACTGATGAATGAGAAGAGTACTCTAGTGACTGAAGATACAAAGAAGGCAGAATTACAGAATGCCTTCTTTGTGTCTGTCTATACTGATAGATGTTATCCTGAGGAGTATCACACCCCTGATGCCCCAGAGAATGTCTGGATAAAGGTGGAGTAGGCCTTGGTTGATGAGGATTGAGTTAGGTACCAACCAAGCAATCTGGATCAATGGGTCTTGATGGGATTCACCCAAGGGCACTGAGGAAGCTGGCAGACATCATTGTGAGGTCATTTTCTATCATCTTTGGTAAGTCATGGGGTACAGAAGAGGTGCCTGAGGGCAGGAGGAAAGCAAATGTCACTCCAGTCTTCAAAAAGGGCGAGAAGGAGGACCTGGGTAACTATAGACCAGAAACCAGAACTCTGTTTGGTTTCTAATAACAGATTTTTAGAAAATGCAGATAAGGTGGCATCATACCAGGGACAAATAATCATGTAAAGGCTGACTGAATCAGAATGGGATTTGCAGGGAACTACTGCAGTTTACTGAACCGGACCGGGGCTATCTTCTGTTTCCTTGTTATTCCAGGGAAGTCACTGTCCTTCCCAAAATTTCCCTGGGGTCTGCATAACTTATTTTTAATGGGATTCTAACAGTTTTCTATTGCTGGTAGCACTCCCCAAGGACTCTGCGATAGAGTTTATTTTTGCTTATATGGTAGAAAAACATGATTCTATTTTTGCTTTTTCCATCATGTTACTGAAGTTTTTAAGTTAGTAGTAGTAAGTATAGTAAAATAATGGACACCCAATACAATGCAAGAGTCAGTTTTACTATCCACTGTTATTGTATTAATACATGAACAGATGTGTGTACATATGTGCATACGCAGCCAGTGAATTTTCACATCAGAGGTTCTGTTTTCAAACTCTGGCTTCCATTTTCTACCCCTTTCCCTGATAAAATTGAAACTTCAAGTCTGCATCTATTATTTGTCTGCATGGTAAGAAATGTTCCTTCTACACAGTCCCACTGATTTCATATAAAGGAAGCAGCCCACCTGCATGTCACTGCTTACACACCATTTAAGATCTTCAGCTTGTAAATTATAGCATAATCAGGCATTAAACTGCAGGAACTTCTTAAAATGTCTGGCAGATAAAAGATGCTACTTTCTCATTCACCATACAGGTACAAATATAGAGTCCTGTTTTAACGTTAGCTTGCAGATTAATCTTAGCTTCCTGAAAGTGAATAAAATACCTTGCATTTCTTGCTCTGCTAAAAAGCAAGAAAACAAAGAAAGAAACAGGAAGCAGGAGGGAGGTCTTCATTAAAGAAAACAGCTACAATTAATTAAGGAACAAAAAATGTGGTGCTGCCAGACAAGTTTTTAACATGTGATTTTCTAGTATGTGCATGCAGTATTAGATCCTTCTTTTGTGAATGAGAAATTGGATGCTTAGTAGTGACATACATCATCCTTCCAGACAATAAGCAGCATTTGGTCTCACAAGCTAGGGTCAACTTCGCTTGTAGTAAGTGGATGACCATTATTTTCCTTGGAAACAATGAGTCCTGGCAGCATTAAACTCAAGACTTTTGAGAGAACATAGTATGTTAACTTGCAAGGATATTGCCAATTCCTGCTGTAGACAATGTCTATCTCATGCAATGGAAACATTCTTTTCTTTTGCAGTGCGTCTAACCTTTGTGATGTGATCAACAGTGCTTTGTGAGTGAAGGCGGCGGGATTACTGAACTATTCCTGATTAATGTTGATATCATCAGCAGCATTTTTTTAGGCTTAAAGTATTGGTTAGTGTTCAGTACTGAAAGGAAGTAGATTACAGAGTTAGAACTGCATAGTGCAGATCTACTCAACTATGTAGTAAATCCAGTGCATATAAAAAAAGTTTTGAAATGTCTATTCTATATCTATTTGTTGCTGTTCTAAAAATTAATGTAGCCATATTTTTCAAAACCTGATATTTATAAAGATATTATAAAGAAGATGGAATATTTCTATGTCCCTAATAAATATTTCCACTATGGAAGGTATTTTTATACGTTCTGTAATCATTCTAGTTAATGAAAACTTTTGATGCCTAAAATATCGAGAGAAGGAACTGCTCTGGACCATAATCTGAGTTCCATTTTAATTTAAAATTATTTCAATATTGAAATGTCAATGGGAAGTAAGCGTTTAAATAAAAATTACCTAGCTTCTCATCTCTTCATTGGATAGAAAACTGTTAAATGCTGGTAACACATTTTCCAGCACCCTGTATGTGCTCAGACAGTATAATCTTTCAAAGAATCTTTCTTCCCCATCTTGACATATAGAAGGAAATCTCCTATCTCACCTAAGTATTGCAAAAAATAGGAGGAGTAAGAGGAACAAAAATAGAATTTCTAGCAGGATATGTTCAAATCTATATGTTTTTTAATTCATAACCAACTCTTGTATTATCAGAAGAGTTCCATTGATGTAAAACTCATAGGAAAAAAGAATGTAGCTAATAAATTTAAGTTTTAGTCTTTCATATTGTTTTCAGAAGAGATTTCAGAATGAGAACAACAGGCATTTAAAACTGCCTTGGAAAAGACAGATGTAACACAGATGTTAAAGATTAGTTGAGAGTTTCTGCAGTCACTGAACCACAACACAATTTGATTTGATTGCTCTTTTGATAAGAGCAGCATTTCTAGAGCATAGTCACGTATAAAAAGCACATGTCTCTCTCTCTTTTTCTATTAGTTCGAAGATCCTCTAGGGAAGAAAAATTTTCCAGTGTTAATTAGGCTCACTTTCATTAAACTTCTTCTGCACAAGACAAGCTTAGAGTTAAAAAGTCTTTTATATTTGTGGTCAGCTTTTAATGGATTGTGCATATGTTTTCCCTTACTCAGATCTGTTAAACTGAGAGACAGGGGAGTATTTTTTGTTTTATAAATCCATTAATATTTCTTATCACCATTGTGTCTTTGTTAATGCTGCTTACAGTAGGTTCATAACATGGGTAATTCCAGCATCTACTTATCATTTTCTAATGCCTGGAATTCACGTCTTTTGCAACTGAACTGGAGCTATCTGCTGTTGTGAATATAAATCTTGTGGTTTTTTTGAACTTGAAGTCCAGTGAGTTACTCTGTGCTTTCTGCTATTGTCCAACCAACCTTTTGCAATGCCTGGATAGACATAGAAAGGAACAGCTTAATTTTTTTCTGCAGAGCAAGAATACTAACTATAACGCTACAAGCACACAGAAACAATTTTTCTGCTTAGCGTTTTCCATGCCTTAGGGAAACATTCTATTCTGCTGTAGATAATTAGTGAATACCTCTGCTATCATAGTATGGTTATATGACAATTTTATAGTGGGCAAAGAAAGTGATTTAAATAGGTGGTCTTTATATTGATGGGCTGTGCTTGATAACTATTTGGTTAAAGATCATGAAACTTTTACAAGTGTGTGAAAGAAAATTTGCAAATTACAGAAAAAGTGAAAAAAAAAATCTGAGTTAATTTAATTCACTAAGTAAGCCAATCACTATGTTAATTTTATAATAAATTCTAAGAAAGCAGGAAAAGGCAATTCAAGCTCTCATCATTACATGTTTCTGAAATTAACCTTATTAGATCTAGGAAGAAACAGTGTTTGGGGCTTTTTTTGTCATCCCTCTGAAACATAAAAATACATTTTAATCTGGGACAACTTTACCTTGAATCCTGGAAAAATTTCAAAGCATGTTAGTTTGTGAAATTAAATACATTCAGACTTCTACTTACAGTTTGAAAAATCAGGCTTTTTTTTTTTTTCCCACAGATCCTAAGAAGGGATGGTCTCTTTCTCCTTTGCCTTCAAGAAGCACTAAGCTTCCAGGTGAAAGTAATTTTGTTTTACAAGCTGACACTTTTTTATTCTCTGTTAATTCTAATGATGTCTTAGAAACATGAAAAGATTGATTTTTGTCCTTTCATATGTAATATTAATATATTCTCATTTATTTTAATCTTGTTCTCATGCCTGATATTATTACCAGAGTCCTTTGATAAAAGTACACACTTTATAAGCTCTCTATCACATTTTAAGGAATGATTTGTCTCCTTTCATGTATTCAGATATGGAAGCATACAAAACAACTTGAAATATTTACAGAAAAGTCTTACAAATTCATAGCTAACAATTCTCAAACTACTTAAAAATGTAAACAACAAATATGTTATTTTTCTAGATCTACAAATTACACATACAAATTTCAGATACTCACATATTCACTGAAATTATAACTATTTATAGGTTAAAAAAAGGCCTTTAAACAAGTAAATGAACTGAATCATCCACTATCTATTTTGCACTCATGAACACATAAATAGAATATTTTTTTACTTGGATCCTTTTCTAAAATTACAATACATCAGTACTTTAGACTTAGATATATTTGGGATTTATCATAGATATAAAGAATAATAGCATGGTAGTAATGAATTTAGAACTTAAAAGCACTTATAAGGACTATTGCAGGATAAAATTCTGAAAGAACCCACATATAAAGGTAAATGACAAAAAGAAGAGAAGTAGTTTTCTGTGGTCCTATAAAGTTGAGGCCTTCTGTTTCTCTTTCTTTCTTCTACAATTGCTTCCCACAAGAATGTATAAATTCTCTCTCAAGGGCATATAACTTGTTAGTATAAAGAACCATAAGTAAGTAATTCTGGGTCAGGAAAGACTTATCTATTTGCTTTATGACAGTAGCTGATAGCAGTCCTCAAGCAAAGAATATAAAATGTAAGTGGTGCTTAACCATCTTCTAGCACTATGGCTTAGAAGCTTCTTAAGTTATGGGTATTATCTTTTTGTTTAAAACATTAAATAGCTTTTACTTCATTAATGTATTTAATTGCTTTTTGTATCTATTTATAACTTGACATTAATGACATCCTTGTGCTACAAAGCTTCTTCACAGTCTATCTGCACCATGAAATAAATACTTGCTTTTGTTTTGAAGCTCTGGTCAATAATTTCTTTGCATGAATTCTAGTGGTTTCATTATCAGAATTCCTTTTCTTCTCATGTTCCATGATTATACAGACATTTCTTCCTTAGTGTATTTTTTGCAAGTTGAAGGCTACTTTTTCTACATCTATTCCAACCTCATTCTTATGAAAAGGACACTGTTTCTGCTATAACTTTTTTGAGTGGCAGGGACCAAGCTCTCACTACTTAGCACCCAAGATGCAGGCATGTTACAGGTTTATACAGCTGTGGAATGTTGCAAAGTGATTTTTGACCATTGGATTAACATTGCTGACAATAACTGTCAAATTTCTTCCCTATATAAAGTAGGTAGCATAGAGCATATCACCCAGTGCATATATTTAAGGATATTTTTCATCAAGTATTGCTTTGAATTTATCATTCTTGAATATCATCTGCCACTTTAGCACTTAGTCTCTTGATAACATGATATCCTCTGTAGCTTTTTAGTGCCAGCTGCTTTATTATCCTCAGTAAATTTGATTCCCCGGGAAATTTTATCATCTCACTAATTACCTCCTACTACATATTATTTTTCAATATGGTGAATAGCAAAACTCCAGGCACCAATCCCTGTGGGATGTGCTTGAAAAGTGATTATTTGTTTACCCCTGTCTTCCCAGGTCCTTTATTTGACTGTTAATCCACAAAATCTGAAGAACTTTTACTGAGTTATGTTTTTCATTGTGAACATATTTTTCTTTTAAGTTCCTAGACAAAATTCATATAGTGTGAGAACTAACTTATGATGGTAGTACATAATAATTTATAGCAATTACACAGCCTACCTAAAATCTAAACATATATGAATGGGCACAATAAATGCTTAATATTTTTTTCTTAGCCTATGGACTTTCTATTCTTTGTCCTCAAAAATTCTTCATGCAGAAAAACAAACTCTCTTCTATAAGGGAATAGTGTAATTCTCAATAATATTCTTTGTTTGCTTATTCTGTTGTTTCTTTTGTTTTCCTTCAAACTACTCTGTGATCTGGCATTGACCCACTTACAGAAACCAAAAATACCATTTGGA
The DNA here is from genome assembly GCA_013400935.1 of Turnix velox. Taxonomy (NCBI): domain Eukaryota; kingdom Metazoa; phylum Chordata; class Aves; order Charadriiformes; family Turnicidae; genus Turnix; species Turnix velox. The sequence continues at coordinate 90,204 of VZTY01001949.1, forward strand.
ATACAGAATCCAGGAAAAATGGCATTATTGTTCTGGATTTATGAAGTTTTACAGTGATGCTACTGACAGAACTCATGCAGCAGTGATTCTACTGTCCTTTGACTACCCCCAGCACTAACAAAATGTGGTTCTTATATTAGGACAACCACAGTTAATCTCCTACACAGCACAAGTGGTCTTATTCCTTCGCATCATATTCTGTTCATTACTTATGATTTGCCCTATGTTTATCTGCATTCTAATTTTTGTTTAATATGAGAGCTTCTTCCATTTTCCCCAAAGGCATTTAATTGAAGTGAAGGTGACCAGCAAGTGGATTGAATAAAATTTCATTAGCCTCTTAGATTGTTTTTGACACATTTATGAAAGCTTGTTTCATTACCATGCATTGGCCCTTCTTTGAAGCTAATTGTCATATAACATAATATACATATCATAATGTTATATTCTCTGAGATTCATGTGATTCATACAGCTAATTTCAGAGTTATAATGATGCACATAAATAACTAAAGAATGGCAAGTATTGCATACAGGCCATATCATATTATGCTATTAAGAGGATCCAGTATTAGGAAGATCCAGTATCAGTCAGACAAGAGAATCAAAATATTTTTGTCGGATACTCTTATAATTTGAGATTAAGAGTATGATAATTTCTTTCCAACTAAGATATGACACTAAGGCAAATCATGATAAGATCTGGTAATAATTTTTTTCTTTTTTTGTTATCTCTTGTGAGTATCAATAAACATTTTTGCTTTTCAGTTTTGCTTATAAGTTTGTATTGTGATTTCAAATAAGCACAATTGAAAATATTTTTAAACAAGTGAATTAATTAATTGTGTTATTTCTATATTTCTGTCTTAAATATCAGATTCTAACTAGACTTTTAATTATCTTTTTAATTTGTACATTAATCAATAGAAAAATTCCCATCAATATCCTCTGACTGGTTGCTTATTTTCAGTGCATGCATAGTTTGCATCCTCTTATGTAGCATTCTAAATTTTCTGGATTTTGCCGTGAACATAGCTTGCGAAGATCGATTCAATGAGTTTCAAATTATACAAGTAACATAAAAGAGGGAATACTGAGAAATTAGAACTTTTTTATTTCTGAAATCCTTTCAATTTTGGAGTACTTTTTTAAAGGTTCTCTGAAGGTAAGGAGACTGCAGGGTTTTTTTAATAACTGCCATCCAAACACAGCAAAGCGTGGAATTTTCATGTTTTAATGATTTTTTTAGTCAATAATTAAAGTAGAGCATTATAAGAATTTGGAACTGCAGGCATCTGGACTACAGGTTAGATGTTTCAACCTAATTTAGCAAGTATTGGAATATAAATGCCTGAAAACTGGCACTGAAGTTGCTTGCAGACTAAAAAGCCACTGTAATATCTTATGTAATGAACTGAGAATTTGCACTTGTTTTTCACAATTGTATAGCAATGAAAATGCTCTACAAACATCCTCTCTTTTAAAATGATTTTTTTTTGCCATAGACAATTATTTGGTTTTATTTTTTTGTTGTAACATGCATTTTAATATAACACTGTTAACATTTTGGTTAACAATTCAGGAAATACCTTTCAACACCAAAATCATTTAGGTTTGACATTACTGAGCTTCGACACATACCTCTGTCTGAAATGTATGCTACCATCATGTATCCTTTTATGGCTAATATGCAATTTATTTAAAGGACTGGAACCTCTATCACAAGTTTACAACCAAGAAGGTCAATTCATGATCTTTCAGCTCCTCTTCCTGGACTAATGAAGTGCCATCCATGAACCAGCCTAGGAGAATTGATGGTGTTGAAAAAAGGTGATTGACAGTTGAGAGTACCCAAGGGTTTACCATGATCTGTTTGACATGTACTCTGAGATTATTCCCTGTAAGGGAAATAATCTTTTAGGCCCTTAACATTGAGTATCTCCTTTAGGTCCCTGCCTCTCTGCAAGTAGCCCTATGTACACAGTCACCACATGCATAAACTCATTTCTTCCTGAAGGAAAGTGCTGGTTGTCCAAATAGCTGCCCTCCTTTATAATATCCTATTAGGATTCTGTGAGCACTCTCTATGTATAGCTGCAGCTCTAGTAATCATAGATAATGACGTTATTAAACCAGCATCCTCAGGAAGGGCCTGGATAAAAATGAGTCTGCTTTAAAAAGTGTTACACAGAAGATTAGGTAACTATGACTTTCATCTCTTGACTATCATTAGAACAGTAGGATGATGAACATCAAATACTCAAAGTGCTTTTCTGAGGTCTACGAATCAAATTAAATTATTTCTAAATGATTGTTAGTCCCTTTTCTTTTACACTTATCATTCTTTGGAAAGGGGACTCTTTTGGGAGATTCACAACTATGCATACCCTGTCTCTGGCTTGGTGTCCCAGAAGGATGTGAAGTGAGAGCAGCAGACAACTCGCATGATCCTAATTGCAAAATATTAGTGTTAGCAACACTGTAAATGATACATTGCTGCCCTAACTATGGTTGCTGCCACTACAGACAATTTCTGACTTTAACAAGCAGTCTCATCTTTCCTGAAGTTCATGGCTTGTTATGACAAGAAATTAAATTTTATGACTTAGAGGACCAACTCTTATTCTGACATATGAGTTACTCAACTAGTGACATAAATCTTACAGCAAATTATGGAAAAGAAGTCTCAAAAGCAGTAATGGGAAAAGATTTAGGCTTCTGAATCATTGAGTAGCTTAAAAAAATACATGAAATCTCAAGAGTTTAAAAAATTATTTTTCAGTATCTATGCCTTTGAGATGTTTACTTACGGTAATAGTGAAGATTTGTTAGTCATTGTGGATTAAATATAATTAATCTAAATCTCAGGAATACAAAAATTGCCTACTCTATAGGAACTTTGTCAATCCTTATCTTTTTTCATACTTTATCAAAAAGACTTTCAACCCTTTCTTTTTATTGTCCCTGAAGAAACACAACACTGGAATGGCTGTGGTGAAGAAGGAAGGCCAGTTTCAGAATGGCACAGTCTGAAACATAAATCTCCAGATACTGACCTTCTGCTCTTCTATTAGAAAGAAAATCTTATAGAACATTTCTGATAACCCAAAGGGCATTACAAAGTAGGGAAAGAGGTAAGTAATTTTTTTTATACTATAATCTCTGTCCATGTCACATTGCTATAAGTCATTAAATTCTGTGAAGAGATTAATGGACAGTCACTGACAATCTCTGAACATGTGGTTTGCTTTTCAACATCTTCACCTTTTCAAGATATAGTATAATGCAAGGCAGTTTTTAGTCAAAGGCATTGTTTGTCACATTTGCATTACTGTAGTGTTCTACTATTTAATTGTGTTGTGTTTAATAGTATAGAACACAAAACATATGGAAGAGTGTGCTGAATGCATGGTATAATTTGTACAATCAGTCGTACAATGCACTGAAAATAAAAGCATGTAAAACAGTCAATCTGTATTGTAAAATAATGGCAGAAGATAAAAAGCTGACTTAAACACTTGTATAACAATTCAAATGCCAGTTGGATGGCTAAAATCATTCCTCTGTGGATCCTGATAGTAACTACAGCATGTTTATTAACCATTAAGTCAGTGAGAGGACTATCACTCTCTCCCAGTCTGTTTATCCATTGTCAGCTTTTTTGCCTCAGTTTTTGCTTTGGTTTAGCACCAAGAAAACTGTTCATTTCAGAGAACCAATCTTATGCAAGTACTGCCTGAACATCACTTCCCAAATCAAGCAGAACATACAATCCTTGTCTAGCAGTTTTCACAAGAAAAAAGCTGACAGTCGTGTCTTTACTATTTTGATGTTTCTTTCAAGATCTTGCTAGTGAAACTCTCAGTTGGTCAATTTAGGAAGGTCATATGGTAGGGAGCAATAGTGCTCCTGGAATCAGTCAGGATAAGAATCCAAGTATGAATACAAGGTGACATTTTATTTTTCAGCAGCGTTTACTTAAAACTCTCAGTTTCCAAGAATATTCATTCCAAGAAAATCATTAGCTGAACAGCAGCAGGGATAACAAATGAGGCTAATGTGCAGCCACAGTGATTGATTTCAAGATGTAAATGAGTATTTGCAGATTTTTTGAGAACAGAAATCAATCAGTTTCAATGAAATTGTAAGAAGAATGTAAATAACATTTATATATCTTATTTATAGCATTCCCCTGATTTCCCTGAAAAAGCATCATGAGCTACAGATGATGCAGAGTGTTTTAAATTGTCTCTTCTTCATGACCTTGAGGATGATTGTATTGTTACAGTCAGGAACGTTAAAAAAAATTGTTTTGTACATATTTAATCTAGAAAAGCCAAGGTCCCACCTCACTCCAAAGCATTTTGGGAATTTTTGTAAGGAGACAAAACTCTCAGTAACATTTTTCTATATCAGAGGATTTTGATAAGAAGTCTTAGCAACATTAGTTATAATTTGAACTTCAGCTTTTCCAGGATCAGTGCTGCTGTACACAAACTGCAAAGTTCTGTCTGAATGCTACAATGTAGCCCTTGCTATCTTTCTGAACTATAAATAAATGTATTAATTAATCATTTTCATATTCATAATTGAGTGGTTATGCATGGGTAATTACAACATTATTTTTTGAGTACCATAAACAGCTTCCCTCACTAAAAATTATTGTCTTTTTTTTGCTTTTATTTTCAAATTCACTCTGCTTATATAACATTATTCACAAAATGCAAATATTAAGATAAATATTTATGTCCAAGATAGTGGGTCATAAATTACATGTAATTTTCTTCTATATGTTTAAATATGTATTGAATGAATGATGCTGAGTATTCATTATTACCTGACAAATAACAGACAGTAAGAGTCATGGGTGATAACTGAATCAAACTTAATCTTAAATTTCTGGAATATTTATGGAAAAAGTTGTGATTTTAGAAGTTAGCAAATTTAATAAAATTATCAAATATATAATGTATCATCTTTTCTATCACAGCAGATCTTAATCTATTATGTATTTCTTAGACTGCATTTCTCTTTTGATAAGTTTCACGTTCACGTTCAGTGATACGGCTACATAGGTTAACATCCCCACTACTGACATGCAATTTTTTCCCACCACCAAGTAGTCTTCTGTGTTTGTTGCTGCTCCCTGTTGCATCCAGCCATCTATGTAGTGAACTTGGAAATTGATCCAGCTGTAAAAGAACTCAATTTTTTTTTTTTTTTTGCAGAGATCATTTAGGATAAATTAGTTTATCAATCCAATCCATTCTGTGGCTACATAAACACTTGTTTTAGTGCAGAGCAGAGGCTCATGGAGCAGAAAAAGCCTGGAGGATGAGGACAGGATGCAGTGCACCTGACAGCACAGTTGCTGCTGTAGGAATATACAGGATTCAAATTTAACTGTAGCATATCTGGGACATATAATTAGCTCATTCTAACTGAGGCCAGCTCTCATCATTGTGTCGCATACATATATTTTTGCATGGAGCAGTTACATCAGCTCTCTGTGCTTACTGAAAGCTGAGACCTTTTCCTCACAAAGGAAAACCTGGTAGCTGCAAATCTCATAGGCCCAAGAGTTACCTGCCTTTTCTACATTTATTTATGAACCATCTTGTGCCCTGATCTTGCCTCTGGATCTGCTAGCGTGGACCTCTGTGCCTGTCACTTAAATAAGTAGAACTTAACAGAGGCCCAAAGGGCCATGCCAGAAAATGAAGATGAGACAAGCTTTAAGCTAGACAGTATTTGAGAAGTAAAAATACTTCCACAGTTGGCTTCAGCATCTTTTCTACTTTCAGCCACTGAAAGATCTACCAAGTAATTAATTCTCTTTTGAATATGTTCTGTTGAATCTAAAGATGATAATTTCAATGTGCAGGTCTTTCTGCTATATCCTCTGATGAAAACAATTAAATAGCCACTTTGAACAGTGGATTTACGTTTCTGGCATGTTTCTTTTATTGAGAAACATCTAGTTTGCAGTCTTTCTGCCCATCAGCACTTGCACTGTCTGTATTGCATACCAAATATTTCAATTTCACTATTCTGTTTTTGAGCAAAACTGAATACCAGTAATTCTTGGTGTTATCTGTAAGGGGTCTTGGGCTCAGCACTCCAGTGCCATCCCAACACAGCATCAAAGTAGTAGCTGCAGAAAGCTGAATTAATTGAAGCACAACACATTTCCCATTCTCTCTGCATTATTCCTGCAAGTGGTATCTTTTAGAGGCTGTGCACTCCAGAAGAAAAATTGTGTACTGTTCTTGTGTCTGGGGTATGTATTTGTAAAACTACTCAGACAGCAAGAGAAGTTGAATATTTCAGTACCTATACAGTCCTCCTCCATGGATACAGAAAAAGACACTGAATGAAAAGTGCTAAATTTCTTTAATACATGCTACTGCAGATTTATGAGATAATTTTCTTAGAGGGAGTGAAACTGCAACAGTTGTGTTTGAAAATGCTCTCACATCAAAGCCCCCTGTTTGTTAGCCCACATCCTTTGCACTGCACTTTAAAGAATCAGGGTGAATGTCTCTGTTGAAAAACAATTTCCTTGCAGATACACAGAGTACAGGCTGAATAAATCCTCTGAAAGGATCCAGAAATGCACAGATATAGAATGTGCACATTAATTGATATTTTCAATAGCTGCCTCTGAAATTGCAGAATAGGTTTTTCACACTAAGCCATGATAACAGTAACTACGTCATGTAATCTTCCAAAAGCTGAACCAAAAGAGCTAAGAGTAAAGAAGTTATAACTTATTAGTAACAGTCAGACATACAGAGTCATGAGATATGAATTTTCTAATGCATTTTATAGTAGATCTATATTGTATGGATGGAGAAGAAAAACTGGCAGGACTCAAGGTCCTTTCTCATGCTAAGCAGAGCTTTAGAAGTAACATTTGTATACAGGGTAATTATTAAAGGCAGAATTTCACAGAATCACAGAATGGCAGAATCAGAGTATCAGGGATTGGAAGGGACCTCAGACCTCAAGAGATCATCTTGTCCAATCCCCCTGCTAGAGCAGGAACACCTAGACCAGGTCACGCAGGAACTCGTCCAGATGGGTTTTGAATGTCTTCAGAGAAGGAGACTCCACAACCTCTCTGAGCATCCAGTTCCGGTATTCTGTTACTCTCACTGTGAAAAAGTTTTTGCTTACATTTCTCTGGAACCTTCTATGTTCCAGCTTGTACCCATTTCCCCTTGTCCTATCATTGGAGGTCACTGAGAAGAGCCTGACATCCTCCTGACACTCCCCCTTCACATATTTATAAACATTAATGAGGTCCCCCCTCAGTTTCATCATTTCCAAGATAAAGAGACCTAGCACCCTTAGCTGTTCCTCATAAGGGAGATGCTCCAATCCCTTCACCATCTTTGTTGCTATAGACACAATGAGCATAGTGCTCTTTATAGTACCTATCTGCACATTTTTACCAAACATTTTCTCATTGTATGGAGAAAAGATGTCTCATGGAGACACAATGTTGTAATAGTCTAGCAGAGTCCCATCTTATGAGTAGATCTCAATACTGGTAGCACTTCTAATGCATGCAGCAAGATGCTGGCTGTTTTGCAGGTAACTTGAGGACAAGTAACTTGCTAACCTGAGTCTTCAGAGTTCACTAATCATTGAGCACTTTAAATTGCTTTTTGCTGGCAGGGGAAATAAGCTTGGAAGGACTGAGGGGCTTCTGCCTTTTGAGCTCTGCAGGCTCCATATGAGAGCTCTGTGGATGTACCACAGATATTGGTGCATTTACTCTCCACAGCAGGTTGCAGTACCCAAATCCCCAAGCTAGCAGAAAATGTTTTAACTCTAGAGCTGCAGGAAGTATAGATGCATAGATTCCTGTGATTGCTCAGAGCTAGTAAGCTCTGCTAACTGGCAGATCTATTTAGCTGGGACATAGCACTGTTTTGCTCCTGCTGTACTGTTTTGGAAAATATGTGTGTATGGCACCCCAGTGCACTGTGTGGACATACCAGCTTGCTCAGGAATCTCTAATGCAACAAACTGCTGAGATGTGAAGCCTGTTTGTATCTTGAATACTCTAGAGACATGTACAAGATGAAGCTTAGACGTTGAAAGGATCATACTCCTACCCACAGCTATTATATTGATCTGTCTAAAAATGTGAGCAATCACTGTAGAAGATAAGAGATAAGGACTCCTTGAGAAAAAATAACAGATGTATTGTCTAATATTCACTCATTGAAGATGTCTGTCAGGGAGCTACTTATTTGACTGACTGTGGTTACATACCGATTCATCATACATAATGCACATACTGAGTTTATAGTTCAAAGGTATAGTTCAATTTAAATAAATAACTTTTTAAATGTAAAACAGTCATGAATATATTGTAACGAATTCCATGTCTGGAAAAACTGTTCTCTTCTAATAGAAATAAAAAAGACAAAGAACAAAAAATCTGTGTTATTTTTATTTTTCACCCTATGCAGACTGCCTCTATTTAGGGGATGTTGCCCTTGACCAATATCTCTGCTTCCTGAATGAGAATGCCGATGACATTGTGAGGGCTAGCAGTCACTACCTTACAGACATTTGTATAAGGAGTATGCTACAGCATTATGTAAAGTCTATACTGACATATTATAGAGTTTCCATTATTGTTATTATTATTTTAAAAATTTGCTAATTGATCTTCAACTTCCAGTATGGTTTGCTTCCTGGTTGCTTACAGGACATTTATTCCCCTGCCCTTCACATTTCAAAACAATTATAGGATTCAGTTTCTGTGTTTGAATTAATAATCATTCTATTCAATATATGATAAAAGGTTTATGGAGACTGTCATGACTTATTTGCAGTTTTGAGATCTCTGTGATTACTGGTAGACTTTACAGTCCATTTTCAACAATCAACAGTGCCTTGACAACTGGCTTGGGACAGAAGATTTTAATTTTTATAATTTGTTGATCTTTTGTGCAATTACATCAATCTTTTCCATCTTATTTCCTCATTCTGCCTCTCCCTAATCCCTGTCATTACACAAGAATACTTGGAAAAACTGAGAACAAAGAACAAAGGGAAGATTTTTCTTTTTTTTGCGGTGGGATAAATGAATGCTTTTTATGTTTCAAAAGAACTCAAAAAATGCCTCTACAGAAGAAGATTCTTTTCTTGGAATGGAATGGACCTGTGGAGTATTTTATTATCCTGCCACTTAGCTTTTGCTTAAGTTATAAAAATTTCAATAAATGTTAACAGGAGGGAGAAAAATAAATGCAGTGTTACCTGCATTAATAGAATGGCTTCTGAAAGGGTAGATATAATCTTCTTTAGTCTGAACAACGTAATGCCTGGTCATGTTACCTCTGTAAGCATCCTCCATTCTCCTTGCCCAGCACCTCAGGAACCTAAATTAAACTGGATAAGGGGAGTAATTTGCAATTTTAATGAATGCGTATACTATAGGGAGACATCCTTAGTATTTACAGAATCAAAGTGCTTCTCACTCCATACCAAAATGCATAATTCAGACCTGTGGAATATGTTTATACAGCAGAGATGTACTCTTTATATATGAATAAATATATATATATAGTCCCTCTGGGTAACTAAACTTTATCCTTCTTCAAGTTCACAAAATCTCCCAGAAAGACAAGTTTGAACATAGGAGTTAAAATGTTGTGGAACTCATTGCAAGTGCAAGAGTCCAACAACTTGCTAAATAAGAATAAGCGCCAAAACAAAAAGCACAGGATTCCTTCTTCTTCTTTTCCTTCCTTTCTTTGTTTTCTTGTAAGCCTTTTGGACTTGAACACATTGTATCTAGCTTACTTTGAAAACCACTCAAAAAACTGTATTGTCAAATCTGTGTATTCATTCAGGTACTTCATTAACCAAAAATCAACTCCATCTTGATGGATACCTAATACTTACTAGAAAACTAATCTGATCTCAGAGCAGATTTACAGTGTACTATTGCCACTGATTCAGCAGAATTTATCCTGTTCTATAGTACTCTCTGTCTTTAAATACTTCCTGTTCTTTATGATTTGAAAGGTTAAATGTCATTATTTCTAGACTTGAATTGGATTTTTTTTCCAACTTCAGATTTATTCTCCTACACTTTGTTAGTGAATTTATAAGAATCCTTTAATTATCATGGTTGTATAGGAATATTTGGGTTAATATTTGGATGAATGTTTAACATAATAAGGAACAGGAAATACTTTCCAATGGCGTGGTACAGTTTTCCTCCATCTCCAGAATCTTCATTGCTCATTTACAATACAAGCCTGATAACTTTTTCAACTTACCTGAAGGGTACTTCTGTTGAGTAGAGGCACTCCAAGGCAAAATCAATCTTCCTAATGGTGGAGAGAATTGTGCCACCTCAGTTGGTATTACAGGTTATTTAGCATAAACATATGTGTTCCCATTAAGGGCCATTCACATTCAACTGAAATGAGTCACTTGTGTAAGAAGTTTTGTTTATAAATCTGAGACTAATTTCCCTAGTCTATTCTCCATGTGCCATGTGATATAAAATTGTACAAATGTCAGTGTGCAGCCTCATAATACATTTCTCTGAGAGCAAAATGTAAAGTCATTATGTACTATATTTCTCAGCAGAATTATAAATAAATAGAACATGAAAAATAAAATCAGTTCTAGGTGAAGACCTTCACTACTTATCTCCCAGTTTAAAATGCAAATACTTCTTCAGTAACAACCCACTGACATGATGGCTATACTAGTATTTATTTAAAATAGATTATATCTATTATGTGCATGCACAATGAAGTGTTGGTTAAAAGTTTTCATTCCCACTGGTTTTTATAGCTGACTATATGCTCCACATGTGCATGAATGTACTCTGGCTGCTCGTGTCTGGAAGAGTCTTTTCAGTCTCGCACAAAACAAAGTGATGGAGTCAGTCAGGTTTTCAACTTCCTCTGAGGTGCCCTCTTTCAGCTGGGGTCTCTTTCATCTGTAATAATCAGACATGAGAGTTTTGCATATCAGAAAATTATTAGTCTGTATTTTGGCTGCCTTTTATGTGCTAAAATCTGTGGAAATTTCAGTCTTCCAGAACCTGCCTGAGCTTCTTATGGCTTTCAGTCTTCATCCAGCTACAGCTGTGAGACAGCTGGGTCGGAGAGGGCAGAAGGTACAGGGGAATGATACAGACACACAAACCAGTGCTCCTCATATCTGCTCCTGCAATATTGCAGTCCCTGCAATAGCACTGGCATTAGACTATTCCTAAATTGCCTTGCTACAGCAGCAGTTTCCCTCTGTGCCCTTCAGTCCTCCTTCCATTTTACACTATAGGCTTTCACTTCTTCACAGTGAGGATGACAACATTGGAACAGGCTACCCAGAAATGTTGTGAAGCCTCCCTCTCTGGAGACATTCAAAACCCACTTGAACACTTTCTTGCGTGACCTGGTCTTGATGTTACTGCTCTGGCAGGGGTACTGGACTAGATGATCTCTCAATGTTCCCTCCAATCCCTGAGATTTTGTGATTCCTCCTGCCCTATCTAAACAAGGTGCTACTGGGTGCCACCTCAGGACTCTGCCCAATGCCTTGCTTTAAAAGCACTATTAGTACAGGATTGCTCATATGAACATTGCAAGCATGGGATCGGAGTTTTGGCAGCAATGCCTGCACAGACCAGAAGGAATTTTCTTCCTTCTTTTTATAACACAATTCTCTACCTGCATTTCTGCTGAGGAAGAGATGGCCCTGCTGCTGGTGTGGCTTGTTAAAATTTAATGCATCCATTCAGCATCTACCAGCAGGGAGGAACTGGGCTTGGGCAGATACCATAATTGGTACATGAAAATGGCTACAGCCTTTCTGTATGATGCTGGCTGCTACAGTATATTGGGTTTGACCAGCATTATGTGGTAAATTTGTATCTCTCTGCATTTGTGGTTACAGTGCTCAAAGGCAATATCAGACCACCAGCTTCAGATTAAAGTAGTGCATAAAAATTAAATCTGGAGGGAGAGATTAAAGATACTCTGATCTCTGTGTGGGTATGTGTATCATCTTCCTTAGTGGGTCTCAGAAATTGCTGTGATGGAGAAAATGGTAGAGAAAATGGAAAGGCCTCAGGGTGCTGCTTGTGATGAAGAGCTTTTGGTGGTATTGGAAGATGGTCTGCTGTGCAGACAAGCCAAGATCGTGTAACCAAGGAAGGTGAAGCATTATCAACTTTACAAATGTTCTTCTTGGTCTAAGTGTAGACACCCTAGGAAACATTCTGCCCTTATCAGTCCTGGGTTTGAATACATTCATGAAGTCTATCAGGCTGTATATGATGGCACAGTCAGAAGGATCAGGTGGAGCAGCTGTGTCACTTTTATGTCACTACTGCTGAGCAAGCCATAAGGTCTAGACTGACTAGATCATCAAAACAACTTGCGCTTTATGTGCCAGTATGAAAAGCACAAGGAAAACCCAGTGTAGTTCTCTACTGAGCAAATATCTCTGGCACCTTCTGGCTAAATCTGATAAAATTTTGCACATAAAATGACATATGCCATCAGCAATCATAATTTAAATGGTTATAAGAGTTCACACTACTCCTGTAATCCATACAAAACTTTATATGACAGAATCAGATATGTCTTGATAAAGGGAGCCTCAAATAAAGACAGTATGTAACACAATAATGCTTTTAGTGTCAGCTCTCAGGATTTTGATCTCAATCAAAACAAAGGAGGTGTTAAAATTACAGCTGAGGGCTTGTGGTACACTTCATGATACAATTTCTACTTAGATGGTCATACTAATTTTTTTTATTTTAATGTGCTTGCATCACTGAATATACATCACCAGGTCATTTCCATAGATGAATCAGGCTAATGAATTCAAGCCATGTGTTTCCCACAGTTGCACAAAGAGTACTATAAGGTCCTGTGATTAAAGGCTATCATAAATCATTTGTTTAATAGTCAACTTCAATTATGACATTTCCTAACTATCTAGTATTAAATTAAAAGTTCTTAATGTACTCTTAAAGTCCCCTCTTCTGTGCACTTATTTCTTACTCTAGCTTCTTTTTTTGGTTGTTTTACTTTATTATGTAGTCAAAGTGCATCTAGCTTGCCTAATTAGAATATATACAAGCCTATATCTTCTTTAGAAATGGAGAATTTTCAGCTTAAATGTGCTATAATTGAGTACTTAAATAGTGACAGCTCTGTATTTTAAAATGTTGGGATGCAGTTGTTTGGTTATAGAGAACACAAAAATAAAGCTGGAAAGATGCTGTTAAAAGCATACTGACTGAGAATTTTACTTTTATCTCAGAGATCAAAGGAGCTCATGATCTTCAGCAAAAATTCAGATTGAAAGTGATGAAATTATAATGCATATTGCAGATGATAAGCAAAGAAATTGTTTAGCAATTTGTGGGAAGGTGGAGAGCTTTAGTAAGAGAGCAAATGAAGACATAAAGTAGTCCAATCACAGGCTTATAGTCTGTCAGAGTCTTTGTCTTGAAAAATTGAAGGGTAACAATCACTAGGTATATTCATCAGCAGAAACCATATTCATATAAAGAACCAGGATGCAATGTTGCGTATTCAGTACAACTGGGGACATCTAATCTTACTAATGTCTCTGTAATTGGAACAGACTGTAAAAGCAAAGGAATAAAGAACACAAGTAGTATAATGAGACAGACTGCTCAACACTGACTCTTGGCATGCACTTATCCAAATATTTCCACTGTATACTGTCTCAGAAATAATGTAGAATGGCATGCTTTGTATCTTAACAAAATAACAATGACCACTTCTAATATTTATTATATAGGTTAGTCAAGAGTGTCCACATAGGAGATGACCACAGGTTTTGTATTTTTTCCCTTTATATTCCTGTATGAAACAGGAACGAGAAAGTACTATACAGGGGCAAATATGCCTCTTACCTACACAATGTTATAATGTTGACAGAGATAGTAAAAAGACTCAAAATCATCCTAAAACATACAGAGATTCAAGAAAGGAAAGCTTTCTAACCTATGTTAAAGAAGGATATTTAAAGTAAATCCAGGGCTCTGCATTAAATGGCATATTTCTATTGACCCAGAGGATTGCTCCTACTTACGCTAAAAGTTAATTTGTCATCAAAGCACTATTAAAAGGTTTGATCACCCACTGTTGCATGAAAAAATAGTTTAAGGATTAAATTTATTTTCCTTTTGTATTGATTTGTGTGTAGTTCTGCAACTCTGAAAGATAAGAAGTTTGCTCCTATCAGCACAAGCTCCTTTATAATACAGGACTTAATATTACACCCCTGAAAGTTCAGTGAAATATTAACTGACTGAACAGTGGCTACTGTTCACACAGTAGGAGTACACATATTATTCATAAACTGCTCTCACCAGATAGTAATTCTGTTTGTGGTTTGTTTCAAATGAGCTGTTTAAAATTCTGTAATTAATTCAGTGTACACGGCAAAAATGACAGATGGTTATGATAAAGGAACTTAATGCCTTGTGGAAACAAGTCAAACCAAAATCAGGAGCAGATGTTTTCTACAAAGCCAGAATGTTTGTTGTGTGTATGTGCATACCACAGATAAATACATGTATATAGCTGGAATATGGATTTATATATGTATGTTTATGCATATGCCTATCCATATTCAGAAGTGTTACTAGATCCCTTCCCCCCATACAGGTCAATATTTGCAATGTTTTGTACTGCAGTAATGACCACATTTATACCTGTAGTTGCACAAAAGAATTCCATCAAGGGAATTTAAGAAGAATTTAAGGAGATCTGGTAAACAAGTTAGCAAATGTGATATCCATGTTCCACAAAGTAGAAATGTACCATTTTAATAGTCAAGGTAAGAAATGAAAGCAATAGCTTTTAAAAGTTTTGGAGCTGTGATCATACTATACAAAATGTTGATATAGATATTTTCAAAAAGACAATTCCTGGAAGATATCTTTGAAACCAAGATGGATTTTAAGAGTAGCCTGAGTAGCCATTAGCTTATGACTGAACATGGTGTCAATGAGGCTACAGTACCACAGACAGGCATTTTTTTCAGCATTATCAAATGCTGATTAAAACATATGCTTCAAACCTTTTAAAAATATACAATTTTAACATCTAACCATCATAATCTCACAGAGCAAACTTGAGTGATAAGAGACAGCTAAAGGGGAACCGAGCATTTCATGACATTTTTTTCTGGGTCTGGATGCAGTTTCCAGTACTAGTAATCTCTCATTCAACTTTTATTTCAGACAGCCCATTCATTTGTAGGGGGATGCCATGAGTGACACATTCCTTGGTATATGCTTGACACCATCTAAATGTGTCATGAACAGCAATGCAAATATTCAGGTGCTGATGATTTTAACTGTAGATTTTGGCTCTCTCTGAAAGATTAAGAACCGGAACTGTACTCTGTTCAAGACCCATTTCCATTTAATATCAGAATGTTTGCTAGTTCTCCTCACAGACCTCTTATCTTTTAAAAAAAGAGTTGGATAGAAGTCAGAGTCTATTCTGAGAATGTTCCTGCCTTGGAAGATTAGATGTCAGGACTCCAGAGGTATGTAGAGACAGTCTGTACTTTGTAAACCCTAGGTGTTCTGGTCTAATGTGATTTCCTCTGCTGCTCCAGGCTCTTTCAGCTCAGCTGGGGGTCTCTACTGCCAATAAAGATCTTTTCATCCATGTATGTTGACACTGAATACATATTTGTGCTGCTGAAGAGAAGAAACAGAAATGAACAATTTAAATCCTAACACTTCAAAATCTGGAGAGCTCACTTGAGCTACATATGGAATCCAACCTGCTTGTTATGAAAAAAAAAAATCAGGTGGGAAGTACTTAATCAAAAATTCTTCTGAGGATCACAACACTGTATTTAAGTAAAAAAACTCTTTAAAAATATTTGTTAAATACTTGACTTAAAAAATTTATAGGTCTGAGTAAGTCCCTTCAGGAATTTTGGATAGCAGACATTTTTATTTATGCATTCATCTAGTTACCATGGGATAACACTTTAGCTCTTACTAATTTTATTTTCCATATCTTTATATTGATACAAAACTGTCTTTGAATAGTTTCCTTGGTTTCGAATTTTCTTGTCTCAGACTTAATTTCTGTGATGCATTAAGTGATCAAACCCTCAATGAACTGAGGAGGAGGGTGAAGTATTTCTCAAGTTACTTAGTGTCCCGATGTAAGGAGTTCACTTCCATAGAGAGATGAGTTTATAAGAGAACAGTGTGATTATGAAGACAATATTTTATTCAGAATCTAGGGTGCGTAGAAGTAAAGTTGCACATGCAGTAACCCCATCTGCAGTAAACTGACAGGAAATGTTGTCCAACTTCAAAGAGAAATTTAATGATAATACTGCAAAATTGCAGAATTATAGCCACAAATCAATGGAGGAACTGGGATGCTGGATTGTGAGAGCTCATTGTCTCTGAGACTGCATAACCTGCTCCTTCTGACTCTTAGACTAATAATTAGACCAAACACTATGCTATGTCACGATGTGGATCCTATCTAGATTTCTAGCTAGGTTTTTGTCATGCAAAAGATGCTGCAAGGTCTGAAGCAGTCTCACTGAAATGAATAACTCATTTGAAAGTGAATGGAATTGAGACCTGTCTTAGAAATGTTTAAAGATTTTGGAAGACTACATTGAAGTACCTATACAAAGGGTCCTCCTGATTGTGATAGGGCTTTTACCAGCATGCAGTCCCTCCAGATGGAATTTGTTGGGAGTCAAGGGTATTTGAATCAGATATAATCATTCTTCTAGAGAGAGCTTCTGTTGTAAACAGACAAAGCAGACAAAAGTAACAGCAACCCAGACATGCAAATACTCATGAATAAATCTCTGGCATGAAATGGTGAGAGTGGATTAGAACTCAAGTCCTTTTTCCAAAAATATTTGCAAATGTCCAATTGTGTAGGTTGCAATCATTGTAAAAACACATGTTCTGATTCTGTAGTGCAAATTGTATAGGCTGAGGCTCACTATAGAAAGCAAAAACAAATTCAAAAAATCACACAAAATAAAAATAATCATCAATTTAAAAAACTTGTAATCTCCAAGTTGCTTCATGGAAATATTTAAATGTGCTGCTTCAATTGTTACGGGAGTATGCTATTCTGTCTCTCACTTCTGTTCTCAGAGAAATTACCACAGCACACACTTTCAAGATATCCTAAAGTCTCTTCTCTCAACCTGTAAGACACCAGCACTAGGCCATATGATGAGAGGTGCAACTGAGGTAGGTTATGTGGTGGGTGTAGAATGCAGCTGTCTTGGCCCACTCCAAGGATATTCAGACTATACACTCTCACTAGGTAGCAAAACCCTAGCTGCAGCTCCCCATTCCATTAGGTGACCTAAGAAACAAATAGTGCTAGGATGGCTGCTATGCAGAGTAACTAAGTGAGCAATATCTCAGTGTAGTGCAGCAAAGGAGCAAGGCAAGAGCCTGGCAGATGGAAAGTGTAAGACAGGAACTGGTTGACTGTTACTCACCTTCAGAGTTTAAGAGCTGACATACAGCCCAGTGGCATTCCTCAGCATCAGCTGAATTACCTCAGAGAAGAGAAGAGCCTTTATGGAATAGATGCAGACTCAATTAATCTGCACCTCTGTCCTGGTTCGAGGTAAAATAG
>VZTY01001950.1:0-55161 GCA_013400935.1 Turnix velox
TTCTATGATTCTATAAACTGTATTTGAGCCAGTCTGGGAATCCAGGAAGCTGGACTTGGTTCTGTGAGTTTGCATGCCTTGGTTTGCAACTATACACAGTAATGAGATTTAGTAGGCTTTGCTTTTAGTCAACATTTAAGTCAATCATTCATTACTTTCCAAACCACTTGGCATTGCAGTTTGAGGTGTGTGATTCATGAAGACAGGAAAATCTATTTTGCATCCATTTACATGAACTCAAAAGTTAGTCCCCTATGGGATTTGATTTTTGCTAATGTTCTCAAGAGGATACTATAAGCCCATTCTCCCTTTTCTTTGGGCTTTAATGACAGAGAATTTTCTCAGGACTTGCATTGTGCTCTTGTACACGTGCTGAATGAAATCCCATATAGACTGAGTGTGTGGAAAATCACATTTTACTTCTGTGAACTATTCTTAAAGAAAACAATATAATATCCTTTCTGTTTAGGTTCTTTTTTTAATAGAATGCTGCAGTCTGAATTAGAAGAGCCATGTAATTAAAGTTTTTCTGCTTGAAGTAATCCATTTGAGATTCATTTTGGTGTCATTTTCATGGCTGAGTTTGTTTTTCAGTGAAATAGTCTCCTTATCATCATTGCTGGTTTAGTTTAAATATCATCGCCTGGGATTAGTGTCTGATGTTGAGCTGGTTTAAGATTAAATGTGAAGACTTAAATCAGATTGTTGAGTTATGAAATACTCTGCAGCAGTTCAGATGTTATCACTGCCTAATCTATTATTTGCTTTTTCTTCTCTCCCAATTTTTACAGGAAGACATCTACATGTATGGAGGCAAAATCGAAACAAATAATGGCAATGTTACTGACGAGCTGTGGATTTTCAACATCCGTAGTCAAACCTGGAGTACCAGGACTCCTGCAGTACTTGTACATGGCCAACAATATGCTGTGGAAGGTCATTCAGCACACATAGTAGAGCTAGACAGCAGAGATGTGGTTATGATTATAATTTTTGGGTATTCTTCCATATATGGATACACAAGCATTGTACAAGAATACTACATCAGTAAGTCACTTTTAAATAATTTTTATCATGTGTTGATAAAAAAAGAAATCTCATCTTTTTAAAAGTGAAGGACATTGCTCTCTTCAGAAAGTAAAATATGTATTTTGCAAAATAAATCATAGGATCATAGATGTGTTGAATTGGAGGGGACCTTCAAAGGTCATCTAGTCCAACCCCCCTTTGGTGAGCGGGGACATCCTGCACTAGATCAGGTTGCGCAGAGCGTCATCAAGCCTTGCCTTGAATGTCTCCAGGGATGGAGCCTCCACCACCTCTCTGGGCAACCTGTGCCAGGGTCTCACTATCCTCAAGGTGAAAAACTTTTTCCTAATGTCTAATCTAACCCTGCCCTGCTTTAGTTTAAGACTATTGCTCCTTATCCTTTTTTCTTGGCTTTTTCTTTTAGATTATGCAGATAAGACGTCTTAGCAGCAGCACTGTACGTATGGTTAGAATATAATAGTTTTTGTTATGTGTCACTTTGCACGTGGCTGTGGGGTGAGGTTGAAACCAGAAATCCCACACATTAGTTATTTTTGTCATGAAATGTACTTTTTAACCACAGGCTTGGTATTTGTACCACAGAGTATGTGGATACTCAAAGAAATAAGAGAAAATAAGCACTAATTTTAGCAAATGACCTGACATGTCTGTCTGGGATTCTCCTTGAGGGGTAATTTTAAGTACTGGAATGAAGTAAACCAAAGTAGTTTTATTTTTAATCTTATATGTGGTGCATTGAACATATTATTTCAATGAAATAAACATGGAATCTACACATTCTGATATGTTTTGGAATAATTATGTGCCCACTAATTCAAATTACAACCTACTCTTTTTTTGATTCCTTGTTTTTTATAGAATTGATCCAAGTCTCCCAGTTTTTTAAGTAATAGTAGAATACATAATGCAAAATTTCAAAGTAGCATTTCTATTTGAAGAGAATTTTTTTCAATATATCATCTTCACTTTTTTTCCTGTTTAAGCAGATTTTTTTGGTTGAGGAAATAGCTTTAAAACTCAAGGGGTTCTTGTTTCCTTGTGTTATCTCTGATGGCAGTGTTGAAAAGTTGCAGTGTTGCTGGAAAAGGATAGGAGAGAATGGGAGTAAGAGGAAGAGTACCATGTTGTGCTTTATCTACAGTGAAGATTTTGATGGAACTACATAAAACTAATATATAACTGTGGTCTTACAATGTTGTTGTGAAATGACATTTTAAGGCTTACAAAGTACAAAGTCTGTTTTATTCTTCTTTTAATGCGCCAGAGAGAATTTTCTTTCTTGAAGACACAAATACATTGATCTATTTTTGTGTGTTAATTTATTATAATGTCTATTGAAACTTTGAATTATTTTCTTCTTCACCTACTGATTAGTTAGACTGAAGTAGAAGTACTCATTCTCACCTGTGACTGGGGTTGATTATGATTCACTTTGAAGTGTAAAGTCTTCTGTCTGATGGATTTTATTGCTGTCTTTGTTGTTGAAATATACAACTTATTCCTATTTTGATATATATTTTTAAGTCTTAAAGTTGTACTTGTGGACTATTCATAAAACAGACTCAAACTAAGCATTTAGAAAATGAGCAAAGTGGACATCTTTTGACATGATTGTTTTATCATGTGCCAGTGAAAAATGTAGTTTGTTAGAGAAGATATGCTTTGGATAGCAAGTAAACTTGGAACAATATGGAATATTACTGTGGAAACACATTGATTTCGGTGAGCTTCATGTGATGAAGGATTATTGGTGCATGTAGTGCTATGCAGAACATGTTCTGTGTGTTTGTATCTCAACCATTTCTGCTGTGGACAATTCTCAGGTTTCATTTTACCACAGAATGTCTCCTTCTTTCTCCTCTGCTTCAAGTTAAATTAATTGTGTTATTTTTTCCTGAATTCTGTGTGAGCTCTAGAACTTATCTACAGTTTTGACCTGTAGGATCATTTTTAATCATATAATTTTAGAACATAGTTTAAATTCAGAAGTGCTAGTTTTTCTGTGATTTAGCAACTCGGAATCCTGACTGAAAAGACATAGGAAGTGGTAGAGGTATTGCGTTGAATCCACCTGAGTGGGAATGAATTAAATTTTATGTTATTAAAAAATTCTGACATTGCAGAATGAAAATTAAGTGTCCAGTTTTCTCACTTTGCTTGCTTTAAAAGCATACATTGCCTGAACATTTTTATTTGTACTGCTTTATTCTTTCTAAATGTTATCAGCTGTTGCTTCTAGTCCTAATGAATACTGTTTTTCAAGCATTTACCAGATGCTTAGTGAAAGGAAGACGTAGAGAAAGAGGCAAAGTTTGTGTGAATTGAGACCTCTTGTGATGCAGTCCTGTTAAGGAACTTTGAGCATAATGATATATGGATTTCTTTACATACCCTGATCCTGATTTCCTTGGGGTTTGGGTCATGAAACATCTAAAGAAGTTTTCATTATTTGTGGGTTCCCTAGCTTTTCATGTAGGTATGCAGTTTTTATTAACAAAACTTGTAGACAGAATTTGTCCACAGTCTGAAAATTTTTTTGGAGACTGATTAAGTAGAGAAATGGATTTCTATTAAAGGCAAATTATGGAAAAATCAGATGTGATTCGTAGTCAGACTTTGGCCATACAAAAGCCGAAGAATTAATTTTCACTTTGAAGATAGGGTGGTTGTTTGCAGGAACAAAAGAGCTTCCTATTGTCCTTTCTTGCTATACTTAGACTTATGACTTTTGAGAAACCAATAAATTCTGGTATGGGAATTATATGAATGATTTTACTAACTTGAACCATAAAGCTTTTCTGGGTTACTCCCCAGGGAAATTTATTTCCCTTTAGGTTAGCAATACCCTATAAAACTTCTAAGAATCTCAATGTGAGTCTCAAGGTGAAAATAATAGTGTTTTGTTTTAGCTGAGGTTTATGAAAGCTCTTTGTATATTAAGAAACTTCTGAATAAGTCTTCAGTAATTGTATTTTACTTTTCTTAGAAGACATTTGGATTAGTCACATATCACTGGGTTTTGGGCTGAATTTTTCGATGACTTTAGAAGTAGATTATAGAATGCTTGCAGTGGAAGGTTTTGCTTTGAAAAAGTGTTTAAAGAAATGGCACTTTGATACCTTGTGTGTTTCTTCTTTCTTCTAAGTTAGCAACAGCATTTTTCCAGCAATCACAAAGCTTAAGTTTATCATTGTAATGAAACAAAGATGGCACACTGAAGTACTTCTTGGACATGTTCTTTTTAAGTAATGCCTTTTGAAGTTTATATTTTGGTAAGGGCAGATGAGGCAGAATCACACTTACCTTGAATTTTTTTAGTTGACTTATCAATGTGAATTCTTTTCAAGCATCTTTTTAGCAACAACTTTATCTCAAAATGCTTTTTTAATGTTTGTGTTTTGAATGATAAAATGACTGCTTAGACTTGCAGTTTTTCTCCATTAGATCACCCTAACTATGTTTATACATAGAAATAAGCTGAAAAAAAAGAAACAGAGCAAGAGAAACAAGAAACTAAACTTTGTTTTCTTTGATGATGGAATGGTGTTAGAGCTTTTTGTGTGATTAACTTCCTGTGAGCAAAGGACTGGAATTATCTATCACCTATGCCACAAAAATCATTGCTTTAAACATGGAAACACCATGTTTTATAATTCTTTTCAAAAATATATAGGGATTAGTCTTAATAAATTTGTGTTGTGCTCATAGTGTCATTGGAAAATAGGTTATCTATTGGTTGTACTGATTGTACCAATGGTTGGCTAAGAATCCTTGATTCTTTTGTACTGCATCCGTGAGAAANCCTGGCTAAGAATCCTTGATTCTTGTTTATTGGGAACACCTCACCTGGTATGCAGTAAAATGACTTTTGTACTGCATCCGTGAGAAAGTCATTAGTGGCCCACAGGCTTTCTTTGGTCAAGCAGTGCTCTTACTCATTATTCTCAGTAAAATAAGCTTCCATTTTTGCAGTTCACATTGCTAATCCTGTTGCACAGTATCTTTATCTTTTCTTCTGCTTCTGTGTTAGAATTCATGCAATTATTACATCCTGAGTTTGTGACAGTGTCATAAAATGCACACATTCTTATCCTTAAGAAGTCTCCCTAGTAATGCCACTACCTCTTGATGCTGTTGGTTGCTGCTTCTTGTTCAATGCCCAATTCCCATTCCATGATAATGGTCTTTTTACTAATTTCCCCTTGTGACACTGTGTTTAAGGACATTAGTGATGACCAGATACTGAGAACACCTTCTCTGCTTTCTGTAGATAATTGTTTTTTAGTTAAATGTGATGTAAATGGTTTGGGGTGTTTATATTGAGAAGTGAAAGAGTTTTCCATTATTTCAACATTTCCTATATATCCTTTTTTTTTCTTTAAAGTAAAAAACAAGCAATCAAAAAAACAACATCTTTGTTCTAAACTTTTGCCTGTTGCGGAGGTGAGACTAAGGTCTGTAATTATCCAGACCTTGTGTCTCCTCCCTCTAGTTTTTAATATCAGCACTTTTGTTGCTGTTCTTTGGTTAATATGTAATCAGCTTAGATAAATAAAGCAGCTTCAGTAAATACCTAACCACTGGGCCTGCAATTTCACTTGCTGCTTCTGTCAGAATTTGGAATGTTGTCATACTCTTAGCTTCTGTGCATTAAATTAATGGGTTTAGCCTCTTTGAGCTGTAATTTCTTATGTAGATGCCTTTGTTTCCTTTCACTTGACCAGTCTCCTAGAAATGGCTGTGGTAAAGCTGGGCATGAAGTGGGTGATTTTGTTTGACAAAAGTGACCAGAATACTGTAGCTTTTAGTGTAGCTCTTTTGTACCTGACAGATTTAATTACCTCAAGTTTCATGGTGACTTGCTTAAGCATTTCAAGATAAACTTTGTGTGGAAGAATTCTCTGGAATATTGCCTAAATGTTGGTGAATAATCTCAAACTAGAAATAAAGAGTACAAGTTCCATTTTCTGGAATAATTTTCTTTTGTGATTTTTTTCAAAATTCATTTGACTTTATTTTTACACTGGCTATTAGACTTACAGATTGAAACCTGGAAATAAAAAACAATCCTTTTTTCCTTATTTCTGATTGGTTTATCCATAGAGCTCTTCTTATATTTGGCTTTTTTTAGCTGTTGAGGATGCAGAGATTTGCGTGACTGATTTGGTCAATCAAGTACTTAATCTGATCTAATGATAGGGAGAGTGGAATCTCTTCGAGTATGAAAAGAATTATGTAAATACCTTCAATAAAAATTGTGCTTCTGCTTAAAGAAGATAGGTGAAGATTCATATCAATGAATTACTTTTAAAAAAGGAAGCTCATATGCATAGTAATGTCTTTAAATTTGGACAGAAGTATATTTTTCCCTGAATGATGCAATATTCAAGATGCTGAAGAAGTGTGAAAGGGATCCAAACTGCATATATACTTATCAGTATTCAAAATTCAGGCAACTCAACTAAATTTTAGAATGGAAAATGGAAGGAGTAACTGTAATACTGCTTTTCACTTTGGTTTCATAAAGATGTTGCTGGACTTCTTTGCTCAAATTTTGATAGTTTTTTTGAGCAAGTTATTATGGAAGAAGGAACAGCTATTTATATTTCTATACAAGTCACATAAAGCCTTACAATATGCAATTTGACTGTGATGGTGTTCTAAATGCTACATAAACAAGTCAGCTATAAATGCAAAATATTCTATTGTGCATATAATAGTCACTATTGTGTAAATTTCTGTGGAGAACAGCCATTTCCCCCTAAAAATTAGACACTCGGATATCCCTTTAGCAATGATTGCTATTTAAATGGAAAATGAGGATGGTGTTTGGGCTAGAAAGGTGTATCTGCAGGTTGACTCTTCATCAACCCCCTTGCATAAATTGTATCAAGTAAATCTGCTTGTTAACAGAGGAAAATGTATGTAAAATACAGTAGTATTGGTATGAGTTTGATGCTTGGGTTCAGATTTGCATGTCTTAATAGCTTGATAAAGTTCAACATAGTGATTGGAATAAGATGTGTAATGTACCTGGTATTTTATATTTTACATTATTTATATAAATAGTATATTGCAAAAATATCAGCATTCATACAAACAAAAAAATCAGCTTTCTGGTTTATTCCATACTTTCTCCTTCCTGAAAAAAATGTGACTTGCTTATAGAGGCAGTGCCTGGAAAAAGTTTAATGAGAGTAAAATAGCAACACTAATAACTGTCATGAGTCTTTTCACTGAAAAGAAGAATCTGGAGGAAAATCAAGTAATCTTAACTACCTATATAGTATCAGATAAAAAATGAAAAGGAACTTGAAATAATTTTCAGATGAAAAAAGTGTCTGGTGTTGTGTGTTCTCATTGGATAAATAACTTTATGACAGCAGCCAATTTAGGTTAAGAAGTGGGAGATGGCGCCATTTTTGTACTCCTTGTCCATGCTTTTTATTCCTCTGACACAGTTTTCAAGAGGCTTTCAGTGAATGATTTCTTCCATTTCACATCCATAGAACTGGCTGTGTAGGCTCTTTTGAACAGGCTGGCTTTTATGGGAAGTACTTATCTCCTGGCTTGCTCTTTCTGTGGCCTATGTCATCACTTGGGAAGATGGAGGGGGAAAAAGTGGAAATCTCAGGGCTACAGGCAACAAGAAGTCACTTGACCTCCCTGCCTTTTGCATTGCTGTGGTAAAATAGTTTCCAATTGTGTTTCATTCTTCAGTCGTAACAGCTATTGCAGATGGTTTTATTTGGCCTAGCTTTGCTGTTATTAATGATGTGATGTAAAATGTGGATTTAAATGCCAGTTTTATGAGCTGCTATCAAATTATTCTTTTGTGAGTTTTCAGCAACCGAGCAGTATATTTGCAGTTTAATAACTAAAAAAGAGTAGTTGGAAACTAATTTTTAGCTCAATAATTTCATGCTTTACTAGCAAAATATCTATCCGTAGCCCTGTGTACTTTGAGCTGCCTTATGTTACATGCTTCTGACAACTCACAGCAGTTCAGTTTCTGCGGGGCATCTCCAGAGAGTTGCCCCATGACTGAGAACAGGTGTTACTAATGCAGCTGGAGTAGCTGGAGCACTGAATTCGCATCAGTCATCTCTGGTGGGACAAAGTTAAGGCTGAGAAGGAATGAATTGTAACTCTCAAGGATAGGGGCTTTTAAACTAGAGTGAGGCACTGGAACAGGTTTCCGACAGAGGTGGTGGAGGCCCATTCCCTGGAGACATTAATGGCTGGGCTTGATGAGGAACCTAATCTGAACAACCTGATCAAGTGCAGGATGTCCATGCTCACTGCAGGGTGGTTGGACTAGATGACCTTTGAAGGTCCTTTGCAACTCAATGCATTCTATGATTTCTTCAACAGGTCTGTGTTTTTGCTTGTTTTTGTAAATGTTGAACGCACAATGGGAAAATATAAAATACTATCTGGTTCCTGTAAAAACCATGCATTTGTGATTTAATTTAATAGTTTAATAGCATTATGCAATTATGTATATTTTGCTGCATTAGTACAAAATTACTGCTTAAAAACAAATCCCTAATAAATGCTATATCGAGAATTACAGTGAAAATTATTTTGTATACTTGAAACTCCTACTATTGTGTGTTAGTAAATAGTAAGCATTAAACCTGTTCTTTTGTATATCTATTGCAGGGTCTAATTCTTGGCTTGTACCAGAAACCAAAGGAGCAATAGTGCAAGGTGGATATGGTCATACCAGTGTTTATGATGAACTGACAAAATCTATTTATGTCCATGGTGGATACAAAGCATTACCTGGCAATAAGTATGGACTGGTTGATGATTTGTACAAATATGAAGTTAATACTCGGACATGGTAAGTGGAAATTACATCATGGGATCAAGAGAAGTGCGGTTAGCAGGTCAAGAGAGGTGATTTTGCTTCTCTACTCTGCTCTGATGAGACCCCAACTGGAGTTCTGTGTCCAGTTTTGGAGAAGAGAAGGCTCAGGGGGGACCTCATAGTGAGTTATCAGTACCTAAAGAGGGTCTACAGAAAGGCTGGAGCAGGTAGGACTTTTAAATAGGGTACAGGATGGCAAGATTGGGATTAATGGATGCAAATTGGAAGAGGGGAGATTAAGGCTGGATAGAACCAAGTGCTTTACTATGAGGGTGGTGAGACACTGGACCAGGCTGCCCAGAGAGTCTGTGGATGTCTTCTCCCTGGAGGTGGTTAAGGCCAGGCTGGATGAGGCATTGAGCAACCTGGTCTACTGGGAGGTGTCCCTGCCCATGGCAGAGGGCTTAGAACTAGATGATTTTTAAGATCCCTTCCAACCCTACTCATTCTATGATTCTTTGAAACTGTGGTGAGTAAAATTCTAGTCAAAATATGTAGGACCTCCTTGTCCTTTGAAGGTAGGATAACTCTGCATTCTCTGCAACAAAAGGGAAGAAATGTGGTGAGAGGTTAGACTTCAGACAGTGCATTAATGGAGTATCTCATCAAAGCAATGGCAGGGAGGAAGCTTTGTGCATGTTTTCTAAATTAAGAAGTAGTTCTTTTGTCCAGATGTACCACTGTGAGAAATAAAACCCATGTACAGTTTCCACATGGTATGAATGTGTGGAGGATGCACATTATAGTACCCTCTACATAAATAAGCAGATAAATCTAAGATATGTGGAAGGCTATTTTTCCCAAATTATCAGAAGAGAGAAAATTTCTGTATCATGTAGGGATCCTTAGTTGTTGTTATTCTTGTTTTTTCTACTTCTTGATCATCAAGCTGATTGTAGCTTAAGAATACTACTTATATGTTAGGTACAGAAAGTGATCTTAAATGCTTTAGATCAGGAACTATTTCTTAGAACATTTTATTCTTGCAATTTAATATTTGTGTTGAGCACTAATGGCTTAACTTTAAACATGCAAGATTTGCTCTCAGGTGTTGGAAATGTGGGTTTAATTTAATTCAGGCTTTTGATTTTGAATTCCACTAACTCACAGTGCTTGGAAACATTATTAGAAGAATTTTCTGTCCCTTTTAATGCATTTTTAAATGCTGGAATTTTAATGCTCTGTTGTACTCTGTTTTTCGAAGAAAGTGATATTGCATCCTTTGATCTGTTCTGTAATATAATAGATGTTGGAATATTTTTGTTCACTATTAATATAAAAACTAATAACAAGTGCTTTTGTCTCTTCTAACGTAGCCTTCTGCATGTTGTAGGGAATTTAACTCTCTTATTCATTGCATGGGTTATATTGTGCTAGGAGTCACTTGTACTGTGGTGCTGAGAACTGTCTGAGAGGATGGTGGATATGACACTTAGGTGGTAATAAAACATTTATTTACTCTATCTGTGACATAATCAGCATTCAGTGAGGCAACTGGTATTGAATGCACTGCTGAGTGGGGTATGAGGAAGAGACAGAACCATGATGGCTTTCTCATGCCCATGTTCTTGTGGGTTTTTGTCACTCTTCTATTTGCTGGTCCTCACTCTCTGCTTTTCTCTTGCGCTCACTCTGTTTCTGTCTCATGTGGCTAAGACTAATAAGCTTCACGAAGTCTGGGCATACAGAGCTTATTACTTACATTATTCAATGGCATGTGGGTTTTTAATTTCTACCTATCAATTAGGTATAAGCTTTATGTTTCTTGGAATGTGGGTGATATCTTAATTCTCTAATCTGCACATTATTTTTAATACATGATGGAGAATAATAGTGTAATACCTGCATTGCTTTGTGTTACTTCTATACTGCTACAGTTGGTTGATTGTGATGCAGCATGGTGCTGGGCTCCAGTAATGTCCTGAAACAGTGAAAGCATCTGCTGGCTCCTGACTGTTTCTGTTACTATTGTAACAAAATGCTACTGCATCACTTGCATTAATATAGTTGCATGGAAGAGTGTTTGCAGATACATGTGTTTGGGCATAAATGATGATTTGAGTGTAAAATGTGGTTTATTTGCATGAGGCTGATAGGTGTTGGAAAGCTGTAAAGATTGTTCTCATCAGTGATGCTGATGAGCAGGGAAAATTGTGGCCTAATTAACAAACTTGGTTTGTATTATGCTTTGGCTGAAACTTAGGTAAAAGTTAGTGTTATCAGGAGGGATGATCATCAGCACAACTGCAAAAATTAGGGAACTTTTCTCCACTGTGCAGTAGGGTGACAAGAAGGAAGGGGACTAGCTCAAAGTGAGACTGTGAGGATTGCTCTTATATCCATGGAGGAGAGGAGAGAGTTCTTATTTTTCTTCAGAGCAATGTATGACCATTTAGGCTTTTAGTGACCAAGAGAACTATTTGTAGACAGCTGCAAGGCAGAATAATCAAGATAAGAGCACGGTGTGTAGCAATTCATGTAAGTTAGGAGCTCCTAAAACAAAAGACAAAAAGAAACCTGTAGTCTGAATGGGTAAGGGCAACATGTTCTCAGTATATTATCATTCTTTGAACTCATAGCATCAGTATTTCTCCATTACTAAATGAAAATAACTGCTAAAAATAGCTTTGTGTTCCATTTCCTTGTCATTCTTTGATATATTGTTAACTTGTGAGCTGAAACCAAATGCAATGTTTTTCTTGGTAAAGACCAGAAGTATTGTTTATCAAGTCAATTCTTGGTTAGAAAACACACTTAGTTTGGGTGGGAAGGGACCTTTTAAGATGATCTTGTTCCAATCCCCTGGCATAGACATGTGTGGAGTATTTATTTGTTTTTGTACTGAAATTCTGTATGCTTGAGTCAGCAAGCCTGAATACATTTATAAAGCAGTGGTACAAGTGTCATTCATCATAATGAGAATGGCTTCTACCATTTGTTTTCCAAGTCTGAGTATTCAGTTAATTAAAAACTAAATAATCCATCCAGTACTAAGGATGGACTAAAGAATTATAAAGATTCTTTATCATATTTTTTCCATCAAAACAAAAAACATGGCTATGAATATATAAGAATGGGAGGTGATAATATAAATTACATTCAGTTTTGAATAAAATGTACCACAGTATTTACTTCTGAAGAATGTAAACATGATCTAATTTTAGATATTAGTTGATTATTACTCAAAATAGATTTTTAACAAATCCAACATGGTGTTTTAAATGAATGTGTAATATATTTGCGGTAACATGAGAAAATCCATACTGTTAATCAGAATACATTCAATCAAAATTACTGAGTAGTAGCTTTATTTCACTATTTTTCTTGTACTTTATACATTCATGGTATGTGTGTGTAGTCTCACACATTAATATGAATTAATTTATTCTCATGTTTTGCAGGACTATCTTGAAAGAGAGTGGTTTTGCTCGGTATCTTCATTCAGCTGTCCTAATCAATGGAGCTATGCTCATCTTTGGTGGCAACACTCACAATGATACCTCCTTAAGTAATGGTGCAAAGTGCTTTTCTGCTGACTTCCTTGCCTATGACATAGGTAGGTACTCAGTTTTTCTCATTTGAATTCTAAATATCACTGTGCTTCCTCAAGTCCAGCTAATGTGACCCTTTGAAGTGGTGATTCTGAGTGCCTTTAAATTATTTATAATTTTATAATATTTAAACCAGGCTTATGTTCCACAATAGCCTTAACTTTTTGTTTGCGCGACAAAGCAAAGCAGCTAAAATGATCAATCTTAAAAAAAGTGCCTGATCCTGTGAATTAGTATGACTAGCAGTTATGTTGCTGAATGAATTGCATCTTGGTGGTATAAAAGTATGAGTATCATATTAGTTATTAACTCCAAGTGTTGAGTTTTTAAATACTAAGTGCCTAAGTAGGGCTGATAAATGTACCATGTTTTCACATGGTAATAATAA
This sequence comes from Turnix velox, assembly GCA_013400935.1. Classification (NCBI taxonomy): domain Eukaryota; kingdom Metazoa; phylum Chordata; class Aves; order Charadriiformes; family Turnicidae; genus Turnix; species Turnix velox. The sequence goes on from VZTY01001950.1 coordinate 12,866, forward strand.
ATGATTTTTTCAATAAAAGTAAAAGCCAAAAAACCCTACCACAACCCAGCCCAAAACATTAGTTCACTAGTAGAACTTGAAGTTCCTTAAAAGGTTAAGAATTGTTATAAGTGTGAAAAATGTGTTGCTCAGTTGTTATTAAAGCACCATGGTGTGCCTGAATCCATCACTGAGTGGAGAAGCCAAGGAAGGTTCCAGTCTGAAAGGTGAGATGACAGTCGTAAGGTGGTGATGCTCAGGAAGCTGGTAAAGATGGAGCTGCCAGAGGTGCTTTTGTTACTGCTAATTTCTGAACTCAAATAGCTGGGAATAAATTCTGCATTTTGGTATTTCTGCTGCATGCCAGCAGATTGTGGTGCTTTGAAAGTCAACTAGTCAACTTTTTTTTTAAGCATCAGCCTCTAAAGATTGTCTTTTTTCTCATGAAACTCGACACAACCAGCCATTTTCATTGTGCCGTTGCCTATGGAAACACATTTTATCCATAACATGATAGAAGAATGTTCTCTAGTCTGTTACTGACCTGATAAATCTAATGCAGGTATCCCATTAGTCTGTATGGAGGAGTATCCCTCAGAATTTTGTTCCCACTCAGCAGGACTGCTCATGCCAGAGTGTGGGTGAAACAGATGTAGACTGAGACAGTTACCTGATGCATTTCATACTCAAAGGCAGGAATCTCTTAATTACTACTCCAATCTGAAGTGCACAGGAAGACGAAGGAGGCAGGGAGAGCAGCTGTTAGAGGAAGATTTCTAGCAAAATCTAAGCATCTCAGCTATTTGTCCCAGTCTGGCTCCATTCAGCTACACCAGCCAGCTACCACGATCAGTCTCCTGAGAGGCTGTTTCTCTACACTCTGATGAATGATGTTGTGGGGAGAATGAGTTGATTAGAAACAGCATGAGATAATGTTTCATGAAACATGGTGCTAGTGAAACAATTAAATGGTAAGAATTTTCTCTTACAAACTAGAGGTGTATTGCTGGAACCAACAGTGGCTTGTGTTTTTGAGTCAGGAGTGACATGTGGCTCTGGAAGTGGCATGTGCAGTCCTGAATAAGAAGATGGAAGCATTAGTGCTTCTATCAAGACCCTGAATAACTCTGTACAATTTTGGCAATGCACATTTGAGAAACATGGGCTCAAACAGTGCTTTGTGTGGTGGGTAGTATTAAGGCTGACTGGAGAATCAGGAAGGAGCCTTTAGCAGACAGTAACAGGATATGGTATATTTCAGTTTACAAGAGAGTGGCCAAGAGCAGAAAGATTGTTGGTTTTGTATATATGATTTATATAAAAAATGCAGGGTTATATATCAGAAGGAAAACTGTTTAAGGTAAAAGTCTCAAGATGAGACTAGATGTCTATAAGTGCTCAGTCTGTAGAACAGCTTCAAATGTTAGAGCTGTGCCATTATGGAAAAGCCTCCCCAACGGGTTGTGGAGACTGTAAATCTAAGGAAGCTTAATGAGTCCATAATGTGTTTCCTTCATATTTACTGTCACTGTTGTTCTTATCATAAATGTCTTTTCCCTACTCAATTCCATATTTTACACGCAGGCTGCAAATGCAAACACACAGGTCATATCTAGGCCAGAAAGTGCTGCCACTTGTCCTGGGATCTGAAAACTGGGGAATGTGTCAGAGCACTCTGGGGAATGGGCTCATGGATGATCCTGTTGAGAATAGCTTGTGGAGAATGCCTTGGTGCTTTTTTTTTGTTTTGGCAAGCATTTATCAACAGAATGCAGTGGTAGAAGAGGGTGATATCCTTGTTACTGGACTTGTTGATAGCTTTTTATGGCTTTGTGTATTGATATCAACCATTCAACATTTGCTCTCATAGGAGAATAATAGGTAAATTAAGGACATGAAATGTAAATGGGCAATTTCCTGCCAGTTTCACTGCTAGTGCAAATAAAGCCTTTTCAGAACAGTTGTTTGTTTTTTAACTGTATCTCTGTATTTCATTATGTGTAGCTTTTCATAGGTGTTTGGTGGTGTGAGCTGTTTTTTTTTGTTCTTGCTTGAGTTTACATCTGGTCTTAATTTCTGATGAAACAGAGATCTTTCCATATTTTAAAGGATAATATTATATACTAGTTTACATTGATTTGTAGAATGTGCATTTGAGAAATAAATAATACGCCCCGGATGTGAATAAGTGTAACTTTCTGACTTTCACACACCAGGAGGTTTTTACCCTACTTCATGAAAATATTATGTGTTGGTTTTGGTTCTTTCTTCAAGGCAGAACAGTGTTTTGGTCTTTCTGGTTGATGACAATATTTAATACATGTATTTTCTTGCATTTCACTTTCTGTATTTGGTAGCAAGCTGTCAAAGCCCAAAAGAAACATACATAGTAATTAGTCTTTAAAATATTAAATTTATGAGGATTGATTTAATTCAGACTTAATCTTTCTGTGTTATTCATTTCACCAGATTAAAAGCCCAATCTCACAGCACACATTAGGAAAAGATACTTTCCAGAAAGCAGTAGAAACTTATGTTTCTTCTGTAATTATGGAAGTAATTATGAGATGAATCTATTTCAGGTTTTTATTTACTCTGTATCATAAATTTTTGAACAATGAGTGGAATAAAAAAATAGATGATATCAGTGTTGCATTTCCAAGGTACCTTGCAAGTGATGGAGTGTTATGCTCTGTCTTGTAAAAAATGGATGCTGTCTGGAAACCAGCTGAATCCTGGAGATAGGGCCTGTGCTATTTATGTTGAAGTTGGGCTATAGAGTACTTCTGATTTTATCTCTTATTATATGTGAATTATATGTGACATAGTCTTGTGGATAGATTGCTCCAGATTGTTTTTTTCATATTCATGTAAAATAACTATTTGGGAGAATTAATCTCAGTTAAGCTGTCTAAAAGGTTGGTTTTTAGTACAGTCTAGTAATCCAGACTCTTTCCCTAGTCAATGGAGAGAGATAAGTATCACTAGAGAGCAATTAATTTTATCAAGCTTAGGACAGAATTGTTTTTTTCTCCTTTCTCTTCTCTAATCAGTCATTGCTCTCTAGGTACTGAACTTAGTGCATAAGTTTTTGGGCAATTAAATGTATATGTTGTAAACCAAGAGCTCAGTTCAGTCATTTCAGATGCTTACTGCATCTGTGTTTGCTAAAGCTGAAGATTCAGAGATCCAGAGATATACAAACTATTATGATTCTCTATTTTTCATAATTTAATGTTGTTAGGTGTATTTACTTAAATAGAGGTCAGAGTACTCAAATGAAGCTTGCTGCATGAAATGAACTTTAGAAACCTGGCTTTTCCTATTCTTTTGTCTTCCCTTGATGTTTTACAGCCAGATTTTCCAAGTGGGAAGCTCCTGTAAGAGGGATAAAAACCACATACTGGCAGCTCTTTTATGGTTTTCCTCATAGAGGTGAGGTGTTTTCCAGCTAAGCAGTTAGTGCTCAAATTGTGCTGAAAAAGGAACCTTTGGGCTAGGGACAGGGCTGCTGCTGTGCACAGTCATGGACGTGGTGGTCGACCTGCAATTTCCTAACTGCTCTTGGTTATGGCCTCTTCATTGCTGTTCACTGAAGGGTCATGTTCACTGTCCAACAGTATGTCAAAAGAAGCTAAATGGCCTCAAGTGATGAAATCCTGCATATTAGAGGTGGAATGTAAGTATCCACTGTATCTTTTGGAAGATACTTGTAACAGTTCTAATGTACAAAATGGGTTTAAATAAGTGTGTATAGCACAAATACACATTCACTGCTAGAGAAAATCTGTGCTCTTCAGAAATTGGGGTGTTACGTGCATAAAGAAGTCATTGTATGTGATAATAATTGTTAATAGAAACTGGAATGTGTGTCTGAATTGTGTACTTGCTGTTAATTAATAGGGACTTATCTTTCAAGATAAGATACTACCTTGTTCTTCAGTCTTTGCTGTGTAATTGAGAAAGTACGTACTAGTACCTGAACCCTCAGTTCTCTCAATTCATTAGCACTAATTTGTAATGTATAAAAACCACATACCTTTGGGAGACTGCTATGTGGTAAAAAGCAAGCAGATTATCACCACTGATTTTAAATTCTGGGGAGTGTTTAGATTCCTGGGAGTTCAGTTTAAATAAATGTGTAATAAAACAATGTAATAAGAGAGGAAGACTGATCCATGTCAGTGTAGATGTTCTGTTCATGTTTTCTTCTTGGCATAAAGTTTGACATTAGTTCAGTCTACTTATTTGCAGAGAATAATAGATTAATTGGACATGCAGAATTGCAATTTAAACCAGAGGTTCTAACTGCTGAAATTTCTATAAAGAAATCAAGTATCTGTGTCTAAGATTAATGGTGTTTGTTGTAGTTCTTGCACAAATGGTAACATTAGGTAGTGTATTTCTGTATGCCGAAGTCAGATCCTCTAGTTTCAGAGTATGAAGTGTTCAGTCTCTGTCTTTTTGTTTCAGTTATTCCCATTGCTAATATTTCTGGGTATCCCAGAATGTAATAGACCATGGCTGACAGGGAACCTCAATAAGAGCCCAAAATGGAAATCCTATGAACAAGGCAGATGCTTCCATGCTCTCTCCTAGTGGTAGCTGTCTTTTGGTATCTGTATCTGTGGGGAGAAGTGCATAGTCTCTGTCATTAACAAAATTACCAAGTTCAAATGTCTGTAAAGATAACCTCCCCTGCCTGATGCAAGCCTATGTATTTTTACAATTCTTTATCATTCTGGAGTTACAAATGTATTATCAATGTGCTATCACAAAGAAAATATAAACCAGCAACTGTGATAGGTTAAATTTTAAGTTTCATACTGTCATACTGTCATTTAAGTCATAAATGGTGTTCTGGTGCAATCCATAGGAGCAAATATGTCTGTTTCACGGTGCTATTAGAAGAGCAAAGTGATAATATAATGACTGAAGTACTCCATTTAATAATAAAGCTCAAGGATGGTTTTTTTTTTTTAATGTTGTTTAGGAAGCCTGATCTAGAGGGAGGTGTCCCTGTCTATGGCAGGGGGGTTGGAACTTGATAATCTTTAAGGTCCCTTCCAACCCAAACTATTCTATGATTCTATGATTCTTTTCTTACCAGACTGAAACTAAATGGGCAAAGACAACATCCAGGCAAAAATTGATTGCACTGCGGTAGTTGTAGATGATTCAGCACAATTAATGCATTGCCATTTCAAACCTGTTTCAAGTTGAGCATTGATTTGGCAATGTAAATAAAGGAGGGGATTCTTTATGCACTGTCCTAGAGCATGGCTTCAAATGTGTCTAAAAAGAAATTGCCACTACACTGGCCTGCTAATGCAGAAATGCAAGTGAAGTATTCAATACTGGTTGCCTCTTCTTAGTGGCATTTCTAACAACTTAGCTCCTTATTTTAAAAATATCAATTTTAATTTTCTGTTCAATGGAACAGCATTAATTTGGCCTTGAGGAAAGCTGCCTAGCTTGAGGAGGGCACTGTCCTCAGAGATCAAAGCTGTGGGTTTAATCCCGTTGGCTAGGAAATGAGCCTGTTACTTCTGTATTTTGGATCATTACTCTAACTACTATTAAGCTGCATAAGTCTCTTTTATTGTATTTCGGATGGCTGAACCCTTTCCACCCTTTAAAGGGAACAGCAAGAGTATCAGTATGAGAGAATTCCACCTGCAGGTTTTCAGTGGGCACTATGAGTCTTCTGTTCAGTCTTGAGTGCAGTCTTGGTAAAGAAAATGAAATACAAATAAATTTCTTTTCTGTTCAGTGCTCAGTTTTTCATCTGTGTTTTTTTAGTGTTTTCTGCAAAGGGAATATTTCTGTTCCTTGATGTTCCCTTACATTCTTTAAAAAATTTTCTAGACTTAAGAGTGAGTTGTCAAGGCTTTCAGGGTCATTCTCCTAGTCTTCTAAGTTGTTGAAAATAGAGATGTCCATAATTTAATAAATCAGTTGTGGAAACAGGAGAGTAATCGCTATCAAAATAACTTGTAGATGTGTAGGTTCTCTTAGAATTTCCCATTAGAGGGTGGGCTCTTGAGTGCAGTAGTACCTTGTGCAAAATTCAGCTGGGGTTTTTCTCTGCCAGTAAAAGCTGGATCCCCTCAAATCTGGTGCATTTCTAAGGTGTGTTTCATCTCATAAGTAATCAATGTGGTTGGCAAATTCACTCTCAGGCACTTCTATATCCTCTGCTAAGTGTTTGGTCTACACTAGGGAGGAATATGAATATTTTTCTTAGAATGACATGAAGTGGTACAATTTGTTCTTGATGTACAAGCCTTACTGATAGGATGAAAAAAGCCTTTTTTCCTCCTTGTGCTTTTCAGAGGCTAAGAATTCTACAAATCAGTTTGTGATGAATAGTATCCCTCCTTCATCTACTTAATAACTCTTATATTAAAAGCAGTCTGTGCTTCTATGTGGTATATGTTATATGCTGACACATACAGAGACAATGGTAAATACAACTAATGCCATATCTTCTACTTACTGTATGTATAGTATCTTAAGAATGCGTGGCAATTTATAGAGCAAAGTATTTTATTCGTCTCTCCATAGAATTTATCATCCCTGTTGAGCTTAATACAACAAATAAATTTCAAAGAAGGCAGCAACATTGGTAAACAAAGTTGAAATTCACTCCCTGTTTGCTGTTTGTCTACAGCTCTACAATAAGTCTGAAAATTTTCCAACAGAGTTTGAAGATGATGAGTTCTATTTGACCCTTTAGCAAAAACCCACCAAGAATTAGTTGGTTAACTATCTGGTTTTTGTTTTCACCAATCTCTAGAGCGGAATTCAGATCAGGAATTCCAAACTGAGCTCAAGTATTATTCTTGCCCAATGCTCTGCTGGGTGTTCAGCAGTCATTGAGAAGGCTGGGAGGAGATAAGAGGGAAGGCTATTTGTAACATGCTTCCCTCCCCCTTTTTTTCTTGTTCTCTATTGAAAAGACCTGCCAGTTTGACAAATACCATCAGCAAGGAAGGAATTATATCTCCAGGCCTCAAGGGTTTCTTATCTCAAACACAGCCTTTATTATGGTTTTATGGTTTTCCTTCAGCATAAAATCTGACTTTTTCCTAAATAAATCTTAAGTACAGGAAATACTATGTATTTGTACAAAATGCAGAAAATAATATGCAGCACTTTCCAAGATCAGACAAAAATTTACTGTGGGATTTTAAATTTTTTTTTTTTTACCATCAAAGGCATTTTAGCTCGAACATGCTGTTTCTGTTAGTTTACAATGGCTTATAACAGCAAGAACTTGATTTTAAAGCATAACAGCAAGATTTTGCTGGTTGGTTGTAGTATTAAAGTACTTGCTTTTAATATGGAAATTGAAGTAGAAGTTGAAGACATTGGTCTTAATTTCTTACACAAGTCAGTGACAAAATAGAAACACAATAGAGGCATCAAATAACAGAGTTATATATGGAGAATCCACAACTTTTGTACTGCTCCTGCCATCATCTGAAACTTGAGATTGTAATCCCCAGTCAAGTGATTTCTTGTTGAAAGTGTTTCAGGAACATGGTAGTATAATGTAGAAGGTAGAAGTTGAGAAAGAGTTGAGATTTTGGGGTTGTGTTGGTCTTACAAGATAGTGAATTAAACATACAATTGTTTATTCTTGAGGTGACTAAGTTAATTCCAAATCCACCATCTGATGTTGAACTTATTGTTGTTTGGATCTTCTGAGTTACTCTAGTAATTATGTGCTTTTAGTTCCTGTTCAAATTTATTTTTGAACCGTGACAGGTAAATTAATTCAGCAATATTAGGAAAAGTCAGCCTGTGTAATAATTTCATTAAGACCCTGCAAGGAGAAAGGTTTCAGATGTGGTGCTTGCATTCTTGATATATGCCAGTGACCTTTTCTGACAATTGGTCTCTACAGGACATCTTTGCTTCTTTGTGGTACTAATTCTGACTTAGCAGTGTCTACTGGCATTTGTTCTCTTCTGTGTATTATGGAGAGTACCCTGAGCCAATAGGTCACTTTTACCTTGCTGTAGGGTCTGCACTGAGTAAATTTCCATTAAGAATATCTGAGCAGACAATATAATTGTCAAAGACCTAAATATGTGTGTGTGTGTATTCAAAAGTAAAAATAAATGTTTTGGATGAAATTGGAGAGGTCCCTTTCCTTTTAACTGCTTTCCAACCATGGAATTAATACTTATTTTTGTGTCTAGCTGATTTATTTATTTCTAAATGCTTTACTTACTCTGTAGGAAAGTACTTTTCTTGCTGTCTTTTAAAGAGATTTTTCTAGAATTTTTGAAGTCTTGGTGCTCCACATTTCTGCTACTGTGGGGTATGAACATTTGAGGTAAAAAAATTCAGTGGGGAATAATGAAGAAAGGGCTGATTGTCCCCCAAATTAAAATGGGATCACATTTATAAATTATCCTGCAGCATTGCTCGTAGAAGTAGGCTTGAATGTCTAATTTGAACTGAAGATACTGAAACAACATTCGTCTCAAATAGATGGTGAAAGGAAAGTAATTAGTAGCATACTTTAACCAAGATAGCAAAAATAAGGTGGTAATGAGATATGCTGCATAGTTGGAGGAGTGGTAATTTATCTTAAAGCAAGTAAAAAAGTAAAAATAAAAAAGTAAAAGTAAAATTAAGTTTACTTTTGTAGAAAATACTTATGGGCTGGAATTCTTTGCCTAATTTGAGCCTGTGTTATGTTAGGGTAGTATTACTTGATGGGAATATTGGCAGTGGTTGCCACTGGTTGTGGGGACAGACTGTGAAGGCAGAGAATTATATAGAAAAGGGGATGCTTCTGTGAGTGTCATCTGGCCTTGATAAATGCTGTGATAGGTACACGTTGCTGACAGATTCTTGGAGCCCCTACTTGACCAATGTATCCACAAGGAGTGCCTGTTGACTTCTTTTTGACCGATGCAAATAGGGCTTCTCAGAATTTAGTGACTGCACTGTGCTCAGATCCTGCAAATTCTAGAAGAGTAATAGAATCTGTTTGTATGTGAATCTTCTTCCTCTAGAAAATCCATCTGATGTAAAACAATCTACCTCAAGATACAAAGTCTAATGAAAAAGAAATGAAGAAAAAAGACCAAAAAATGCAAAATGGCATTAGCAGACTATCTTTTAAGACTGATACTGTGTGTCACTGATCTTTGATGTATGTTGATAAATGCATGTTGCTTCAAATAAAGTCTCTAGAAGGACCCTGTGAAGTCCAAATAAGTAACGCGTTTAAACAACAGAATGAAGTAGATGATTAGGAGTAGCAAAAAGTAATTTGGCTTTCACCAAAGGACAATGAGGAAAAAAAAACCAATTAGTGTAATCCTGCTGATTTTGCAGAACAAGTTAAAAAAAACTGATATACTAAGAATGATTTTATTCAGAGTTTGAGACTAGCAGATGATGAAAGCATGTTAAGAACATCTGAATCTCATGGAATACGGTACAGATGGCCTGTTTTTACAGTAGAGACATCAGGGGTTACTTACCTGGGCAGATCCCTCTGGGAAAGGAGGATAAATAGGCAATGAAGTTATTTGACAAAGTACAAAACAGTGTCTGGAAAAAAATCCATTTTGCTTATATTTTGCTGAAAACTTTTGGAATTTTTTTATGTAAATATTTCTCTATGCTTTTGTTTTATTTTGCAGCTTGTGATGAATGGAAGATTTTACCAAAACCTAATCTTCATCGAGATGTCAACAGATTTGGGCACTCTGCTGTTGTCAGTAATGGGTAAATGACGTGCACTTTTGATTTTCCTGATCACTTTTTCTGAATGAAAAAAACTGTAACAGAAATTACATTGATGTGAAGTGTGGTTTGATGACAGAGGGTTGATGTAATTTATAACATGCAAAGTAGTGTTCATCAGGGACTTCACTCGTCTTAGGTAATCAGTACAACTAATCATCATTTTGACATGCTGTGGAATCTCTTCAATGGCTTTTTATATGAAGAGTGCAGTGTGCTGAGGTGTTCCCTTGGTATTGTGAACTACACTGCATTTGAAATTCAGTGCTGACTGACATCCTCACAAGCAATAGGAGAAATCAGTTTCTCTTTACATCATGCTCTTCTGCAATCATAAAATGGAAAACATGGCAGCTAAAATTTACTTGGAAAAACATACTTGCCAGCATTTAGGCTGTTTAAAGTGTATTGTTTATTCTCTAGGAAGCATAGCATGTTTTGGTGTCATTTGCTGAGTCTAGGAACTCACTAAAGCTTCATCATCTAGAAAGAGGAGATGGGCTGGATCAGGAGTTTGCTGGATTTGGTGGCAGATTTTTCTCCTTCCCCTGCTCCAACACCCAAGGAAAAAACTGTAGGCCAAATATTTAATGAAATTTCTACTCTTTGGTTCTGAGTTTACTTTTACTTGTTGCCAAATAAGCTGTATCTGACAGTTGCTTTTCTGCAGATGACTGTCAGAGTGTGTACTGTGGATCATTCATCACTCTAATATACTTAGTATTTAAGCATATTTGGGCAAATTACTGATCCTCTAATATGTAAGTGTTGTATGGGTCTGAAATAGGGGAGGTGAGAAGTTTGCAAGCTATGATAAAAAAGTAGCAGTAAGTTGTAATTCTGTGGACAGAGCACTTGAAATTAATCAATGAACAGATTACTTCATTAAGAGAAAATTACTTGGAATTAATGAACCCAGCAACTGGTAGTTTTTCTTTATTAACTGTGTTGTTTTAAAACGTGTAAGCTATATCTGATACTTCGAGAACTGTTACTTTTCAATGACTCAGCTTCAAGGTGAAAATGTCTTCCTCCCTAAATGTATTTTTAGTGAGGTTTTATGTACAAAAAGTGTCATGTAAGATACTCTCTAAAAATTCCTTCATCTTTTAAGTGGAAGATGAATTCTGTTTTAAGAGTGTATGATGCCACAGATATACAGGTTCTTTATTATTAACTTTTACTTGAGGCTGTTCTTAATTTTAAATGACAAGGGTGAGATCTCAAGTCATGTCTTCTGGTTCTGATGCCAGTGGCTACTGCACCAAAAATATTACCAAAGAGAAATATCCATCTACTAGTTATTGCTGCCTGTCTTTGAAGTCATCTTGAAGAATGTCCTCATTTCCTGCAGCCCACTACTTCACACTCTGTTCTCATTATCAACCACAAAAATAAATACTTCCTTCCACCACTCTCTCTTGTTTCCAGACATTTGGTACATGTCACTCGCTAATACATATAGCACAGTGAACTGGGAGTGATTTTTTTTTTTTCTGTTAGTCCAAAATTCCAGAAAGAAATACATTGAAAAACTAATCCATAATTGAGCAACTGACAGAATCTTTACTAGAAAGAAGTGATGATGAATGTCTTGTGTAATATTACATATTATTTCCTAGAAGTATATAAAGAAAGATAACAAATCAAGAAAATGTATCTGTATCTACACTGACAGTTATATTTACTTGCTTTTTTTTTTCCAAATAGTTCCATGTATGTGTTTGGGGGTTTTTCGAGTGTTCTTCTGAATGATGTCCTTGTGTACAAGCCTCCAAACTGTGAAGCATTCAGAGATGAAGAGCTGTGTAAAAATGCTCGTCCAGGAATAAGGTGTCTGTGGAACAAGAAGCATTGTGAATCCTGGGAATCTGGACATGCCAATAACATCCTCAGAGCAAAATGTCCTAAGAAAACAGGTAAGTCAGCCCTAGGCTCAGAGTGTCAGATTTGCAGGAAGATGTAGGAGATGGGAACTATTGATTGGACTGTCAAGACTGTTTCTTTCCTAGAATAACCAATGCCAAAGGATTTATGGATTAATTTTAAAAAGCATTCAATTCTGAAAATTATTTGTATTTTAAATGCAGGGAAATATTTAAATACAGCAAAGAGCACAAGTTTAAGGTGCTAAGGTATACAAAATGTAAGAGTGTTCAAAGAGAAGCATGGAATTCATTGGGGAGCTAAAGCATAAACTGACTTTTGATTTGGTTTGTCTATGCATTTGAAGCCTTGAAATATTGTATCTGTAATTTTCCTCTTTCTCAGCCTTCTCCTCTTTCGGTACATGTTTACATGATTGTATATAAACATACATATATAGAATCATACAATAGTTCAGGTTGAAAGGGACCTTAAAGATCGAGTTCCAACCCCCCTTGCCATAGGCAGAGACACCTCTCACTAGATCAGGCTGCTCAGTGCCTTGTCCAGTATATAAATGCCTTGATATTTCTTCTGGCTTCAAGAAGTTATAACAACAATTGGAGCACAGATGGGCTTGTGATGCTGGCATTACAGCTCATGTTTAGTTGTACTAGTAAGAGAGAGAGAAAGCATGGCTGCTCCAAGTAGATTACCTGTCAAACTGGAGCATTTGTATTGAGGAATATAGTCCAGTCACAGCTGAAACCAAACTTGAGGCAAACAAGCCCTTTGCTGCAGGATGTCCATATGGGTTCAAGTTCATCTGATGTGTTTGTATGCATTGTGATAGCTGTATTGTTTGAAAGAGAAATTTTTAACATTGCAATTGACTGTTGCACTCTATTCTTAGGAATTTCAACTTGTCACAAATAAATGGCATATAAAAGTGTTGTTCTTGTACTTGCCATGAACAGAATATCCTTCCCTGCCACATACACCTGCTGTTTGTTCTGTGTATATTTTCTTTCAAGCACAGTGTAAAATTGCCAACCATACTTTGGCTGTGCACTATGTTTGCAAGCTACCATACAATTAAACTGACAGGCTACTTTAATGTTTGTGAAAAAAATATTAGCTCTGCTATTAATCAATGTTTCAAGACAGTTTCTGTCAGTTTTTATTTTTTTCTGAACTGAATTTAACATTGCAAACTTGGGGATAAAAGTACGTTATGTAACAGGAAGATTATTCAGGTAAAGTTTCCTGAATAACTGCTTGTCTAGTCTCGTATCATTTATAGACCTACAGACTAGAAAGTTTCAACTATTTTTAAAAAGAAATATCTGGAGACACTGAATTGAAAAGTAACTGAGGTGAAAGTGTTATAAAAAGCTGTGAAATGAAAATCATATCAACATTTTCTTTTCAAAAAAGAAAACATATACAGTTAAGCATGAACTGGTTGATGGAAAATAAGAAGAAGCTGTAGCAGTTTCCAAAGTACAGCTGCTGTTGTGGGAGTAAACTACAACTAAATTATGAGATGAGGTGTGTAGAATTCCAGTTATGAAGCAGTTGTGTGAACAGCACTGTGTCACTGCTCTCAGATCCACTTTCAGGTGCTATTCCGCCAAAAGCAGTTTTTTCCTATATTATTTTACTCCACGGGGCTCAGTTGTTATCTGGTTCAGAGGATCACCTGAAAAACTGCTGACAGTCAATATTAAAGAATAAGCAGAAATTTTAGTGGTTTTTCAAAAGATCAATTCTTAGTGAGGCTTCCTGGCAAAAGAAAATCTTAAACTTGCACAACCCTCTCTCCTGGTTTAAACACCACAGGACTGACTTGTGTTTCTTGGGAAAACTGCACTTGTAGGATACTCTAGTATCTGAATTTGTGAAAATACTTTATAGCCTTTATGGTACAAGGGATTCAGGATCTCTGTGGTTTTAAGTGTTGCAGGGATGAGAAGGAATGAGAATGGTGTGATTGACCCAGGCTGGTCAACAGAATTGTTTCATACCATGAATATTATAGTCAATATAAATTAGACAGTTTGCTGCGTAGTTCTCATTTCCTTAATGGCTGTGAGCCTGAGAATTTCTTGATCAGTGGCAGACCTCTGACAGATCCTATATTGTTTCTCCGAAAGGCTGACCATACAGGGTGCTCCACAATTGCTGTCCCCTGCTGGGAGTACATAGGTCCCTGGTTACAGAATTGAGTATAATCCTTGTGTGCTTTATATTAGTTTTGAGCAGAATTATGGGTTCTTTAGTATTATTTTAAGTTTGGTCTTGCCCTATTAAACTGCTTACATTTCAGCCCTTGTTTCCTTGTTTGTCCTGATTCCCTCTCAGTTGGGGAGGGTTGATCAGGTGATAGAATAATTGTATAAATGGCATTAAATTGTTATGAGTTTCTCAAACTGTATCATGGAAGAACTCAAATGGTCAAGTTAAATAAAATAATTATTATCGGTTGTGGCAAGAATTCTCCTGTTTTGGATCACTGTGATTTTCCAGATATATTTGTCCTTTAAAGACTAGTGTAAATACTGTAAATAATATAAATTTTAGTTCAAGTCTTGAAAGCTTTAATTTAATATGAACTCTACCTGAAATATAACTTACCAATCACTATTTGATTTGTGAATTAATTTATTAAGACTTAAAATGTCAATATGTTGCTAATACTTACTTTAGATCTTTTTATTTACAACTTCTACCGTTGCATTCTTATTCAACAATCTATTATTTTCTTGAGAAACCTGTATCTGAAGAGAAATGCCTGCATTTTCTGAGACGAAGTTGCATTGTGCATCTTAATTTATGCATAGTGCTAAGACAGTTTCTTCCAAATCTTCAGTTGATATGAGACCTAAGAGTCTTCAAATCTGGTTGTTACTGAAATAATTGTTAAAGAGCTAAATCTTACTAACCAAATAGAATTAGATTTCTTGCAATAACTTAAACCTTTTTGTATGGCTGGAGTTCAAATAAAAGATGCAACATAAAACAATCTCTAAGAAAGTGTTTAAAATGTGGTATTCTCCCATCTGATGTATCTTTTTGGTTTTCCTGTGTGTCCCAGCTGTTGCAGATGACAGATGTTACCGGTACGCCGACTGTGCGAGCTGCACTGCCAACACCAATGGCTGCCAGNAGTTTAGATCTTTTTATTTACCACTTCTACCGTTGCATTCTTGTTCAACAATTATTTTCTTGAGAAACCTGAAGAGAAATCCCTGCATTTTCTGAGACGAAGATGCATTGTGCATCTTAATTTATGCATAGTGCTAAGACAGTTTCTTCCAAATCTTCAGTTGATATGAGACCTAAGAGTCTTCAAATCTGGTTGTTACTGAAATAATTGTTAAAGAGCTAAATCTTACTAACCAAATAGAATTAGATTTCTTGCAATAACTTAAAC
Organism: Turnix velox; assembly: GCA_013400935.1. Classification (NCBI taxonomy): domain Eukaryota; kingdom Metazoa; phylum Chordata; class Aves; order Charadriiformes; family Turnicidae; genus Turnix; species Turnix velox. The sequence continues at coordinate 27,921 of VZTY01001950.1, forward strand.
CTTTTTGTATGGCTGGAGTTCAAATAAAAGATGCAACATAAAACAATCTCTAAGAAAGTGTTTAAAATGTGGTATTCTCCCATCTGATGTATCTTTTTGGTTTTCCTGTGTGTCCCAGCTGTTGCAGATGACAGATGTTACCGGTACGCCGACTGTGCGAGCTGCACTGCCAACACCAATGGCTGCCAGTGGTGTGATGACAAGAAATGCATTTCAGCAAACAGTAACTGTAGCATGGTGAGTCTCCAAATCTGTGGTCATGTTATTTATACTGTTTTCTACTGAAACCAGGGTCTGGTTGAACCAAATGAGTATAAAGAGTATGAAGAGTAATAGACAAAAGTAAACATTTTTGCCTAGGTTTTGGAGTGTAGGAGAGGACAGAATTGGACTCCTTCAAAGGTGTTTGTTCCAGGAAAAAAAATTAATATATTAATTGGTATTGTGTTAGTCTATTATATATCCCTCAGGAAAAATGCTATTATCTCCTAGTTAATGATAATTGGAATGTCTTGGAGTCATGATCAACTTGGATTTGGTGTACAGTATGGAGGCAGAAAGTGGAATCCCATGAAGGATGGCTGTTGGTGGTATTTTTATTTGTTTTTCCATGTTCATGAATAGACTGGATCTGTCTCATTAGTCTTGGTACTAATCATGCAATTACTTGGCATCTCATTAAAGGAATATGAACTTCTGTCACCATAAGATAAACTGACTTGTGATCCTTTCTGAAGATTATTCTGACCTTTGTGAATACACGCAATAAGAACTTAGATTCATCCAAGTTTTTATTTTTCTGTTTTTAATATTGCTTAGTCCCCAGTTTAATACTTACACTGCTGTCCACCAACTGCTGCATCTCTTGTGTGTTCAGTTTGATTTTTGACTTACAGCTTACAAAACTATTTTAGCATTAAATTTTTGCACCTTTATATTATTTAGCTAGTTCAAATCTCCTGGCTGTACATGAGTTCAAACTCCTTTCTTTACACATTTCCATCAGTAAAAGTAGCTTGCTCTCTGGTCTCTCTGATGTAAATCAATCTTGTTCTCTGGAAAGACAAATAAAAGTGAGAGTTGAATTAACTCTGCCTCAGTTCTTGCCCATTCAGAGTGGACACAGTCAGCTCTAATCACTGACATTTGTAGGTAGTCACTAACTAATAAAAGGAATGTAGAATCAAATTCATCAGCAGCCACATTAGAAATCTGTCAGATTTTCCAGTCCAGGCTCTAATGATTCCTTTGTGAATCTTCAAGGACTCTTCCTTTCCAAACACCAATTTTCTAAACATGATTTTCAACTCTTAAGCAAGGAGAAATTGCTAAGGAGCAGTCCATCTTCATACCTAGTAAATGTGGAACAGAGGGTTTTTTAGCACAAGCTTCTCAGTTCAATATCCTTCTCTGACAATCTTTGATAAATAAGATTGTCAGCTTAATTAACAACTGATGTATTGGTCTTCTCTCTATCATTTCATGCCTTTTATTCAGGGTTTGAAGTGGGTAGCAAAGGCTTTAAGTGCAATTACAAAGTAGTGGAGTAGTGAAAACTCACCAAAGTAATTTCTGAGTTACTGATGTAAGGTGGCTATTGCAAAATTAGTGTATTGGCTGTGAGACAATAGAGAGTTTTGAAGCAATAAACAGCACTAGCAGAATGGCTCTACATGAAGAAACAAAATGTTTCCATAGACTGCTACTTCTCTACTCAGCCCACAAATGAAAATGCTGTGATAGGCTGTGGTGGTAGTATGGAATAACAAGCTCTACTCTCAGAAGCATCACAAGGAGAAAGCCCCATTTTTGACTTCATGCATTGATCTTGATTTATCACTTGGAACATCCAAAGAAGATGAACAACGATGTTGCTTTTGCTTCATAGAAATTGGCCAGTATACCAAAGTTGAAGTTGGCAGTCAGTCTGATGTTGTCCTCATGGCCATGGATATTTGCAGAGCAGTGACTTTTCTGTTGATTGGAAGGGCTGTAAAATATGGAAACTTTCCTGTAATAACTCTTTTTGAACAGATGGTCTTTATAAGTAGTACTAATGCATTGATGATACACATATACCTGCCTGTGCTCACCATCTGATGTGGTAGCACATTAAAAGGACGTGTTATTTCACTGCTTTGGAGATGATGGATCATGAGGATACCTGCAGCAATTGCAAGCAGAGGCTTGCATTGGCAGATTGTTCTGGATATGTGGCTCACTTCAGCACCAGCAAGCTGGTTTGCTTTTCTCCTGCAAAAACCTCTTATATGGCATGCTTGTGCATACAAGGGTTTTAGTTGACTCCATATCTGGTGCAAGTATGGAGGGGTGAATCCTTATTCTGTCTTGCCCAACTGTGATGCAGTTTACTGAAAATATATGGAGTGAATCAGGATGGCACTGAAATTCTGCTAGTGAGTGGATAGGACAGTGTGCTAGCAGTAGTGCCTTGATGTCTGTTTTCTGCCATTATTTATATCTTTAACAGATATATTGTAACAGAAAAAGTGCTTTAACAGGGATTTTGAAGGTTGCCTTAAGAAATTACTCCATTGAATTGTAGGGCTTGTATTTAGAACAGTATGTATTTTTAAAAAAAATCTTTGGATGCTAAAAATGGTAATGTAATCCATATTTTTTTTCAAAATTGCAGAAATCCAAATTCTGATTTGCCATAGGACCAACGGAGCAAAAGTGACTAGAATAATGCCATTAATACTTGCCACTTACAGATTCATGCAGTATGACTTCTTAATATCTGTATAGGTTCCCCTTTCAGTCTCTGTCATGAAGCCTCTTCCGTCAGAATATTTACTCTTCTAGTGTAACAAACAGCAGACAAATGGGAAGGCAGAACACACTGAGTCCACTTAATCAATTAGCATCAATTCTTACATACCACCATCAGCATGTATCACATCAGTACTGGAAAAATTTAAGTAAATCAGACATAAGTGAGAAGCTCTTACATAATTTTGTGTGTTAACATTAGAACTATCCTACAGCAATACAGAACTTCAGCAGCAGATGGGCTGTCATATTTCTGAATTTCATTGAGTTTGATTGCTTAAGTTATAACCTCAGTATTGTGTTAATATGAATTGCCTATTTGATTCACATCTACATTGGATTAATGAGATTTTCACATGAGCAATGCTTAAATTGGATTTAAAGAAAATAATAACTGGGAATAAGGGAATACAAGAGAGAACATTATTATAGAATAGTCACTAGTACTTCGAATTTAACTTTAAACATTAAATAACCAGCATACAATAAGTTTCATGATTTGAAAGTAATAGAGCAATTATCTTGGTTTAGTTGGAAAGCTGTAATCTGTATGTAATATTACTAAAGATTACATAATTTTTGTAGTCTGAATGTGGAAGGATTTTGACCATGACATCAAAAAGTGTTTACAGTGTCTCAACTAATACTTTAAATAAAATGATGGTTACATGTGCTCTAAAATTGACTTCTAAGCATTTCTTAGGCAATCTTATGAATATGCTTTTAAAAGGAGTGAAACTACATGTTTCACTTAATGAAGAAGATTTTTGTTCTTTACTGTTCACATGCATTTTTTGGCCTACAAGCTTTCTTTAATTTATGGCATTGCTTTTGGTTCTGTTTGGTTCTGTTTCATCTACTCTGGTGTAGATGTCTTCTATAACTTCTTCTCTAGTTCTTGTGGCTTTATAGTAGCCTTTCTTATAGACAAGAAAAATAGAGAGTACCTTCTATAGTAAGCTCACAGGTGGACATCAGATTCAATACAGGCAACAAGAAAAAGTCTCTGAACAGTGCTGTTGTCATCAGGAATGAAGCTGGTCCTACGTATGGTTGAATATTCACTGTAACAATTGCATTATTTGAGGATTTAAAAAAATGTAAATAAAAGAGGCTGATTGTTTTCCTTTCTGACTGCAGTAGACTGGTGCCCTCTTGTAAGCTGATCATCATTATCACTGTAGTACCAACTACTGTGTAAGTCATTGCCATGCTGCTCCTTTAGATGTGCTTTATTGTACTTCAGGAATCTGTTAGAAAGAAAAGCAAACATATACATCACATAAACCATACATTTACTATCTATGTGCAAACTGGTTTTGCTACTATGAATGAATTATTCATTTGTTATTAGAGGAAGACAAGAGTTGTTAGGGTTGGACAAGATGACCTCCACAGGTACCTTCCATACACAGTCCTTATGTGGTTCTGTGACAAATCCTCCTTGTGTTTCTTAACTACTGGTCTGTAGCTCCTTATAGGTTTATCTGCATTCAGTGAAATAAAAGTAGAGCATTTTCTTGCACATTCAACCACTGATAGGCAATTATTTTACTCTTGTATCTTGTGAAGTTTTAAAATATTATTTTACTTGCTTTAACCTGCATAGAATGAAATGATTTAGTGAGCCCAAATCATTACTTATCTAAGAAGTAGATATAGTCTTGTTATTTAAGCTCTTACTGTGCCCTGTAAAGAGGCATCTTCAAAGTCAGTTGTTTAGGACTTGTGGGGTGATTTGTGCTCTAATGATGCTTTTTGTATTCTGTGACTGATAAGGGAATCTAAACAAATAGCTCAAATTCAACCTACCTTTTGTGTGGCTGTGGTTTTTCTGGGAAGGATCTACCTCCTGCTCATTTCAGTTTTGACTTCTGGTTTGTTAATATTTTGACATACATTTGAGATGGTGTTTTGTCTGTTTTGTTTTTATAGTCAGTTAAAAACTACACCAAATGTCATGTGAGGAATGAACAGATCTGCAATAAACTGACCAGCTGCAAAAGCTGCTCCCTCCACCTCAACTGCCAGTGGGACCAGCGGCAGCAGGAGTGTCAGGCACTACCTGGTAAGGATTAGGGGCAGGAATGTTACTTTTTATAGTTCATTTTGGAACTGAGTAAATCTCTTCCATTGTTGCCAGTGAGTATTTATTCAATGAGAGCACTTGGATTTGTGCTGACTCTCCCTGCCTGGCTGTTCTTGTACAGGTGATCACAGGTGGAAATACATCGCTGACTGGCATATTACTGCTACCTTTAATCTTGTTTGGAGAAATAATGATATTAGTGAAAGTGTAATGACATGTACTTCTCTCTGCACAATCTGGTGATAAGTTCTTGCCTGTGGGCATCACAGAGTGCAGAGATGAATTGCCATAGTGAGTCCTTTAATCTTATATACTCACTGATGTTGTTACATTTGGTAACTGAGGTTTTATCTTACACTTCAATTATACTTAATTTTTTCTGTGCAGATAGACCCTTAGATTCAGTTTCTTGATTATTCAGTGCTAGCAACACTAATAAAGCAGTGAATATTAAAATGCTAATAAAAGATATCCTCAGAAGGAATCTGTTAACATTCTGCATTTAGGTATTTGAACCTTTTCCATTTGATCCTTATGTACAGATGAAGTTAGTGCACATAGGGTTTTTTTTTCATGGAAATTATTCATTACATAATTTTAATCAATTTATTCTGTGCTGTTTAAAACTGTGTGTAATCTTCATAAAGATTAGCCATAACAGTTACTTGGAATTACTTTCACATCTTTTGATAGCCATCTAAATCTGAATAACAGTGAAATATGTTGAAGAGGAAAGATGTGAATTTCCTGTAATTCTGATTGCATTTATGTTTAGGGAAATGCAAAAAAAAGGATAAAAAGTGCAAAGAATTGATAAATTTGTAATCTCTTAATTCTAGGGCAGATTTTGAAATTGACACAACACTTGTGTAAAATCATCAGTGAAGCTCTATTAATTATGTGGCAAATCTTATCTTTCATTTGAGCTGTGCTCAAATCTGAATGCAGAGAAGAATTAATGTCATAACAATATTGTTACACTGAAATTTAGCGTATACCTTGTAAGCATCTTTTAGCTGTGAAAAGTTTCTTCTCATGAAAATATACCATTCAATATGAGACGAGTTGGAGTTTTAAAATTTACCTGACAAGAAAAGGGAAATTGAGTGTGGGATGTATTTTGAATTTTGATCTCGGGAAGATAAATTTCAGATGCCTTAGGATTTAAAAAAGCCTTTTATAATAATCTTTTAATTGTCTGCTTTTTTCACTAGCTCATCTGTGTGGGGAAGGATGGAGTCATATTGGAGATGCCTGCCTACGCATCAATTCCAGTCGTGAAAGCTATGACAATGCCAAACTTTATTGCTACAATTTAAGTGGGAATCTTGCCTCATTAACAACCTCAAAAGAAGTGGAATTTGTTCTGGATGAAATACAGAAGTATACACTTCAGGTAATTGGGGTAACTGTAATTGATGCTTACATGAATTATATTTGCTTTGAGAAATCTGTTTTGGGGATTTCTCCAAAGAGAGGAGATTTTTTGCCTTCAGAGAAATGTAGTGTGGCATTAAAGACTGATATAAGTGATATGTAGGATGTTAAGGAAATCTTGTATTTAAAGATAATGACACAGCCATCCCCAAGGGCGTCTCCTTAGTGGATTTAACTGTTACTGGTTACTGTTTCCTTTTAAGATATTACTCCAGAAAATAGCTGGAATCCTGAACTTGGAAATCACAGTCCTTTTCAGTACACCATGACAGTAGGAATCAAAACAAGAAAAATTATTATTAATAGAACAGAGAAAAAATATCCTGACTTTCACATGAGTATTCCCAAAACTGCTTGCTGGGTTGTTTTTTTTGGTGGTGAATAGTTTGGCTAATGCAGTAGTCTAGTCAGAAGTGTCCCTATCTGCAGCAAGGGGGTTAGAACCAGATGATCTTTGGGGTCTCATCCAAACAAGACCATTCTGTGATTCTATGCTGTGACATGACTTTTCCTTTTCTAAATTGCTCATTTTAGAGAACTGACCGTGTTTATTCTACATGTGGTCTTAGGTGATGAAAACCCCTGTCAGAAGTGGAACTTTTTCTTTGAGTGTTCACATTATAGCTCTTTAGGGATTTCTTCAACTCCCACATAAAAAATTTACTTTTAATTGGCACAGTATTTTGTTTTGTACATTATAATTGCATTTTCTTCATTTGGTAGTGTCCAGAAGAGACATGTGTGGACCTTACCCATAACAGTTAAATTGTAGATCTAGGAAAGATTATCTGATGAAACTCAACTGCCTGAGAAGATCACTGTTGTCAGTATGTGCAGATCAAAAATCTCTAGGAGTTAGTGGCTTTCAGTTACAACTTTTGTAATCAATAGTTCTTGTTCCTTATGTTAAAATCTGTGGTACAATGGGGAATTTCTTCCCATTTCTCATACTAAATGCTTAAATCAATGTAAGGCTGAATATATCTGTTTGTGCCTCAGCAGCCTCTGAATTGTCTTATGTGCTTTGTTGAAGGACACTGAGGGTCCCTTTCTAAAATGAAGGTTTGAAGGTAGTTTAGAATACTGAAGCTTTTTCATTAAGTGCCTAGGTGTACTGGGGAGTGTGGTGTCAGTGCTCAATGACATCAGTTGGTCAGGGAATTGTTTTGATAATTTGAAGTTCAGGTTTGTTTTGACTTTGCAAGCCCAAACTCTTTGTGATGTTCAGACTACAACATCTCTTCCCACTTCAGTTTCTTGGACTCAGTAGCAGAACATGAACTGAAGCTCAGACAACATAAGAAGGAGCAACCATAGCAACAACCACAAAACTTAGGAAAAAGCCCCAGCCTGTGGTAACCTCATACCATGTGAAGGGCACATGCTTCCATGCCCCTTCATCTGACAATCAGTTGAGGACAGAGAGGTATTAAAGATGTGCACTTCTCATCTCTGGGAAACTCTGTCTCCTTAGGTAACTGCTGTGTGTGATCAAAGGGTTGCAGAAAAGCTGTTCTAGTGGAAATTCCAGCTGTGCTGGCATGTGAGAATTCCCTACAGGGTGGCACCAGAATGAGTTAGAAGCTAATTAGGTTTTTGTGCTAATGGTAGGGGAAGGACAGGGCTGAAAAGTCTTGCAAACTATGGCAAATAGTGGAAGCTGCCCTCAGAATATTTTTCAGGAATGTGATCCTTATAGATTCACCAACTGTGGGAAAAGAGAAAGGAAGTTAATGACTAATTACCTGTCCGTGGGTGGTCAGCTTCAGTTTTTAGCAGTTAAATATTCAAATATTTGTTCCTGTATTTAAACTGTTGGAAAGCCTATGCGTGACACCAATGACATTTGTGATATTAGTTGTGTGCTCAAAAGATGTTAAACCCCACAATATACATACAGAGAGGATGTATTAACATAAAAAGATTCCATCAGAAGCAAGTCCATATTAGCAAGGGTTTTTTAAAAGTAGCTTAGCATTTTACAGCTACAGGAAGATGAAAGGTAATTATGAGTAATAATTAAAGCTTATCTCAAGCTATCATGTGATTTGCAAAGTTATGTTGCAGATGAATTGAGGGGCATACAAAGGTAATGCCAGTTAAGGACTGCCTTTGTTATACTAAATCTATGTGCAAGACTGTGGGGACATACACTATGAATAAAAATATTCTATGTTATCCATTTTAGTGTTCTGTTTCAAGAAGGAGATGCAAGTATAGGTTATGTACTTAATTTTTGGAGGTATTTTTACCAATAAATGTGGAACCTGGACAGAGAAAAAATTTAGTTTTACTAGAAATGTTTATTATTTGCTAATGAAGGAGAGACAGATGTAATGCTTCTGTCAGATCTCTCCTAATACTAATATGCATGTAGCACTGAAACCTATTCTGCCTATTCACTCTTGGATGTGAGATAATGTTGTAAATGTACTTGAAAACAAAATGACAAAACCACAAATGACTGACTAGTTTAGTTCTTTGTTTTGCCTCCTCCCTCTCCCTTGAGTTCTTATTAAAATATTGCATAGGAGGTCTTCCGATCTGTTAGAGTGTGATACTGACCTGACTGGCTTGAGGTGTAGATGAAAAATAGCTCTTTTTTTTCGTGTTTGAATGCTCAAATTTTTCTTACATTTCAGAATTTCAAACTTCAACCAGGTGATATCCTGTTGAGCTTATCTTTATTTAAATATGTCCAGACTCAGTGTGGCAATATAAATTTGAGATATCTCACATAAAGTTTATGTAGGTGTGGACAAACGTATGTAGTTTTTGAGTGTATCTTGGGTTAAACAATCATTTATCACAATCTAATGAAATGCTACCCTGACTTATCCTGTAGCATTTAAGGGGAGAAAAGAGGTTTTTCATTAGTATCTGTCTGTCCTGTTACATTTGTTCTGTGTTGAAATGTCTTATCAGGAATGACAGACTCTGAATTTCCTTGATGTTCTTCTCTCTGCCTTTTCCTCTGAAAGAGCAATCATGATGATTTAAGGACTGAGATTTCGTCTTAGATGGCTTGTTCTTGTAACAGGTGGTGGTGTGGAGTTCACAAATGTAGTCTGAACAACTGTAAGGTGAATAATCTGTATGATCTATGGTGGAGTTTGTGCAGTTAATACCAAAGGCTTTAAAACCTTTTGCCTGTGTTGAATAAGAGCTCTGAGGACTAGTAAAAGCATCAGAGCAACATTTGGAAATAAGAATATGCATCTGTTTGTTTTCTGTTCTTTTATCTGATATTTCTATACTGAGAAAATGAAAACAACTTAAGTGACTGTTGTGTATTTTTACAAACTTAAAATAGTATCCATTAATAATGGCATCAAGAAGGATTTCCCTATTCATTGTTCATAGAAACAATGTTGGGTTTTCATTGTTTTCTAATATGTTCTTGTTCTGGGACAAGTTTAGGGCTATTTCTTAGTGTATAATAATACAAAATATTGATGAATTAAGATTCAAAGGGAGGAGGCTGCCCTTGTCTCCACATTCTGTCAAAATCTCACTGTATACCAATGCTTTCTCTTAATACCAATAACAAGATGGAAACCAATACATTGCCTCCATGTAAAGGTAAAGGATAAGGCACATTTGGTACTAAAGCATATACCATACTTCACATTCAATGCTTTAGTCTTTTTGGATGGAGATTTGATCTAAAATAATCACTGATTTGAAGTCTAGATTTATATTTTTCATTGGAAACAAATGGAATTCTTTAAGGGAATGCCTAAGTAAACACAATGGGTAGACTCCAGATTGCTCTACTAAAGCAAAACAACACTTGATTTTTTTTAATATGCTGGTTTTTATTGATCTAGTAAGCAAAATATTACAAAAAGGGAGATTCAATTTTTTTCTGTAAAGTAGATTAAACAGCAATATGAGGTTAATTAATTGTTCCTGCTAATATTCAAATGCTGTATACTCATTTAAAAGTGCAATTAGTTCTCTTGGGGTTTGCTTACAACTGTGGGATTTAACTAAAAATAATAATTTTCTTGTTAGCAGGCAGTAAATTCTGAGAAGATTTAATTTTGGTTTAGTAAGCACAAACAAAGATGAGAGGACTTTTAAATAATGCCTTTCATTATATGAAGTGTTTGCAACTCTTTCTTCAACTCAGTTTTCTCAGGGCCAAGCATCTTTATAGATTACACTTGAGTGTAAGATGCAGTTAATTAGGGAGCTTTGCAAGGCAATGTTATTCCTTGTTGCACCGAGTATTCTCAGAGGGCTGTTTGTTTTTGTGGTTTTATCATATGTTTTGTTTTATTGAAGTTGACATAATTTTTTTTTCCCTGAATTAGTCTTTTTGCTGCGGTTTCTAGCAGTCTCACTTTACTGTTGTGTGTTTGGAAGGCTAATTTATTATTTCAACACTTTGTCTCCTTATTGGAGTTACATTGACTGTGGGTTTGTTCACCTCAGGTTTAACTGCCCTCCTACTCTCAGAAAGTGGGCAACTCAACTCACTTTGGATGCCTGAGAACTTGAATTTCTAAAAAGATTGTCCCCTATAAAAAAATAAAACTTAAATGTATCTATAACAACGTCCCATTGGTACACTAGTTGTAATCCTTGTAGATGGAAGTTGGGAAAGTTGTGGTCTTTTCAATTTGATAGATTTCACATTTTTTACCAAATGCCAGAACAATAAAGTTTGACAAGAGTAAGATAAATGTGTGTTCTTATGCATAACTTTTTCAGTAATTAGATCTCAATTTCATCATTTTTGGTCTCACAGATACTGAGATACTTAGAAATCATGAAGCTTGCTTTCAGTGCTTGGAAGGTGTTATTCACCGGGGAAATACTTTAAAAATATGGGATGTAGAATCTAGCCTAGTTAGAATTGAATAATTGAAGAATAGAAATCGAGTAATGAGGGAGTAAATAGAACAGATGGTTTCTCTTTGTGTAGTTCTTATTTTCATAAAGTGCAGAGACAAAGTCAAACTAACTGCAAGCCCTTCTGTAAACATACAAATGTTGTGGGAAATGTAAGCACTAAGGGATTGCTGTATTGTCAAAGGTTAATTGTGTTTCTTCCTAGGGCAACATTTTCCTAGAAATCCAGGACTTCAGCTAAATTTCCAAGAAACATTCAAATTTGATAATAATATGTTATGATACATACATTAGAAAGTGACTGAAGTGTATCATACACTTCCAGGAGAATTTAAGATCCATAATGAAAGCAATTTACATAAGAGTGGGGATAAATTTCTGAAAGAGATACATATAATTCCTTGGCTTTTCCATAATTAACAAACAGGAGGGTTTTGAGCCTCAGTAGTAATTGACTATTCAGTAAAGGTAGACTTGCTCACTTCACTCATCTGCAAATTATTCAGCCCTCATGAAATTAGTGCTGAAGCAGCACTTATGCCTAAAAAATGTGCTATGACTATAAATGATTACATTCACTCAATGTAGATCTCAAAGCAGCTTAGTCTGACTTAAATTTTCAAACTAAACTGGATTTAATATGAAGTATCAGCTCTCTAGTTAAGGTAACACAATTTTCTTTTCTAACATGGTTCCATAATTGCTACTTAAAAGAAAATTAAAATTGAGTGATTCAGAATAAAGAGAAGAGCTGAAGTTTTTAGTGATCAGCAGTTAATAAATTCCTGTAATGGCTAAAAACTTGACTTGTATTCAATTAAATAGGACTTAAGATGCAAGTACAGGATGACATTCTATTGATAAGAATGATATGATTGCAATTTTGCTTGTATGTCAGATTAAAATAATGCTCTGTGTAGCAGTTTGAGAATTTAATAATCCCTAGGTATTTTCTAATTTAACATAAAGGTTGATTTTTCACTTCAGAGCGTTTTTGGCAACTTGTTGTTAGTGTTATAAAAGATTGTGTTATAAAAGAGAGAAGCTGTGACGAGCTGCAATTCGAGCCCCCCATGGCTTCTAGGATGGACTGTGAGATCTAAATGATGGCACAGAAAGAAATGGAGAAGAAACATTCTACAGAATGGTTCTAAATTTTAAATTGTGTGGGATAAGGCTATGGAAATAGTTACATTTTATTATATTCTCCACTGCAACATTAGTGAGACTCAACACAAGCTTTCCTTAGCTGGGTTTGGCCACCTGCTGTGTATTGGAATGCTTTGTTTTGCTGTAAATTTGTACTTTGATTCCTTCTGTTTATTTACTTCTCTCTATTTATTTATTTTTAATGGATAACCTACCTTGAATCCTATTGAAGGAGGTTAGTTGTTGTTGATGTTTATAAATAAATTGTTTATAATGAAAGTCTTTTTAGATATACTCTGAAGTCTGGTTTATGTTTTTTGTTGTTTCTTTTTTTTTAATTCTCCATTGAAACTCATAAAAGTGTACAGTTCTTCAGAATATCATGAGTGATAGTGTTCCATAAATAACTGAACAGCTGGAACATGAGCAGTGGTATTCTATAATAATTTTTAAATCAATTTTGGCCTGTATATCTAAATAAAAATTGAAAAATAGTAGACTGGAATTCATGTTTGCTCCTCTGAGCCACTGTTTCCTCCCCCTCCTTTCCTTTTCCCATTTGAAAGAAAAAATATTTTAGGAAGTTTTATGAATTTCATTATTTCACATAGAAATCTGTAATGTAATTTCAGTAATTCCTAAATCCTATCTGTGTTATTTAGTGGAGAAGCTGTCATTTATTTTGGTGACTTTTTTTGGGTGCATTGTGATGTAGACGAATTGCAGCTTTTAGCTCTAAACAACTTCAAATGGGAATGACAATGTTGACGCTCATGTCCTCCACAGTAATGATAAATCATTATTTAAAAAGATAATGGTGTTTATAAATTACATTTCAAAAGCATAAATAGAAGATAAAGCTGGGAATCTTAGTTAAGAGTTTCACAGTTAAGATTATGATTCAAAACAAGTGTTTGCTCTCATGTTTATGTAAAAACAGAAGCTTTTCCATTACTTATTAATAGCAGTTGTAGCAAGTAATATGGCACAAGTAAAAGTCAACAAATAAAAGACTATTTTGACAGCTAATGCATGAAGTTAGGAAGGGCTGTTATTTAATTGCTTATTTTTCCATCTGTTAAGATGTTTTCTTTTGCTTGATTAAAAAGTATTTAAATAAAAACAAACATGACAATTAACTTGTAGCTAGAAAATAATTTCAATTGAAATAATTGTAGGTTTAACAATGGCAAATGAAAAGTAGGAGATACTGCCTGTCTCATTCTTCCATATTCATGGAAGAGTGCTAGAGCTGAATATGAATAGAACATATGTAATTAATTTCCCTTGTGGCCTTTTTGTGTGAACCATATCTCTAAAAATTCACTGGTATGCCCTCCTATGTGTTGTGCAGGTGTGTATGTAAACTCTGAAGGGACATCCCCCTTCTTTGCTACCTCTCTGTGAGACTGGAATCTTCCTGAATATCAACTTCCAACTTCCACCACTGCAGGAGATTTAGGACACATGAGGGGAAAATCACCAAAATTTTTACCAAACCCCTAAGTACTAGTGGTTATAACATGGAGTTATACCATTTGTTTGACTTCTAAATAAGCAGAGGAAGCACTAGCCACAAATTTGACTTTTCTTGAATGTCCATCCTTGAAAGGCAGAGTGTTTCAGAGCATTAAGGAATTCTTACAGCTTCTCTGTAGAGTTCAGGCGAAGATTGTTTAACTCATTTCTTAAGCCTGGAGAAGAAACTGGATTGGCATTCTTCTTATTCATTGCCTTTGAAGTCCCTCAGTTGCTTTAAATACTTTGAGACTCCAAGCTATTATGCCTAAACTTTCCATCAGTTTGAGAGATAAGAACTATATTTATGCTTTTTGAAAAATATTTTTGTAGGAATTAGTTTGATAGTCAAAGCGTACCAGTGGCTGCTGGTGTAACCAGTAGAACTTTCCAGATCTTTGTTTGCTGTTTGTTTTTCCTTCTGATGGTTTTTGTGCAGTGCAGCAGGAGCCATTTTTGCATCTAAGCCTTGTGCTACCAACATACAATCTCTGTTGCCACCAGCAGTCTTCAGCCGTAGTCCACCGCATCGTGGAATTAATGCCACATAATTGAGTATTTGCTTTAAGCATGTCCTTGGAGCCTTTTGGTGGCCTACTTCTATGCTATTTACCATATTTTAATCAGGCATTAAAAAACAGGTTTTGGATAATCTGTTTTTGGCATCCTAATAACATGCCCAGAGCAGCATAAGTGAACCTCCAAGGCAGTAGCTTCGATGGAGCTCATCTGATAGCATGCTAATCAGTATTCAGGTCTGTGTTTTGATGTGTTACAGAAGCAGAGAGCCAAAGATGGTACATATGGATTTTGAGATATCTGACACAATGACTATAAATTGTCCAGATATTACAGCTCCTCAGAATGGTGATGACTATGATGTATGTTGCATTTGCTTGAAGCCTTTCATTTCAAGGGTGCTGCTTTTATCTCCTAGGACTTGTCTGGCTTCTGAGATCTTACCTGGGATTTTGTCATCATTAAAGGTGTTCTGAGACTCTCTGTTATTCAAGTAGAAGAATTTTTCTCCAAATGTCACTTCTGCACTGTCAGTTTTCATTATTGGCCTGACATGCTTTTCACTACAGTTGGAATAGGATCTCTGTTTTGTGTGTACTGAGGCTGAGGCCAAATTGTTTGGCACAGCAATCAAAACAATCAGTAATATGTTGAAGGTTCTCTTGGCTAGAAATTCTCAGTCCCCCAGTAGGTAGTTAGGATTGTTTTAGGTCTGTGTTTGTCAGCAATTTATCCCGCCTAAACACCTGACATTCTTTGTACGTGCCTAGTGTGTACACTTAGCATTCTACAGGGAGGTGTTTAGAGACATCTATCAGTACCTAAGATTTTCAGATGCATGTGGGCAATGTATGTAAAGAATAATTTCAGTTGGAAAAGAGTTATAAGATTATCGTGTCCAGCCATTAACCTCACTGACAAATCCACTGCTAAGCTGTGTCCCTATCTCCACGTTTTGATGTCTTTTGTCTTAAGTGTTCTCACGGCTATTTAAGACACTCACAGAATGTTATGGAATGGAACATTTCTTAATAATTGGATTTCTGTGAATTCTTGTTAGTTTATATGTATTTTGTCCACATGAGCCTCAAGATTAGTAATTGGAATAGTAGCCATTGGCAAAAAACTCTCACAACTTCTTTGCAACCATTTGGCCTGTTTTTTGACTCCATGTCAAATAATGCTAATCAGAATTGACTTTGAACGTGGGTCTTTAGTAGCGCAGAAGCATTCCTAACTGGGAGGGTGGTGAGACACTGGACCAGGTTGCCCAGAGAGGTTGTGGATGCCCCCTCCCTCGAGGTGTTGAAGGCCAAGCTGGATGAGGCATTGGGCAACCTGGTCTAAGTGGGAGGTGTCCCCGCCCAGGAGCGGGGGGGTTGGAACTAGATGATCTTTAAGGTCCCTTTTAACCTAAACCATTCTATATGATGGGAGGAATTGTTGCATTTTTATGAGGTGGTGTTCAACAAAGTTGAACAAGTATGGCAGAAAGTGTCTGGACAATCTTTGGTGAGATGATAAAGTGAAAGAAGAGCACAATCCCTTAAAATGTCAAGTGCTTGCTTTTTGAAATACTGTAATGATAAAAAGAGCATTTAACTAATTATGTTGCATTTGTCTCATTTTGATTCATAGAAAATTTCACCGTGGGTAGGTTTACGCAAGATCAACATCTCCTACTGGGGATGGGATGACATGTCCCCTTTTACAAACACAACTCTGCAGTGGCTTCCTGGAGAGCCCAATGACTCTGGCTTCTGTGCGTACCTCGAAAGAGCAGAGGTGGCAGGTCTGAAGGCAAATCCATGCACTGCTATGGCAGATGGCCTTGTCTGTGAAAAACCTGTTGGTAAGGAACTTGTTGTACTCTGTTATGATTAGCTACCTGTTTGTTTGGGTTGTCATTTGGCTAAGGGGGATTTTTTGACAGTTTGAATAAAAAAAAAAATAATTTTTTTTTTAAAAAGGTCCCTTAATCTAGAAAACAAATAATATTCTTATTGCAGCAAATATTTATTTGGCAATTAGTTTACATGACTTAGTTTGGATTGCAGCAGAAGTCTTCTAAATTGCTGCTAAATCAGGAATAATCAGTGACAACAGTGATTGTAGCATGGAAGTGTCTGTGGAGGTGTTCACCAAAGCTGTTGTTTACTTTCTGAAATGTAATTTAAGATTTTTATGGTCTAAAAGACTGACAAAAGGAAAATTCCTGGTTTTTTATTTTAGATTGTTTGTAGCGATTAGTGTGGCAATAATCACTTGACAGCTTAAATTAGAACTTTTGTTTTCTGTTTTCTATGTTTCTCAGCTGTGAAGTTGAGCACTGAGAACATGAAGTTCTTTATATTACCTCTTCAGATTTTTCTTTGCATTGACACCACCTGTCAATCTGATGGTTTTGCTGTGAAATTCACTTGCATAGTCACAGTATGATCTACCCAATCCCTTACTTTCTCCTAAGCAATTCCAAATAATGTAATTGCAAAATACAATTGTACTTCTGTTGTTAGTGTCATGTGTTTTTCCAGTGTGTAATTTTTCAAAGAGTTATTAATTTTGAGTCAATATTTATTTATGAAATGTTTCTCAGGATGTTAGGAAGAAACAGCCTCAATGGAAGAGATCTTAAAATGTAATAACACTTTTACAATGAGATCAACTATTTGTGTTTTATGGTTCTTTTGTTGTGATTTTTTTTTTCTCTGAGTTTTTTAAACTGATGTTTATTACTTTTTCTTTACATTGTTTATTAATTGCACACCACAGCGTGAATACTTACTTGGTCAAAATGAGGGCCAGCTGTGGTGAAGTGGATTGACATACTATATAAGATGAAGAATGGCTTGAAAACATAACTTGGTCTGAATATAGTATTTAAAACCATGTCAATACTCAAAAGGGCTTAATCCTGCTGTTTCACATAACTAGTAATAGAGTATTGAATTTACTGTTTCATTATATAGATCAAATTGCTGTGAAAGTTCTTGAAAGGACTCTTTTAGGGCTATAGGATGGCTACATGTAACACTTGATTATTTTTATAGTATATTCTTATATATGCTGTAAGTTTGGATGAAATTGTTTATAGCTAATTAAGGAAGAAACCACTTTCACTTTAACAGGGATTCCCCTAGTTGAACACATGATTAAAGAAAAAGAGATTGCACTTTTTTTCAAAATTAGGTATGTTTGTGTCTCTTTTCTAGTTAGTCCCAACCAGAATGCCAGACCCTGCAAGAAGCCATGCTCCCTGAGAACAACATGTTCTAACTGCACAAGTAATGGCATGGAGTGTATGTGGTGCAGCAGCACCAAGAGATGTGTTGACTCAAATGCCTACATCATCTCCTTCCCATATGGACAGTGTCTAGAATGGCAAACTGCAACCTGCTCCCGTGAGTATCCTAATACATCCTCTTAAATATACCATTGTATGTTTTTCCAATCAAAAGAGCATCTGTATGAGCAGAATTTGACATGTTCACTACAGATTTAAAACAAGTTTCAAAATTAAATAGTCATATAATTTCTGATGGATTGAAGTCACTAATGAAACAGTCAGTGTATGTGTTTTCTACATCCTGATAAAATGCTGTTGATTCTTTTCCATGAAGTCTGTTAAACAAGGTAGTAAAAATTCTTTATTGTTTTCAGATCAAGTACCATGGTTATTTGTGCACCAGCACATGAGATGGAACAAAATACTATTGAAATTATGGCAGTAATTTGCAGTCCTTAGACTTACACCATGTCTAGTTATTAAAAAAAGATGAGCTGAATTCAGAGTTTGTAAAAATGATTTGTTTCGCCAGAGGATTCAAGGCACATTCCTGTGTGTTAAAGGTTAAAAACAATGCAAGTGGACAAGATACTCCTGAGATACCACTTTTGGAAGCACATTTCATCAGAAGGGGATATGGTTCCTCTCTAGGAGAAATAGAAGCCTAGTTAATGTATCCCTCAGTGTGTCTTTTAGGTGAAGGTACTTCCCAAGAGTGTGGTCATTGAACCTTGTTAAGTTCAGAATCATGCAGTTCCAGTGTATATTGGTGCCACAATTCATGTAGATGATAGAGGAAAATGCCTCCTGTTTCAGTCCTGACTTATTTGGATTAATAATTTTACTGTCCTTCTAGTTTTGATTACAATATTACTTGTAAGGACTCCCCTCCAATGGGACCCATACTTAATATATAGGACTTCTGAAATGTACTGTTGAACTCCCATGATTCCTCTTCTCTCTGAGTGTGTTTTTGTAGTTACTGCAAACTTTTTTTTCCCTTTTTGCAAGAGTCTTTGGATATCAACATCTCTGGAAGGTTTTATTGCTGTGTTGTGGCAGGATTGATGACGCCCAATAAGAAATGACTTGTGTCAGTGTCTTAATTAGATCATGATTCCATTTAATAGGTTGTGAATGCAAATACACAAAGTAGTTACTTGCTTTCACCCAGGCCTTGGGAAAATATCAAGTAAAATAAGGTCCTGCCTTATTTGTAATATTAAATTGATGTATTCTAAATTAAAAGAGGCTCTATGCACCAGATCACTGATACATCTAATTTAAAGGAAACTATTGCATAGGGAAATTTTTATTTCAGGAAAAACTAGCCAAGAGTTAGTGGGATGTGCAGATAATGTAGTTCACTTCTTCATCATTGTAATCATAACATGTAATAAATCAATACAATATTCTGGTAATTTTTTTTTTAATGCTCAGTAAATTACAGATATTAATTTGAGTTCTAGCATTCAGGTTCAGTTTGCATGAGAAGTAGGGTTTGCATATTTTTGGGTCCTCATGCCCTCTCAACCCATTGTTTTGTTTAAGAACAAAAAAATAATAGGAATGAGTAATCTCATCCCATGTATTTTAATGAGAATATTGTAATTATTTCAAGATATCTCTCTCATAATACTTCACTAAATTTTTTTTCACCTTTATTAGGAATCAGTTTTGCAACTTATAGCAGACTGATAGTGAATTGGGTTAGAAGATAAGTAGATTGAAAATGTGGATATAAAAAACCAGAACACCACATGAATGATACTTAGCTGTTTCAAATATCTTATATTAGTTGAGCCTGAACTCTTAATTCTGTTGTTTTGTTTGTGTAGTATTTGCACATCATGCAGATTAAATTTGTTTGGAGAAAAAAAAAATTGTTTTTAACTTAATTTGTCATTTTTGTCAGGTCTGTGTAAGTTTATATTAAATAAGGCAAACAGGATTTGCTGTGTACTAGTTCATCATTATTTAAAGCAATTTAGTGTTGAAATATCTTATATTCAACAAATTAGAGGAAAACAAGATTCCATGTTCATAAGCAATTTCTTTTCAGAGTTTAAAGCATTACATATTTTGCATTTAAACGAGAAAATGAGTGTCCAAATTAATCATGATTCAGACATTGTTTCAGTCTAAATGACTTGAAAATTTTATTAGGTAGGTACATTATTATTGTTGCTGAGGGTTATGATGTATTAAGATTCCCTTATCAAGGAGTTGTGCTTCTACTTACTAGAAGAATGAAATGTAACTGTATTCTTTTTTTTTTTGTTTTCCAAAAATACTCTTTTTGATTCTGAATGACTGATTTCTTTTGAGTGTTTTGCTCTTTTTTAAAAAAATCAGCCACATCAGAACTTGACACAAGCATGTATAATTTATAAAAAAGCAAACAACCAGCTGAGAATTTCTCATTTCTTTTCATAACTGGGAATTAAAATGAAGAATGGTATTTTATTGGTGACATTTTGTCATTTTTAGTACTTGTTTGCCAAAAAATTCCATTCTACTCTTCCCCACATCTTCAATCCATTATGATTTTTGGATTGAGCAGCTGACATTTACACAATCTTAGACCTCTTCTGGAATTTTAAAGAAAAAAATACTCTCTATGAATACTTCCTTCTTCCATAAACAGTAACTTCTGAGTTAGGTTTCTTCAGTTGTGCAGCTGAAGGCCATTACATATAATATCTGAGGATTTTCACTTTTGTATCTCTTTTATGTTCCATGAAGATAGAGCAGCAGATACTTCAGAGCTGTTTTCTCCTAACTTCATAAATAGCAACATGAGGATTGTTTGCATCATCTATGCTGCATTTCTGAAAGGGCAAACCAGCAGTACAGAATGGTGGTCTTTATTTTTCAGCTGATCTTTTATCGTATTCAAAAAATCCAAAGTTAGTATCATTCAGCTGCAGATCTGATGAAGTCTGGTTTTAAACTGTTTTGTTTCACATTGATTTCCAAGAGCAATTGAGGGTTTTTTTGATTTTTTCCCCCTCCTCTCTCTTTTTCTGTATTTGAGAAACTGAAGGTGTTTCTTCCTATTTGGATTCTTCCACATCTAATAATACAAGAGCTCATGCTTCAGGTTGCTTCAGTTAAAAATCTCATTGTGAGAGCTCATTAGATTCATAACTGCTGAAAAATGTCATTGTCTTTAAATTATTTTAGTAGTTGAGATCTGAGTAGCTAGCTTTTTCTACTTTCAGTTTATTTACTTAGAAATGAAAATAATCATGCTTAGTATAGTCTTAATAACATGGATTCAAGCATTGCCTTTAATCAACAGATTCATGTATGTTTCTGTGAACATGAATATTGGGTAACCGTGCAATGACCTTTCAGTGACTGAGTCAAATTAAAGTTACTTAAAAGGCATTTAAATGTCCTCCAAAAAAAATTCTGAGAAGAAACTTAGAGTAATCTTGACTTCACACTCATATATGAGCCAGGAGTTCAAGTATGCATTTAAATTTATTTTTGAAGTGAGAATAAACAGGAATCCATAGTGACCAGTGTTTATTTAATTCAGGGATATAGTATGAATTTCAAAAAATTAAGATGTAGCAGAAAAAGCTCAAACTTGTCAATTCTAATGGTGTTCCCAAAGTTACTAAATTGCAAATTTGTTAATAATAAGAAAAACCAGTAACTTCAGAAAATGGAGATTTTCTGATTCTAAACAGATTTCATAAAATGATGAAGAACATTTCTATGAGAAATTAAATAATTTAGATAAAATTTTAGCATGCAAATTAAAACACAAAGGCTGATTTACCCTAACAGACAAGACTCTTAAAATCATAGAATAGTTTGGGTTGAAGGGACCTTAAAGATCGAGTTCCAACCCCCCTGCCATAGACAGGGACACCTCCCACTAGATCAGGCCGCTCAGTGCCCTGTCCAGCCTGGTCTTGAACACCTCCAGAGAGGGGGCACCTCTCTGGGCAACCTGTTCCAGTGTTTCACCACCCTCACTGTAAAGAGTTTCTTTCTTATGTCAAGTCTAAATCTACCCCCCTCCAATTTACATCCATTGTTTCTAGTCCTCCCATCCGATAGCATATTAAAAATTCCTTCAATTATTTCAATTAAATGAGACTGAAAGGTGATGTATAGTAATCTAGCTTGTTTCAAAAGTACAAAGAGGACTGAATCCTGTAGATGAATACTTGAGTATGAACCTGGGATACTTACTCAAGTAGGTTATCACAATTCTTGGATTATCATCATCACTCTTATTTAGATTATTTGCCTAATAGAGTGTTTTTGGAAGGACTGTTTACATCAGTAAATTAGTAATTTACACTATATATCATTTAACCTGCAGATTACTTATTTTCTCATGGAGTTTAATGAAAATGTGTATTATTGTTCTGCTTTATTGTCTGTGTTTATTTGTTGGGCTCTGATACAAGAGATATCTGTGTATTTTGTGACCTCTGAAGTACAATGTTTTAAGAAAATGCAAATACTCTTCTAGGTGTTACTGAAACTTTTTTTAATTTGTACAAGCAAATAGAAATATGAAATTGTTTCTTCACCAGATATTATAAATCCCTAGCATTTTATTTACAAAGCCCCAACCTCAATTCCAGAAAAACAAGAAATTTTTTATATTGATGTATTTATAAACTCATATATTTATAGAACCCTTGTATTCCTTGCAATAAAGCTCAAAACTGCTCTGGACTGAGAACCTGTGGACAGTGTTTAGAACAGCCTGGATGTGGATGGTGTAATGATCCCAGTAACACTGGAAAAGGACAATGTTTAGAAGGATCATCAAGAGGACCAATGAAGCCTGTTAGTGCACACTCTAATGAAATGGTACTTGATGCTGGTCTTTGTCCAAAAGAGAAAAACTATGAATGGTCTTTTATCCAGTGTCCAGGTAAGGTCTGCTTCCATTCTTTCTGCTATATGAAATAAAGGATGCTTCCCTGTTTAATATAGCTAATATCTTATTTAGAATTAATATAGTTATTTAGAGTAATACAAAAAACTTGCATGACAGGCTTTTTTCCCTAGAATATTTCCTAAATATATGGTTTTTAGTCTCTGCCTACTGAGCACAAATGTGCTCACTGTCATGCAGATTCACATGGAAATTTCCACAAAAGTAGTTTAACCAAAATGGTTATTTATTTATGAGTAACTTTTGACCTGTCAAATCCTCCTGTTTTTCAAATTCAACTGTGTGGATTTGTTTCAGCTTTTGCTTTCTCCTGGCTTCTGTATTCATCAGAGTACAGCTGAGAAGAAATTATCCATAGGCAGATGCTGTTGACCAGGAGCAGGAAGTTCCCACTGTTCATGCCAGTGCCCTTCTAGCCATGAGAAGGCTGGGCTGCCAAATGTCTGAGCTCTGCCTCCAGTCTACCTTTTTGACATTTGGACTAAATGAAATATGGGCTTTTTTAATCTTAACAACCATCTTTAAAGTCTAAATTTAAGGCATATCAATCTGATTGATTGCAAAAGTAAGCAAGAAATGGTATTTTAGGGTGGTAGAAGCTGTGCTGGTGCAGCCGAGATATAGGAAATACTGAGATTCTGATAGCAATGGATGAAAGCTGTGGTGTAGTAATGCAGGGAAATGAAAAGCCTGCTGAGGAGTTTGATAGACCTATGGTAATTTACAGTAAATAAAAGACAGCTTTAAAACTTATTTTAGAATAAATGTTGAATTGTGCTGAAGGTATTTTTCCAGCACTTGTTCCTACTGCTGGTATGTTTGGAAGCTGGAGCTTTTCTAGAATCATAATTTCTCTATGTGCATGTGTCTTGGTTTGCTCTCCTAGGTATTTATTTTATTATTTCATCTAATACTGGTTCCTGTAAAAGAAGAAGCCTCTAGTAAATGTCAAGAGACAACTGAATGATGTCACATTGTATAGCAACTTTAGTCCTTATTCTGTGTGTTAAAATACAGATATGTTGATAATGAGCATTGTTACACTTGTGCTGCAGTATTATATCCTCCACTTGTAAGAATGTAATGGAGGTGTGTATTGCTTACCTAAAATATTTGAGTTAGAAAATTTCATCCCCTTAGGTGTTTAGTATTTATTCTTCATGGATAAAATCCTCTATTCATTGTGTGTTCTGACCACACATTGCAGTTCTGCCTTCCATTTAAAAACTCAATAGTTTTATCAGTTTGAGGCAAATCCTACAGAAATCATAGAAATAAATTTCCAGTTGATGTGAAAATTGGTATAGGTTGTAGGTTTTATTCACAAGCTTTTGCTTTCATTTTCTGAAAATGTTATCCATCAGTAATGGGTTATACTGACAGCTTGTTGTTAGCACAGCAAGTATTTGATGTGCTTGCAGTAAAATAGAATTGATACTAAATGTATATAAACTTACTGAACAGTTTGAATTAAAATAAAAATAAATAGGATATAATATGTATCGTGAAGATTTTTCTGCCACATTGATCAATAGTTGGCTAAACCATTCATGTTCATTCATGTATGTATTTAGTTTTCCTTGTAGTTCCTATCTGTGCTTTCTGCAGTGCCTCTGGGCAATTGTATTGGTTACATGTCTTTGTGAATTCATTCTCATTTTCTGGCTATTGAAATCTTTAGTAGTAGGATTCTGCAAGTCGCATTAAAAAAATGTTTATTTTTTTGAGTGGTCATTTAAAAATCCATAGTCCTAAAAACACCAGTCACAGTATTTCTTCTTATATAAACATCTTTTAAAAAACCAAGTTTGTATTTTAACTGGACTATTATTATAGAAATAAAAAGCAAATACCTTATTAAAAAATAGGAAAAAATAATTGGGTATTGTTAGGTAGAATGAAAGCTCAAGTTTGTATTTAAAGCTTATTTTCTCCTCTGAAAAGCAGCAAAGGTTGATTCTAACTGTTTTGTTTAAAAGTAGTTGTAGTATTTTTTTACATTGGATCCAGATTGTAAGGCAGACATGCTTTTTACTTATCTTTCCTAGCATTGAGAATTTCTTAAAACAGTATGAACATTTGTCAGCTTCACCAACCACATCAACACAGGTCAAAAGCAAATTGGATGTATAATTGCTTATCTCCAGGGCAGCCCCACTGGAGATTCAGTTAAATTGCACTTGTATGTGTGAGAAAAATCTACTCTCTTACTTCCATTCACGTACAGTAAAATTGCTTAAAGGAAAAGTGACTTTTAAAATTTAACTCCTAGTTCTTATTTAAGGATCATTTCTTGCTTTTCCTATTATTACTGATATTATTTAATATTGATATCTGCAGTTTGCACTTGTTTGTATCACAGTGTTGCAATGGACCATTAAATCTTTTCTTGGTAAGATACTTGTTTTTAGGAAAATCAGCCAAAATGCAACATGATTACTACCATTTAAATGGTAGATTGTAATAGTTCTGAGATATATCTAGATAAATGACCAGGATTGGAAAGTACCTCAAGAAATCATGTAGTCCAGTACCCCTGCCCGAGCAGGAACACCCAGATCAGATCACATAGGAAGGTGTTCAGGCAGATTTTGGATGTTTCCAGAGAAGAAGACCCCACACCCTCTCTAATATCTTTTCTATTACCTTTGCCTCTATAGAAGTCAGTCTGTCTTATATGTCCAGAGGATGTTACCACTTGCAGCAAACTAAAATTCACAATAAAAAGAAAGTAATTTGGATTGCTTTAATTTATCTCAAAAAACCACAATAAATAAATAAAAACTCAGCATTAGAGTGGATAGAATATTTACATGTCAGTGATTCACTGGTTAGAGAATGTTACAATGAATCATTTTCCTTGCATTGTGATACAATCCTAATTAGGGAATCTTAATTTGATGGAACACTTATGCCTTGTTTTTACTTTCAGTTTATTGGGACCCTGTTTTTTTCTTTAAACGTATGCTTGAAATAATTTAATGCATAAGGCATAAAAGCAAAACCCAAAATGGAGCTGCAGTTCATGGTATTTTTGTGTAGCTTTTTCTGAGAAAAACTGCAGAATAGAGAACTGCCTGGGGGAAAATATCACAAAGTTGTCTAAATATGAGATGTTCTAAGCAAGTAGAAAACTTGTAATTTCTAAGGAGATTTATTCAAGGCAGTGAGAAAACCTCTGGTCTAATAGTACAGAAATGTTTGATACTTGTTTACAAGATTTTGTAGGCATAGCTACAGAAAAAAGAAGAGATTGTAAACTTGGGAGCTTTAATGGTTTATGATTCGAGCCTGGCAATGACTGTAAATGTATTAAGCTACTAAATTCTGAAACAGCACTAAACTTTTAAATCATGCAGTGAGAACTTCTTTTGTCTTTTTATTTTTCCTAGCTGAGACACCAGTCACTATGACATTTAGATTAAGGATCCAAATGGCAAAATAAAGAAATTTATCTGAATGACGTTATTGAGATAATAGTGGCCCTGTGCTGAGTCTTACTTGCCCTTCACTGATGGGTTTGTCCTACTCTGACATTTGGCAAGCTGCTGTCAGGTTGCTGATGTTCTGGGCACTATGAGCTCTGAGGTTCCACTCAATAGTGATGTCATCCTTCAGAATCTCCTGGTGGTTTGGCCAAATCCTGCCAGCAGGATCAACGATTCTGGCAGAATTCACGTTGGGATTTTGCTGTAGTAGCAATTATGAATTTCTTCAAAACATGGAGCACTGGAGAGGAGATAGGGTGCAAGATCAGTGGTTTGTTGTGTTGTTTGACAAAAAGCAATTCTAATGCTCTTAAGTTTCAGTTTATGCCAGGGAGACTCCAGCTTTTCTACTTCCACCAAAGCTGAATGTAGTTGGGAGGGACTGGAAATGTTTGATAATAGCCTTCATGTCCTTAAACTAACATAACCTGTTAAAAATAAGGCATCTTTGGTTAATTATTTGGTAAGTTCTCTCTCCTGGCCAATACAATTTTGAATGTGAGTTGATTTTGTTCTCTCTCACAGCAACCTTTCATAAGCCTCACAACTAAATGAGTGTAGGTGTGTGGGGAGTTTCATTTGCTCTCAGCTGGTGTCTTACCTCTTGACAGGTTTCCTAAGTGACTGGGCAGCATTTTAAAGCTAAGGGACTGGATTTAATCACTCACAATGGCAAAAAAGGACTCTCGTGCACCCTAAGCTCACAAGTCACTACTTAGTCCACTTCTGTGGTCTTTTGTGTTACCATGCCATTTTAAAGAGATTCTGTGTCAAAGTACAAATGTACTTGCTGGTCATTAGTCCAGGATTAAACCCCTCAGAAATACATTCAACTCCCATTTTGTAATCATCTAAGAATGGTTTTGTTCCCAAGAGCAATTTAATAATGGCTTTCAAAATGTTATATTCCAGCTTGCCAGTGCAATGGCCACAGCACCTGCGTCAACAGTAATGTCTGTGATCAGTGTAAAAACTTAACAACAGGAAAACAGTGTGAAACATGCATGCCAGGCTATTATGGGGATCCCACAAATGGAGGACAGTGCACAGGTAAGTTGTTCTGCTGGGAGGTATATAAAAATCTAAATGATATTTTGTGAAACATGAAATTAACTTCTCTTTAAAGGTTAAATGTTGATTTGCTGTTACCGGTGACCTGATCAGATAAA